>OX371223.1:239811034-240356258 GCA_947310385.1 Nephrotoma appendiculata | reverse complement strand
TATATATATATATATATATATATATATTAATATATATATATAATTATTTATATATATATATTATATATATATATATATATATATATATATATATATATATATATATATAAATATATATATATATATATATATATAACGGGTGATTTTTTAAGAGCTTGAGAACTTTTTTTTAAAAAAAAACGCATAAAATTTGCAAAAATCTCATCGGTTCTTTATTGAAACGTTAGATTGGTCCATGACATTTACTTTTTGAAGATAATTTCATTTAAATGTTGACCGCGGCTGCGTCTTAGGTGGTCCATTCGGAAAGTCCAATTTTGGGCAACTTTTTCGAGCATTTCGGCCGGAATAGCCCGAATTTCTTCGGAAATGTTGTCTTCCAAAACTGGAATAGTTGCTAGCTTATTTCTGTAGACTTTAGACTTGACGTAGGCCCCACAAAAAATAGTCTAAAGGCGTCAAATCGCATGATCTTGGTGGACAACTTACCGGGCCATTTCTTGAGATGAATTGTTCCTCCGAAGTTTTCCCTCAAAATGGCCATAGAATCGGCGAGCTGTGTGGCATGTAGGCGCCATCTTGTTGAAACCACATGTCAACTAAGTTCAGTTCTTCCATTTTTGGCAACAAAAAGTTTGTTAGCATCGAACGATAGCGATCGCCATTCACCGTAACGTTGCGTCCAACAGCATCTTTGAAAAAAATACGGTCCAATGATTCCACCAGCGTACAAACCAACACCAAAACAGTGCATTTTTCGGGATGCATGGGCAGTTCTTGAACGGCTTCTGGTTGCTCTTTCACTCCAAATGCGGCAATTTTGCTTATTTACGTAGCCATTCAACCAGAAATGAGCCTCATCGCTGAACAAAATTTGTCGATAAAAAAGCGGATTTTCTGCCAACTTTTCTAGGGCCCATTCACTGAAAATTCGACGTTGTGGCAGATCGTTCGGCTTCAGTTCTTGCAGGAGCTGTATTTTATACGGTTTTTACACCAAGATCTTTGCGTAAAATCTTCCATGTCGTCGAATAACACAAACCCAATTGCTGCGAACGGCGACGAATCGACATTTCACGGTCTTCAGCAACACTCTCAGAAAAGACGCAATATTCTCTTCTGTACGCACTGTACGCATTCGTGTGGTTGGTTTAATGTCCAATAAAGTAAACTGAGTGCGAAACTTGGTCACAATCGCATTAATTGTTTGCTCACTTGGTCGATTATGTAGACCATAAATCGGACGTAAATCGCGAAACACTTTTCGAACCGAACACTGATTTTTGTAATATAATTCAATTATTTGCAAGCGTTGCTCGTTAGTAAGTCTATTCATTATGAAATGTCAAAAGCATACTGAGCATCTTTCTCTTTGACACCTTGTCTGAAATCCCGCGTGATCTGTCAAATACTAATGCATGAAAATCCTAACCACAAAAAAATCACCCTTTATATATATATATATATATATATATATATATATATATATATATATATATATATATATATGTGTGTGCACGATGATGATTGGATTCGGAAATTTGATTTTTATAATAAATGACGTAGCTCTTAGATATTGAATGTTAAAAATAAAATTAGAATAAAATTGGCTGCACTTCTGGGCACAGCTCAGAAAGAAATATTGTTGATCTATAAAATATTTGTTTACTAAATAATAAATTAATATAAAAGTATAACTTAATTCCTATGTGTCAGTTCATATAAAAACTTACTTATTAATTAATAAATGTGTTCAAATAAACAAAACTAGATTTGTTGTGTGTTATTAATTTCGTTAAGTATTTCATTAAACGAACAAATTGGAGTCAGAGAATATACGGTGAAGTGGGGTATAAAGTGAAATGTATATTACACATATATCTTGCGGCACACGAGCCCCTACAGAACAACTCTTAATTGAAAATGTTTGGTCGTATTTAAAATTTTAAATAAATGAATTTTGTTTGAATGGATATGAATTTTTTTTTTTATTTTATTCTTTTGAGACCCCATTCCAAGTTTCGTCCGTTTTTCTCATCTTCTAGCTCATAAACATTGAATTTCACATTTGGCACTCATACTTCTGATGGTTTTTTGAATTAAAATACTTTAAACAAATTTTTAAGCATATACACTTGGGTGCAAAAATATCGCACATTTCTCAATTTTCCACAAAAGTTCAAAAATATCAACAAAAAAAAATCCAATATTTGTTTAATTTTTTTAATACAGATTCAAAGTCTATTTCAATACCTATCCAGTAGTACTTTTTTGTATTTGTACGTGCCATCAAACTGATTTTTGGGAGGTAAACATCTGAGGTACACGTTTTGTGGATTTGTCAGCATGCAAATTAGCAAAAACAAAGAAAAAATTGTTTTATTAAAAAGAAGTATTCCCTACTCTGGCCCAAATGACAGCTTCCATTCAATGCTGTATTGATTTCACCAAAGTTTTCACAAAATCTTTAGGTATCGCCTCCCATTCCTCTACGATCGCCTGTTGCAACTCCTGGAGACTCGTTGGAGCAACATCTCTGACTCGAACCCTTTTTTCATCTCGTCCCATAAATGTTCGATGAGATTGAGGTCCGGGCTTTCAGCCGGCCACTCCATAACATTCACATCCACCTCTTGAATGTACTGGTATACACCAGTCGTATGCGACCGCGCATTATCCTGCATAAACAGAAAATTGTCACCAACAAATCCGGCAAAAGGTACGACGTAGTCCTCGAGTACTTCCTCAATGTACCGATGAGGATTCATTCCTCTTGATCGACAGCTAGTATTGGTTCATGTGATGAATACAAGATCTTTCTTCGCCTCTAATGATATGCCTCCCCAGAACATGCACGATCCACCGCCATGCAGAGACACGTTCTTCAATGCAACATTGTGCATATCGCTCTCTTTGTCTTCTGTATACTCTTCCGCGTCCATCGCTCTATATAAACACATCCTGCACTCGTCAGAGAATAGGGCTGTTCTCCATTCTTCTTCTGTCCAATTGAAATGCTCTCGAGCGAACTCACGACGGGCCCACCGACGGCTGAGGTCAATTTTGGCCCGTTTGCTGGTCTGTGTGCAGTCAGATTAACTTCTCGAAGTCGTCTTCTAACTGTCCACCGACTGACTTCGACTTCACGAACTTCTTGGAGCCGCCGTCCCAGCCTGGCATTTCTGCTTGAAACTTCAATGCTTCACAATGTCGCTACATGGGGACTATGTGCCAATATCAACCCAGCGAAGACCTTTGTAGGCGATTAAACAATCATAATTGAAAGCAGCGCGATTCAAGTAGACGTTCACCGTACTTCTTCGTTGAGCTACGTTTTGCCACACCTAAGCTGGTTCCCGTGCAGCACGAGCTTGTCCGATTTTAACACGTTTCTGTTCATTTAATTCTTTACGTTGCTCTTGTATTTTATTCGCACGGACACCGTGCATTCTCTGTGGATTACGGTTTCATCGTCCTAGGTTCCATCGTCTGTTAGCCGGTATTTTAACCAAATTCAATTCCTAAATTCGTAAAAATTACAATGATTCATTTGACTAATTTACTTTGAAGTGAATAATTCACAAAAATGAGCTTACCGATCGAACCAATCCCGCAATCCAATTTGATAACCGCACTTAAAGTAAAGTAAACCGTAAAGTTCACACCAAATTTCATATGATTGTAATAAGGTACTGTTTATGGATGCAATGCACACAATTCGAATATCATAAAACAGTGAATTAATACTCAAATTTCCAATTTATTGCAGCAAGAAAAATTATACGTTTGCACAATCGAAAATGACAATGGACGCTTTTAGGTCTCTTATCATGATAAGTAATTAAATTTAAATTTGATTTAAAAATTTCATAGTACTGAATTTTCCATAACGTTGGCTTCAGTTTTACTCAACATATTCCCACACTTATCAAATGGCACAACGCCTAAATCAACGTACATACAACGCCAACTACTGGGTTGTGGCATTAACGATTACACTTCAGCGCCATCTTTTATTTATCTTGTAACCTTTGTGTTTTTATCAATTTATTTCACAATTTTTTGAGATTGTTCAAGATTTGCATCGATTTTTCAAGCTTTACAGCGCCAAAAATCATCAAACATTCAAAAAATTCAAAACTTCATAGAAAAAAAAATCAAATTCTTCGGGTTTTTCCGGAATTTTTCGGATTTTCTACTCAGATTCTCCAATTTCTCTCTTCTAAGAAACCATCTGTATTGGATACGCGTGAATTCCCGTACAAAAACATCATCTTTTTATTTTCCAAACTTTCTGACTTTTCCGGTGGATTTTCCCAAAATTTTCTTTCGTAAGAACCATCTCCAGGCAATTACAGACACAACAATAAAAGATTGAGCCAAATCGGTTCTATAATTGAGTGATTTAGCCAATCGGTTCAATATAGATTATTGATTGAATTTTCCATGGAATCGTAGCCAACTCCCAGGGCAGCTGTTTGAGCCATAATGATATTCCACTAGGAAGATGTTGTTTCCCTTCCATTTTTACCATTTGTATTGCAATGGTCTCATGTGGTCACCCTAATTTTTATTAACTAACCCAAGCAATAATTGCTTGATGGTGAAGTTGTTGTTGTATTATTACTTTCTTTCACCCAGAAAATAAAGTAAGTAATCATGAAAAATGTTGACCTCGAGATTTTTTCCAGAATTATCACTCGCTGTACGAGAATTTCCGAAGCACAGTCCAGCCGGGTTAACTGCTCGGGGTAAAACTTTATACTTCAAACTTTTACATAAATTGAGAGATCCCAGTGATTTTCGGCTGAAATCAGTCCGGAAGTGGCTGCTTTGGTAGGAGCTTTTACCTTTTTTACAATGATTTTGAAGAGTATATCATTTACGAGGCAAACGAATGTAAACTAAAAGATTCTGAATTAATTATACTAGAATACCGCAGTCTAGATTAGTTTTCCAAAATCTAAGCAGAAATGACGATATCTGACAAAAATTTGTTTTCAACATAAATTCGGACACTGTATAGCCCAGGCGGATTGAATGATCGGAATGAAACTAAATAATTATTAAGCTTTTTCCATAATTTGCGAGATCATTGTGATTTTTGACAGTTTTTGTTTTTTGCAATTACAAGAAAATGAGTTATGTACTAAAAGATTCTAAAGTAATGTTTCAATAATTTCGGTTCGAAAGTAGTAGATTCCTGAGGAGCTTTTACTTTTTTTTAAATATTTTGAAAACTATTTAGCATTTCACAAAAACGATAAAACACAAAGATTGTAAATTAAGTTTCAAATTAAGCTTGAACCATTTTCTTTAATTTTACCGGAAATGACGAGTTTTGATAGAAAGAAACTATAGTCCACCAAAATTTGGCATCTCTACAGTCCTGGCGGATTGACTCTTACTAATTAGACTGGATACTTAAATTTTTGTGTCCGTCACGCCAGCCGGAACCATATCAGCCGGAAATAAACAACTATGGAACAAGTAGCACGATGCATTGTGCATCATTGTGCACTATATGCTTTTTCAGCCGGAACATTATAAATCCAGAATTATAAGATTTTCGAATAAAAAACTTATAAATTCAGCCAGAACCATACTCTCTACAGCCAAACTAACTATGGCACAAGTAGCACGATGCATTGTAAATCATTGTGCACTATATAATTTTTCAGCCAGAACCTCATAAATCTAGAAATATACGATTTTTCGTGAAAAAAATCCTTTTAATTTCAGCCGGAACCATACCCTCTACACGGTAAATATAAAATCTGGTAAATGACTACTAGATGGTCTGGTATTACTATTTCCAGTTAAAATCCAGTAAAATTCTAGTAAATAAAAAAGGAAATTTTGTTTTCTAGTTAAATTTTAAAGTGAATATACTAGATTTTCAGTCAAAATAAAATTAAAACCAGAATTTTAATAAGTTCTAGTTAGTTTCTAGTTCTAGTGTTTATTATACTGGGACTCTAGTGGTTATCTAGTAAAAAAAATACTAGAAAATTACTAGATCATTTCTGTTTGGTTCTATAATAGAGTGTCTAGTTAATTTCACTAGAAATCAAGTTAATTTTGTTACTAGAATTCCATTAAAAGTTTAATTTACATGAATTCTTGCAAAATTCTAGCAAAATCCAATTCCGCCATATTATTTTGGATTTACATATGATTTCTATTACATTTTACGGGAGTTCTATTAAATATATCTCCATAAAAAATTAACAAATAGCGATAACATTTTACATTACCAGAATCCCAGTAAAAATCTAGTAAAATTCGAATATTTTATTATTTATATGCTCTGCAGTAATGTTTATAATTCAAAATGTTCTCACTTTATAACTATGCATCTCATACTACCTCTTTTACAAGAATAATATTTACCTGAATTCTAGTACTATTCCAGTAAAATTTAATCGTTTACTAGAATTTTAAGAGAATTCTAGTGAATGTAAACGGTTTTTATCTTTTTTTTACATTGATATTGTTAATTTTACCTGAAATCCCGTTAATTCTAGTAAAGTTACTGAAATATTGCTTGAATCTGGTAAAATTAACAGTTATTCGAGTTTTTTTCTGTTTTTTTTTGGTATATATTTTCAAATTATCGTAGGAATTCTTCAGTATTAAGCAAAATTTCAATAAGTGACATCAAAATAAAAAAGTGATCTTCGTAATTATTATTTGAGTTATTAAGAAAAGTTATTTGTTGTTTGTATTAAAATTAAAATGGATATAATAGAATTATGTAAGCAATTTTCTAAAAGAAAATGAAATTCCAGAAGATGTGATTTCAATTTTATCAGGTAAGCCTTTAGAATTTATATTACTTTAGTGATTATTTTCCTGATCTCACCGAAATACTCATGGAGGCTCGCAAACTTCTTTGAATATAATTATAGTATAATGGCACGTTTATTTTAATGATTACTCGGATACGTACTCCTACCGGAATATTTTTTTAAATAATGTTTACGTGTTATTGTATGTTTTGTATTGTAAGGAATTGTAATGAAATTTTTGTAAATGCTGAGTGTATACAATTTCCGATTAAGTTTTAACAGCGCTTTTAATTATAATTCAATAAAATTTTAACGTTACTTTAAACATATCAATTAAATAAATTAAAAAATATTAAGCAAATACTATAATACAAAATTGAATACATCGAGTTGGTCACCAATGCCATTCAGGCTTTCTCTGGGAACATGAAATTGGGAAAAATATGTTCATAACATTTTTGTCTAAATTATGTTTTTCTGGCCTACTGTTGGAATTAGCTGAGTGCAAATATTTCCGAAATAAAGTTTATTGGGGATTTTTTGTTCTGGGGTTTTATTGTTCTATAACAATAAAATATAAAACATCAGTCGGTGCCAGCTTCAAACTAA
The DNA here is from genome assembly GCA_947310385.1 of Nephrotoma appendiculata. Lineage (NCBI taxonomy): Eukaryota > Metazoa > Arthropoda > Insecta > Diptera > Tipulidae > Nephrotoma > Nephrotoma appendiculata. The sequence continues at coordinate 240,348,858 of OX371223.1, read as the reverse complement.
TTCCTGCGGACGCGGAGTCTCAAGAATTTATTTTAAATCGCATGTCCAGCATATGCATTTGGCCTAAGATAATAATAATTGTTATTAGTTTAGTAAAAATATCGGGTTTAAAGACTTTTATGTAAACAACATTTTTAGGTCTATATGTACCGGATATGTATCACGTCAATTATTTTAACATTTTATTTGTGATTTTGACATAAGAGTTTAATTTATTCTTTCATTTTTATTTATGATACAGTTTGAAGAAAGCACCTCCGAAATAATAAAAAATACACGACAATCGCAGCCATATCTAATATATTTCGCCGATGAAGGATTACTGCACCAGGGAATAATTTGGATAATAATCGACGGACAAACTATTAATATTGGGCAGACCATCTTTATTAATGCAATGGACCTACTGTTCAAGGTTGTTTATGTATTCGAAATGAAATATCCGAAAAATGCTATTTATATTTAACAATTTCATCGAGGTGTATTTTTATAAAATAAAAGGAGCAACACCAACACTAAGGGTATCAAAATTGTATACTCAATTGTATAACAAAAGCATAGTTTAATAACTAGTTAGTATGTTATATATCGATCGTTAATAAGTATAAGATATTTGTTAGTTCTGGATACATTTTTTTAATATAATGAATTTTAATAAATATAATTTATTGTTCTTAAAATTATAATGTTTAAAGCAAATTTTAGTTTTTTATTTTAATTTTCCATATATTTAGAATTGTTTTCGATTTGTTCCTATTGGTACAGGGTTTTGCTTGGAACAAGCATGGCGTTCCTCTTTGTGTTTTATAGTAATGATATAACTTATCGGTAAACATCTGGTAATCTATTACGTACATTAATTTCCACCACTTTGGGTTTACTCGAATATTTTTCTAACTTTACTTCACGTCAATATAAATGGGTGCTTAAAGGAAAATTTATCGTTGAATGTACAACATACTCTCGATTTTCCAGTAATAAAACAATTAGGTTCCAATTAAAATTTGTAGGCTGAATTAGTTTTAAAATTGGTATTGTCTAGCAATATTAATAGAATATCAATTAGAAACATAATAGAAATCATGTGATTTTACTAGGAAAATTGGTAAAATTCTTTAACTTTTACAAGACAACCAACATCAAATACTACTTGATATCGGGTTAAAAAATTTATTTATTTATTAATTTTAATAGAATTTCTGTTGGAAAAATATTGATTTTACTAGAATATAAAAAAAATGTCTGTTACTTTTACTGGAATATCAATAAGATGCACAACCTCAACTTACCAGAAATCAGTTTTAAAAGCGGGAAGTACAGTAATATTACTAAAATTTCAGTTAAAAAAATAACTGAAAATCTAGTGATTTTACTAGAAAAACAGGCTATTTCATAATTATACAAGAATTCCGGTTGAGAAATGCAACAATATATTATACTAGAATTCCGGTTTTACTACATTATTATACTAGTAAAATTTACTTGAATTATGAACTACCAGAAATCTAGTAACATACATTTTACTTGATTCAACTAGATCATCTAGTTTGCTCACATCTAGTGAATTTTGGTTACCGTGTATAGCCAAACTATGACACAAGTAGCACGCTGTATTGTGCTTCATTGTGCACTATATAATTTTTCATTATAACTGCCAAACGAACTATGACACAAGTAGCACGATGCATTATGCATCATTGAGCACTATATCTTTTTTCGCCGGAACCTTATAAATCCAGCAATATACGATTTTTCGGGGGAAAACCTTACAATTTCAGCAGAAACTTATAGTCAAAATAACTATGGTACAAGTAGCACAATACATTTTGCATTATTTGCCAAATATATTTTTCAGCCGAAACCTTATTATTCCGACCGTAACCTAATAAAGCCGTTCAGTACCATATTACAGCCAAACCAACTTAGGCACAAGTAGCAGTTATATTTTTTTTTTTTTGCCGAAACCTTATAAATTCAGCAATATACGATTTTTCGGGGAAAAAACCTTACTATTTCAGCAGAAAACTACAGTCAAAATAACTATATCACAAGTAGCATGGTGCATTGTGCATCATTTTGCACTACATATTTTTTCAGCCGGAACCCCTTAATTCCGACCAGAACCTAACAAAACCAACCTAATACCATTTTTAAAATGGCTCTTGCTTCCCAAAAAAGCCAAAGAAATAATGGGAATAAGACATCTTGGAAGTGCGGAGTTGGAAGTATCGCTAATCAAATCAGATACGGCCATCGAAGTCAAAGACAATAGCTTGGAAGAAAATTGGAAGGGACAAAATAAAAGCAGCGACTCACAAAGCGTGTTGGAAATAAAAAAACGTAGAAGCAAAACTTCCATATTGCAACCGCAAGACAGAAGCTACAGGGAAAAATACCAATTTTAAATAATGGACGTATAAGTACTGACAAAAGCGGCATAAGCACTATCAATACGTTTTCGTTTGAAAGCATTTTTGCTACCTTTGATGTAATGTTTTGATGACAGGCAACTTTGAGATGAAATGTTCTGTCAAACTATAACTAGCAAATTTGCCGGATTTTAGGAAATGTTTACAATTCCACGACAAACATTGGTAAATTATCTGCAGAGATTTATAACAATAGTAATAAATTGGTAAATGAATTTTTTTGTCCAGAACGTTTTATTAAATCGGGCAACTATAGCTCAAACGATCGGGTCACTACCATTGATTGAAAATCATCAATTGGAGGATTTTTTGCAGATCTATGCATTTTCAACGATGATGTTACTTTCAGTATCAATATTGAAACAATTTGTGATAAATGTGGACCTAAACTCGAAAGAAATTTGCCATTGCTTTCAACAGATATTAATGAACTGGATTTGAGAAATGTGAGCAACTCAATAAAGATAACTATTCGGGAATCGTATTGTAGTTGTGGAAACTTACATAGTCTAAATAAAGTATATAATAGTGTAAGTAGTAGGGGTCAACTTATTTACGCGGGGGCGTTTTCAACTTATTCACGTAAGGGGGTAATTTTTAACCCAAATAATAAACTATTCGATGAAAATTTAATCTATTGATTAATACCGCAAAACATGATAAGAATAAGTATGATAACAAAAATTTTGAATGAGTTATATGGAAAGCAAAATATGCGATAAGAAAATTTTGAAAACTATATTTTTGTACAACTTATTTTCGTATGGGATTTTTATATGTGGTTTTAAAAATTTACGCGCGCAAGTAATTTATATACATATGTGGTTTATGTGTGATTTTATTTTTTGATTCGACTTATATACGTGTGATAAATTATAACTTGTTCGCGCTTATTAATTTTTAGACAGTCATTATTGCAGATGAATGAATAATTTTGCAGGAAAACAAAAATATGCGATAAGAAAATTGCAAAAACTACATTTTTGTACGACTTACTCGCGCATGGATTTTTATATGTGTTTTTTCCACCTAATATACGCGTGATAGATTAAAACTTGATCGTGGTTTATTGTAATCAATTTTTAGACAGTCATTATTTAAGAAAAAATATTATGTATGTATCATAGTTTTGTATTTGTAACGAATTGATAAAGCTATATAAATATAACCTGTAGGATGTTACTGATCGCCATACGGTTATAAACATTTATGATGATGAAGACAGAACGTGAGCAGGTAGTAAATGAACTACATAAATCGGCTAGGAAGAATTTTGTGAGGAGAAGAGTTATCACTAAAGGAATAGATGATTTATGGCAAGCGGATTTGGTTGAATTAGGTTTTTACCACCAAGAAAACAATAATTTCCGTTTTCTTTTAGTAGTTATTGATACTTTTTCCAAATTTTGCTGGGTCTCGCCGCTTAAGCATAAAACAGGAGAGGATGTTTTTAACGCGCTTGCACAAATAATACAGAAAAGTCAGAGATACCCAAAAAATCTCCAGACCGACATGGGAAAAGAATTTTATAATAGTAAATTCAGGGGTTTGATGCAGCGTTATAGAATCAATCATTATTCTTCATTTAGTCCATTAAAAGCTAGTATAGTGGAGCGATTAAAACGGACAATCAAACAACGCATGTGGAAAATGTTTAGTATGCGAGGATCTTTTAAATGGGTGGATATTATACAGGAAATTGTTAATGATTATAATCGAACTAAACATCGTACAATAAAAATGGCACCGATTGACGTGTCAAAAACGAATGAGAGTTTCATTCTAAACAATATTTTTAACTACAAGCCAAGGCTAGGGAAGCCAAAGTTTAAAAAAGGTGATTATGTTCGTGTTAGTAAATATAAAACATATTTCGATAAAGGTTACACTGCAAATTGGTCTACAGAAATTTTTCAAATATCCGAAGTGAAAGCTAAAATTCCTGTAACATATTTATTAAAAGATTATCAAAATTTACCAATAGCCGGACGATTTTACGAAAAAGAATTACAAAAGACAAAACATCCAGATGTCTATTTGGTGGAAAAAATATTAAAAAAGAAAAAGAATCAAATATTTGTAAAATGGTTAGGTTTCAATAACACACACAATTCATGGATAAGTAAAAACAGTTTTATTTAATAAGAGTACAATTACATTGTTACTATAACTAGAAAATAAACTACTTGCTATAATATTATTATTCTTAAAAATTAATTTTAGTAACTATAAATAATAAAATACATGATACTTAATAATAGCTAAATTGTTCCTCATAAGACTCTCAAAATCTACACATGCATTTCTCGAGTGAAATGGGTGTAATTTCACCCGAAGAGCTTATACAGGTTAAAACCGAATGGTATTGTTTTATAATTTTCTATACATACCCTCTTTGTATAAGTAAATCCAAAAGATTTTGACTCAGATTTTGAAACCACTTTGAACATTTTCTGTCGTTTAATTTTTTTTTTTATCATGTACTACCCGAGATCCGTTATCATCCTCATCAGTTACCATCTTTTTCAATGTAGAAAAGTTTAGCATATTTTTAGACTCTACATTTAACGTAATACCCTTACATTTTGCTATTTGAAAATATTCATTTTTGTCGGGGTTAAAAACAATGTAGGCGTATGTTTTTGGACCTGTACTCACAAATTCTGTAATATAAGCGTTTTGACCGTATGAAGACAATTCATCGGTTAAATCACCAATAAAACTACCAGTTTTTACTGCTTCTTTATTCGTAGCATCTTCAATAAAAATTATTGAGTCAGTATCGCAATAAACTATATTGTTTGAAATTTTGGAAAGTTCAGTATACAATTTAATGCGGGCATTGGCTGTAGTAAATGCCCCTACAGCTAGCGAAACATGTTTTAATGGGTCGATGAAATCTTCAGATTTATATTTAAAGCTAATCCAGAGAATACTATCTAGGGGTATTAAATCAATAATTTCAATGCCTGGAGAGGATATTAATGTGTATAACTCTAATTCTGAGTGCACAACTTCTGTTTGACTCCTATCATTTCTCTGGATAAACTTTCCCCAAAGTGCGTTTAATGCAAGTTTACTACAACCTCTTTGTGAGGGATTCTTTGTAATTGCTGTAGAATCTAAATGAATACCCCCGTAACAGAAAAACTCTTTGATAAATGCATCTCTTTCTGTTTCTGAAGCGACACTTGAAGGCCAACCGCTGGCCTCCTGCTTTAACTTTAAGAAACAGTTCATATATTCAGTAAATATACCGCCTGTTTTCTCATCTATATTATACTGGGAAGTTTCATACTCCCATACTTCAAACATTTCAATTATTTTATAATTGTTATTTAGGGCGAGTTTTACTTCTTCAAGTACCCATGTTCCTATCAGCATCCTCTCGTCATCGGTATGAGAGCATGAAACAACGACATTTGTTTTTTCCGCGCATGTTCGACATAGTGGGAATAACAGTTTGTTATTTATTTTAGATGGGAGAATAGGAATTAATAAATCTTGTGGTGGTAAAATCGAGCATTTTATTAATCCATCCATATTTGATATATTCAGATGTTTACATTCATCCTTATAGTATATCTTCGGATGGTGTACGGGATTTTTTCCGGTTTTATTGATATATGGATATAAAGAAGTAAAATCATAATAGCGAATTTTTTCTCCTGGCTTCGCCTTGTAGTACAGCTGAAATGTTTCTGTACGCCCTCCATAGAGAGCATCTCTCGGGTTTAAATATTTATATAAAAACTCTGGATCTTTTTCTAGAGAGTTAGAAATATCAAGATTTTTACTTAAAAATTCTTTAAATGAGCATTCCCAAATTTTGATAATATTATATCCTAATGATTTTATAAAATTAAGCCTTAAATATGTTTGCTCGTATCTTATATCAAAAGAATCTTGATTGTCTCGATCTCCGTTTAAAAAACATTTTTTACACCCATGCCAATAACACCCCAGAAATTCATACACGGTGTTTGCATCCTTAAAATAACCATCAACATACCATTTTGTTGTAGGTATATTTACCTCATATTGAATTTGTCCACCACACTTCCTATTTTCATAGATTAACCATTTCAATCCTATGACTGACTGATTATTCTTTGAATGGTGATACAAATTAGAAGGCACTATACCTATTGTATTGGGTTGTAAAAAATTTTTACGAAACGCAAGCATAACTGCTTGCGCTAGTGTGAAAGATTCTAGAAACGGGTTTATATCCGTTATGTCTGAAAAGCTTGTCATGAAGGCAATACATCCTTTTCGAAGAATATCGACATCCAGAGAGCAATACTTAATTAATTCTTCCCGATTGTTGTATTGTACCCCGGAAGAAATACGATCCGCATACCAGTTATTAAATAGGCTAACCTCTTTATCTGTCATATGAGATAAACCAAAGTATTTTTTATCTGGGACATCTCCAATATAACTATAATTTTCAAAAGTATTAAAGAAGTGTGGATACCAGCCTTTCGCTAAATTTTCCAAACCGAATGTTTCTGGAAATTTAGATAGGGGCATCGGTATAAAATTTAGAGAATCAATAAAGATTACATAGTTGTTATAGATAACCTTTAAAATTTTCATACCACCCATGATTGGCTTAAGAGGTTTACCTCGCTTAACTAATTCCTGCAGTATAAATTGCCCGTCATAGCCCTTAAAGTTATGAGCTATACAAAAAATCTTGGTTGAACTGTTTCTAAAAATTTCACAAAAATCTACAAATTTTTTTACACAGTTGCTTTCCGAGCTGTTTTCAAAAATATGTTGTCTTTTAACGCATATAGAACAATAGAAATCCGTTGGGGGCTGTTTAAAGCATTTGTTGCATACGATGTGAGCGACGCATAGATTTGGCTCATGAACATAAGTTTCATTACCAATGTTTATATTTTGCGTACATTCCAAATCATAAAATATGATTGAAAACTTAGCAGGTGATTTTTGTTTATACTGTTGTACGTAGCAGTGGTGTTTACAGTCTGCTATTTGTAAACAAATAGAACATTTCTTTTCGTCACATGAATGTTCTTTGTTATCCCTTTTTCGCATATTTATAAATTTGCCACAAAAAGTACAAAACTTCAGAATCTTACATACTGTTTTTAGATGATTATCGTAACACTGCTGACCATAAAAATATCTATTGCAGGTATTACATTTTAGCGTAGGTGTTGTGGAAATGCATGGAGGTGTTACTTCACACATTCTACATTTAGCCTCGCATATATGATCATTTTTATGATTAAACAAATCTAAACATAGTTCACACTGAAGTTTGAGCGCCCCGCGATGCCTACATTCTCTCAATGGCAGCGGCATGAGCAGTAAGAGGGGCGACGACAACGACAGCAGGCGTGAGAACGCTGACGACGACGTCGACGACGACAGCAAGTATGAGAACGAATGCGCTGCTGGCCATGCCCCTGCTCGACTAAATTTTTAGTATAAAGCTCAATCTGGGTTTTGTTTTTTTTTCAGTATATATACAATTGTCGTTTCGCTGCGAATATTTGGTGTTGAATAATATAGCACATAAAAAAGATGAATAGTTATAGAATTGAACGGAAAATGGCAAATGGCGTTAAAGCTAAATTTTCTGTACCCGATCTATTATTATCATATGTATATTTTTTAAATGGATACAAAACCTGTGCGATTATAATTGGATACGATACGGAAACATTTGAACCTAAAATGATTTTACTGAAAGAGAAAGAATACCAGACACTTTCGTGGGATGATTGGCACTTCTTTTACAATTGTATTGGCACCATACGCCACTATTTCTGCGACCAGGATCAAGCGGAGGACCGTCAAAAATATGTTAGGATGATGAATGAGAAAAATCAGAGATTCAAATTATCATTTTACAAACATGAAAAACATTTAATTTTCATGGAGAAGAAAACCTCAAGAATCAGACTGAATACCGACGAATGGGAAAAACTATCAGCTTTGGCACCGCTTCTGCATTCAATATTTAGTTGGTACATGCTAACTGGCAAAAAGATTAGCTCATACTATGATCTGTATCTGAATAAATGTATTCTTCAAAATTGTTCAAGTTTAGATTATAAAGATTTTTTCACACCAATACATTTAAATAATAAGTATTGTAATTATTCACGATTGTTTAACGAGTTACCGATTTTGTCTAAAATTAAATTGGTTAATGATTTATATTATGCTCTATGTAACAACACAACACATGAAAAATAAAACATTTACATTTTAGAATAAGTTTATGATTTTTATTTTTTATTTCTGTATAACATGTTAATTTATAAACTTGTGACGTTCACTTAGTTTCCAAACATGTTTATTCATGTTTAGTTTTTCCCAATTCGTTTTTTTTGATTATTCTTTTTGAATAATTTTTTGAATAAAATGTCAACGATTTTATCATTCTGTAACGGCATTTTCGTCGCGAAGCGACTCACAAAGTTACCCATAGACTTGCCGCTGCATCTATCCAAAAGGTAAAGACAACAATATTTACCGCACTTTAAACTATAACGATTTTGCAGTTCTGTTTTATTATATATGTATTTATCCGAGTTATCCGCTAGAAATTTTATAAATATTTTGTTGAATGGAGCTCGACCAAACGAGTCAAAAAATTCTGCAGGACCTGTTGCAGGGAAATGAATTGCTATCCAATGTGTTCCTGATTTATATGATGGGTCTGTATTTATTACATAACTTGCAGGCTTCCTGTAAACACGTTTTGGTATCATATCAGCCGAATATACACCGCGAAAACAGTGTTTAGATAAACGATTATTTGAGAGAATTTTTGTTATTTCTAATGTGTTCATATTATTATCGGGCGATCGATCGTCGTACGAGAAAGACGTGTTTTTGCCTTTCTCTGTATAGAAAATTAAAACTTAAATTTTTTTTCTGTTTTAAATAAATAATATGTTATATATAAAAGTTTTTAATTAAATTAAATATATAATATAAAGTGTTAATAAATAAATATTAGTAAATTAAAACGTGAATTAACGTGAAAATATCTAAATTGTTATAACTAATTATTTTATTATTTGTGTGACGCACTGACGCAGCAGTGGTGAACGCTTCACAAGCTAAGTGTATTTTATGTTTAATATTTTTTATTTATACTTTGTTTAATTTATATTTTGTTTAATTTTTACTTTTTTATAAAAAATTTATATACATTTTAATTTTATTAATATAAATATTTTTTAATATGCGCATTTTTATATGTGTCGTATGGTTTATGATTGTGTGTGTGTGTGTGTATGGATATATGTACGTACATTCACGCAGTTTAGTTTAAAGTCAAATAAGACAAAAAGGATGAAAATAAAAATACTCTTCAGTTGCTTATCATTCATTTTCCGTTCATTTTTAAATGAATTTTTTATGCTAATTTCTCTTCGCTCTTGAATAGTAAAATGAATTTTCAGAAATATTATGCAGTAAAAAACGAAAAGTGTCTAGTGAGCGAATAATGAGAAACTAAAAAGGTTGATCTTATTTTTTGTGTTAGTGAACGGGATCTATTGCTATTTTGGTTTTACTTTTCTATTCTAATAAGAAAGCGAAAATTCATTGTAGTACTGATTGGATAAAATGTATTGTTGCCTGTATTGAACGATCGAATAGATGATACATATCATTTCTTTTTACTTTATTCTTGATAAGTGAATGGTAATGCTTGGTTCACGTGTGCGATCGGGAAATGATTCGCGAATCAAGCCAATCTTTGAGCGTAATTATTTCGCATTATTACTCATAATTTGTTTTTTTTATTATGTTGGATGCTTCCGATCAAAATTTTCCCAAAGTTAAAATAATTTCATCTCAGGCGGGGAAATTTGTATGTTTTCAATGATTTAATTTTCCTTTGATTCGCGAATCGTTTTTTGATCGCATGCGTGAACCATTAAACAGAATATTTTTTGTTCCTTTACATTATTCTTGTTGATCAGTTTTACAAATAATGCATTAATTCCGTGGAAGGATTTGCTGACAGTAATTTTTTTTACTGATAATACTCAAAAAAAAACTTTAAATTCCATAAGAGTGACAAAGAACAGAAATATTTTTTATTTCATTTTATAGTAAAATTTTATGGTTTTACATTTTCGCATAACCTACAAATTTCTTAAAATTTTTAATTTGTACATTATTTTCGTACAATTCGATTTTTTTTTTATATATTTTAATTTTAATATCCTATACCACAAAAAACCTCTAACGTTAACAAATTTCAACACAAAAAAAAAAACAAATCGACATCTGAGTATAAAAATGACGGGCGACTTATTTGTATGAGCGTGAGAAAAATTTCTTATCTTTACATACATTTTTTGTGCATGTGTGAAAAATATTGCCATAAAAAATACTCCAATTTACATTTTTTATGGTAGTATTATGGCAGTAAACTAACAACATCATAACTATTCTCTCAATAAAATTTTACTGACAACATGTTTTGTTTCGTACACAACCAGTAAAATCTATATTTTTTTCTCGCTTTTATTTTTGGTGACAGCAGATTTTTTCCATGGAATAGGGACATGACACTGTTCGATCGGTGTAGAGTGAACAATACATTTTGACGAGCGACTTTTTTAAACCCTGATATATGCGTATGTGTGGATTTGTGTGCATATGCATGTGTGTATGTTTATGCGTGTGTGTGTAGGTTCATATGTATTTATACTTATGTATATGTTTAGTTTGTATATTTATATAATATGATTGATTGTTTTTACCTTTTTATAATCATTTTAATATTTTAAAATTAATTTGATATATTATCATATTAATATACTTTAATGTATAAATGTTTATGATTAATTCTTTTAATTTGTAATATATATATATGTATGTATGTATGTATGTATGTATGTATGTGTATGTATATGTATATATATATATGTATATATGTATGTATATATATATATATATATATATATATATATGTATATGTATATATATGTATGTATGTATATGTATATGTATATATATATATATAGATGTGTGTATTTAATATGTATGTATGTATGTATATAATATGTATGTATGTATATATGTATGGGTATGTGTATGAGTATGTGTATGAGTATGTGTATGTATGTATGTGTGTGTATGTGTATGTATGAATGTGTGTGTGTATGTGTATCTATGTGTATGTGTATGTGTATGTAGAGGAGAGGAGTGAGCAGGACTTATATTTAGGTGGATTCTGGTATAATATATAAATATTCATGACTTTTTTGTAGATTGATTTAAAGGGATGAGAAATCATATGTGTTCCGGCATGGCAAAGGGAAAATGGTTTTAATTTTTTATTTCCATTTGTAATGACAATTAAATCTTTGATGTGATATCCTTCGGCCTTTTAATGTTGACTGTTTTTTTTAGATTGCTTACTGCTTGCACTATTTTATCTAAAAGAAGTTTTGGCTCAATAATATTTCTCGAAACAGGTTCGTCTTTGCATGGGAATGATATATACGAATATCGATTGATTTGAGTTCTAAATCCTAATCAACGACCTGCTCATGCACCATTTGTGTAAAAGCCTTCCGCGTGGTTCTATCCTCCGTTCGTGTCATCACCTCACAGAAATCATGGTCGTTTTTGTTTGATTGAGACGGTATACTGCGGAAGATGCATAAAATCAATTTTGGGCATAATTCTAGAAAATCGCAATTCTAGCAATTAGCATTAATTTGGGAGAGGCTTAGTTCGGCTGGGTCATCTGTCAACGGGTTGTCTTGACGGGTAAATGGAGGAATAGGAAAATTCTTTGGCCGATTATTTTCGGATTTATTTTGTTGAAAAATCCAGTAATTCACCCGGGATTTATGTTGAAATCCCGATTCAGCTCAACATATCAGATTCGCACATGATTAGTTAAGACATTGCTTAGCACGGCTGAACTCCAGAACTTCTCTAAAACCCATTTTTAAATTCACATTTTATTCTGCTTACCTGATTTGACAATAATTGGTCGGGATATGGCCAATTTCCATTCAGAATGATCGAATTTTAGAACTTTATCAAAAAGAAACATTAAAATCCCAATACAAGTTGATCCTAGTTTATTAGAATCCTAGCCCAGCTCTGCAAGCTGAACTAGAAAATTTCAATTGGAAACGGCCTGTTTCTTTCATTATAGCTGAATCCGAAAATTTCGTCGAATTCGGCTTTGCACCCCGAATATGATCATCATTTGTTTTGAGTTTGCTTAGTTCCATTGAACATGCTAGAGTGCCAATCCAATTCTGCGTACCATATTTAACAGTTATTGGTTGAGGAATAGTTAAGTTCCATTTAGCATGATATAAATATACTGTGCACTATAATTATACTGGTAATGAATCGAATATTTTCTTCTTTGGTGAACAAATTAATAAAATATTTGAAATTTTTGCGAATTAAATTAAATTTGTTTGAAATATCCTATCCGGTAGTTAATCTGGCATTGAATAACATTGATATTTTTCCGGGAACCATTGCCTTTGGGATGCCTTACATATGAAATTTTTTGTTTTTTGTTTTTTTATATTTTTTTTTTCGATTTAAGGGTTAAATACTAATGAATTTTAGACTAAGTTTGATATAATTTAAATAATTATGGTTTCAGGAAATCCTATTGTAAGTCGTGGAATTGCAGGAGGATTAAATTAATAAATGTTTATATTATTTAGGAAGCCGGAAAATATTAATTTAGAATTAAATTTCAGGAAATTAACAGACGTGAAATAATATTTCGTTGAAATATTAATTGTTAATTGTGTAGATTAGAATGGTGTTGTCATTGCATTAATAACTATCGACTTTATTTAGGGGTCTGCAACTGGGCCGATTTAATCAATTAAATTTTGCATTAATTTACAATTACATTTTAAGAAATTTCCAGATGCACGTGAAATAATAACATTTTTTCCTAGGTTGCTGATTTAAAGAAGCAATTATTGATGACCAATACCATCAATATCCATTTAACCTGTTAAACCTTTATCCTTCCCCAAGTAGATTAGTTTTGTGCTGTCTTTGTGTTACTAACTATCGGCTATACCTAGGTGTCTGTAACCGGGCCGATTCTGTCCCACTTAACTAACCTATCCAATCCTTCGGTTTTGTTATATGTAAAAAAGAGTGTACGGTGGGCCCGGCGTCACCCGGGAGCTCCTGTGTAAGAACTTGGTCGTGCATTCAGAATCAATCAATCAATCAATCAATCTAATGTGTTCATATTATTATCAAACAATTTTATTTTTTAATGGTCCAAAATAATGTTGCGATCCTTATCAATTTCTAATGTAGCATCGTACTCAAGATAAATCAGGCATGTGGTTGTGTTTGGAAGTGCATCCTCAAATCTCAATTCAAGTCTTATATTACCTCGATCAAGTAATGAAGAACAAGATTCGTTTGACGACAAATCAGGGGTAAGATCATATGCAATCATAAAATAACCATGGGAGTACATATTTTTAGTAATCAGGTTACCTTGAGCTGTATGTAGTAGTCCTGTAGCGGAAAATAATGAAGCGTAAGCTCTAGAATACTCTTCGCTATCTGAAAAATCGGTTACTATAGTTGCGCTTGGTGTTGGTATTCCATTTACGTATAATGTAGATGAGGTAATTTTATTATGTTTAAGGTTGTATGGATTTTTTTTCTTCACACCCGTATAGGCATCATTGTCAACCATGCAGAAGATTAAATTTGTGGGTAGCTGACCCAAAACAATATTATCCAAATTTAATGAATTACCTTTTGAAGGCACTGTGTAAGACTTAACTTCACATCTTTTATAGTGGTATCTTGCATTTGAATGCTCAAGAATTTTATGGTGTGCCACTAGAATATTCGGATTTATGGTGCAGTGTCTGGCATACAGAGTAGCCTCTAATATTTTTATAGAAGTGTCATCTTTTGCATCATCGGTTAAAAGATAAAACTCGGGCTTATTAAGCATAAAGGTTAATCTTACGTCCACATTGTTTAATAACAATAATGGCTGATTTAGCATGTCGGCATGCACTCTTCCATATAATTCCACAACTGTACTATTTTTTAAAAGACCTGCTCTTTTGATGGAACCATCCAGCGCTGCTAAGGTGTCAAGATTTTTTGAATCTGTATAATATCCCGAAAGTTCCAAATGAGTTCTACTAACATCTTCACCAAAATTCGACAATGTTTCTATATACGCGCGATAGCTGTAGTTACCATCGGTAGAGTTTATGTTTTTCCCGTTTAAATGTACATTCACTTGTCGAAACAGTGAATGTAACATATTATTAATTACACTAGGTTGTGTTGCATCAGCAGCTTTGTAAGCCGTTCCGTTACTTTTCAAAAGTTGTATTTTAACACATAAATTTACTGAAGATAAATCTATGTAGGTGTCACCACGTCCGTGACACACAAATTCAATAACGGTCTGGTTCTCCAAACTTGTTAAAGGTTTGTAGGCCAATTCTTCAGTTTTTAAAATATTTGTTTGTAAATTAGGCGGTTTAAAGAGGTCTAGTTCAGATTTCATACACTCAGTAAAAGACATATTTTTTAATTTTTTTTTTGCGTTTTATGTGAATATGTCCAAAATTCGTTGTTTTTTAATTTTTCGCTGAGCAGCGGGGGTTGAAGATCTCTTCCTCCGAGCTGCTAACGTTTGTGTCTGCGAATTTTTTAGTTTTGCTTTCTTATTTATTGGTTTTTTCATGGTGATTTTATGTTTTCGTTTACCCCTTCCTCCAGAGCCAACCATAGTATTAATTTTATCAACCGCGCTGTTTCTCAATTTATCAACCATCTGAACGGACCTATCTCGAAGTATTTCTTTAATCGGCTTTTGTGTATTTAAATTGCGCAACACATCAGCCCCCGTATCAATCAATGCATCTTTAACAAAATTTGCTCCTTTACTCAAAAGAGGTTGAAGATATTTCCAGAAGCTTCCAAAAATCCAAACCCCCGGCCTCGCTGATATACTTTAGGCAGCTTAAGCACACTACCAAATTTGTCATCATCAGTTGAAATGCCACCACTACCACCTCGTTGTTGAGAATAATACCTTATGTAAGCACTTTGCATTGTCGATAACTATAGTTTACATTGTAACCGCGTCTCCCTTTATATACTCTTACGAAAATGAAGTACTACCATAGTACTAAACGAATCACTTTCAAAATTAATCTGCTCACCATTTTCATCAGCTATTAGAATACTTATATCGGTAATTCGTGATTTTTCCAGCGGCAGATATTGAATGTTTACAATATCACAGTTTTGATAGTCAACATATTGTTTTTGATATTTAATCGGGTGCATAACCATTCCCCGAGCCATCACATTACCAAACATTTGTGGTTGCACTACATCACAGTAAATACACATATAATTAGGGATACCGTACTCTTCTGACACTTCCACAGGAGGATCAGGTTGTATTAATTTTACCGCGTTCTTAATTAGTTTATAATCTGAGGCACTTAAACTATTTGGACTTTCAGCTAAACTAATTGATTTCTGTAAATCCGCAATAACGTTATTTATTTTCTCTTTTGCTATTTGATAGAAAAGCGCATCAAATAAATCTCTCATAGTATATTCATTATTAGTTGCTAAAATACATGGATGTGTTTCTACAAAAATGTGAAAATTGCTTCTCCCATACTTAGGCTTCGGTAAATTCATATTACTTTTATAACGATCAAAGAAAGTTTCCCCTTTGATCTCGTTCATTAAGACAGGAAACTCTCTTAATATGTCTGTTATTTCAATAACATTAGTTTCTTTTGTCTTTTCTTTGACCGGCACCGATCCAGGCCGAATTGCCTTATCCACGATTTCTTTATTTTTTTCCACAGTGATAAAAACAATTTTTGGTTCAGATTTTGGTTTTATTTTTTTTTGTATTTTTGTACAACAAAATTTTACAACGCCTACAGACCATTCACTGTAATTGTTTTTGAAATCTAAAATTATTGGAAGTTTAGTTGTAAATTTTGATAATGTATTTTGATGATAAACATCAAGCGATGTATTGCTCGTTAGAGTTATAAAGAACGATTTTTGACTGCTCAACATTCTTTAGCCTAGTTTTCCTTACTAATGAACAACATTAGAAATAACCTAGCTATTTATAGTTCTTCCAAGCTATATTCTTTCCTGAAACATTCTGCCACTTCATTGGAGTACTTGTGCTAGACGGTTTTTTTTTTGGTTTTTTTCTTTTGATGTAAGAAATCTAAGGTAGTCTGACTATCAGGGTGACGACCACGCTTTAGTGTTGCTCGTGTTATCATTTGCTTTTCGACAGGTACAGTAACCATATCACCATTGCTTAACTCAAATATTCTGTAATCATTTGGAGCTAGAGACAATCTTTCTTTTGATATTTTAGTCGAAGGAGGTTGGCCTTCTAATACCTTACTTCTTACAATATCATCCACATCAACCTCTAACATCTCATCTTCCCCCGTTGTACCTTCCCCTTCTTCATCGAGACTAGAAAATCGGTTAGAAGAACTGAACACTTCTTCAATATATGGTATTTCCTCAATCGATTTCATTAAATTAGCTTGAGAGCCAATACTGCGCTGCTCGGGCGGAAATGTTTGCATTTTTTTATGTTTATACTTTATAAACCCTGTTTGTGTACCCTCATCTCTTAATAAAGGGTTTTGAATCTTCGGTTTAACAAGTGACTTAGGAAAGCCATTTTCATGCTGTATTTTTGGCTTTGTATTTAAATATTTAATCAGATTTTGACGATAAAAATGCCATTTGCTGACGACGTCTAATTTGTTATTATATAAAATTTTCTTCATTTCCCGGTCTAGACCCGATAGTTTTTTATCCTCCAACACGATTTTTTTCCAGCGTTCAAATGTATCCGGTGGTATAACAATCATACGTTGTAAACTCATTTTGCAGACTGTTCAATTAATTTGCCTACAATACCCGATAATACCGCAGATAAAACGATAGGTAGGAATCCTCCTTTTTGAATTAAAATTTTACGCTTGGAGGATAAACTAGTTTTTGGTTTTGCCAACTGCCTCAGTATGTTTTTATATTCCCGTAAACGTTTTATACTCTCTTTTGAAATTTTAGCATTACCGTTTAATACATTTAAACAAACTTCACTCAGTGTTTTTATTAGCTCTCCACTACCATTTATTAAAATATTCTTACGTATGCAAGGCTTACAACTTTTTAAGACATGTAATATATGTTTGTGCGCCTTCAAACGTTTCATGCTGATCTAAATGTTTTAATAAATTTGACGGCACATAACAAGTTTCAAATGATGTATTAAATATATCTGAACGAAAACGAAATAAATCGCTGCATGTCTGTGTTAAATCCATAAACAAGTAACTATAAGGCTGTGATGTGACCTCCTTATATACTCTTACAAACTCTTTTGCATTGTCTGGAAATATTTGCCTTGCAAGAGGATAAATTTGAGATTTATCTCGAGGGTTATTGAATGCTATTAAATATTTACAGTTTAGCGAAATGTCACGACAGAATTTACCCTGATGAAATATATTTTGAGTTATTAATATTACAGATATCTGCCTGTGATGAGAACCTTTAGTAAACAATTCGCAAATATTCTTATTATACGCATCAGTCATCAGATCATCCAGCACAATCAAAACATTGTCTAAATTGTTAAAGTTAGACGGTACGGTTTTCATTACTTCAACATCATTACAATTAAAATGCTTTAACGGGACTGCATTTTTTTCGGCATTACACCATAAAATCTTATTAATGCCTCGAATCAACGGTAAGAGTTTTAACACTAACGATGTTTTACCACATCCTGATGGACCGGCAATCATCATAGTGAAAGGTACTTCAAGACTTATCATTTTATATAACACTCCTACATACCCTGCCCTCTATTTTTAGCCTCGCATGTATCCTGCAAAAATTATTCAATCATCTTAAATAATGACTGTCTAAAATTGATTACAACAAACCACGAACAAGTTTTAATTTATCACGCGTATATTAGGTGGAAAAAACACATATAAAAATCCATGCGCGAGTAAGTCGTACAAAAATGTAGTTTTTACAATTTTCTTATCGCGCATATTTTTGTTTTCCTGCAAAATTATTCATTCATCTGCAATAATGACTGTCTAAAAATTAATAAGCGCGAACAAGTTATAATTTATCACACGTATATAAGTCGAATCAAAAAATAAAATCACACATAAACCACATATGTATATAAATTACTTGCGCGCGTAAATTTTTAAAACCACATATAAAAATCCCATACGAAAATAAGTTGTACAAAAATATAGTTTTCAAAATTTTCTTATCGCATATTTTGCTTTCCATATAATTCATTCAAAATTTTTGTTATCATACTTATTCTTATCATGTTTTGCGGTATTAATCAATAGATTAATTTTTCATCGAATAGTTTATTATTTGGGTTAAAAATTACCCCCTTACGTGAATAAGTTGAAAACGCCCCCGCGTAAATAAGTTGACCCCTACTACTAGTGTATTAACGTTGGCGGTCGAGCCGTTCCATTAGAACCACTAGAAAAACAGCAAAAGGTGGCCTATAAGCCACATAACGAAATCGCTGAATTAAGGAAGTAAATTGTTCAATTTGCGTGGTGTAATTGAGTACGATGGTGTAAATGAGCAGTTCACTGCACATGCACTTAGAAACGGTGGTATATGGAAAACTTTCGACGATTTGCAAAAGGCCGAGACCAACACCAAGACTTCACGAAAAATGCTTGCCTACATGTTGTTCTATGTACAAGAACCCAAATCCAACAAAGTTCTTCTCTAAACGATGAAATATAAAATATTGTTAATAAATTATTAGAAAATAAAATGTTATTTCCGGAGTTTTTTAAATGTTGTTTAAACTTTTTATTAAATTAACACTTTTAGCGGATCGGAAATTATAATGTGTCCAAATAATTCCACTTGAAATTTTAGCTAGTTCACAATGACCGTCAACCACGCTTCTTTTTATTGCTCCGAATGGTTCACAACGACTTCATACGGTTGTGGCTGGTCTTGCTGGTTCTGGTTGGTTTGGCATTGTAATGCATACCGTTTTGATCGTTCCGAAAAAAATATAAGTTGCACTATTTATGTAAACATTTTGTTTCGACTGGATTTTTATGGTTCTGGATGGCATTATAGTTTGGCTTCAAAAACATATAGAAAACTACTATATAAAATTATATAGTGCACAATGATTTACAATGCATCGTGCTACTTGTACCATAGCTAGTTTGGTTGTAAAGGGTATGGTTCCGGCTGAATTTGTCAGGTTTTTTTTTGAAAAATTTTATATTTCTGGATTTATAAGGTTCCGGCTGAAAAATTATATAGTGCGCAACGATGCACAATACGTTGTGCTACTAGTGGCATAGTTGGTTTGGCTGTTGTATGGTTTTGACTGGCTTTATCATGTTCCGGCTGGAATTATTAGGTTCCGGCTGAAAAAACATATAGTGCACAATGCATCGTACTGCTTGTGCCATTTGTTTGGTTCCGGCTGATATGGTTCCGGCTGGCGTGACGGACACAAACTTTTTTCATTAATTGGGAGATCCTTTCAAAAATTTGTGTAAATCTGTGTGTGGTCAATGGGAGCTTTTTCAATTTTTGCAATGTCGTTGAAAAATTTAGAATTTACAAAAAACCACAAAAAAAAAAAATGTTTAAATCAATTAAGAAATTAAATTTTCAACCCTTGTTGACCTTGTTGGTTTTTTGATACACAGGAATAATGATTTTTGATTATACAAGACGGTTTTACCAAAAGTGCGGTAAGCTAAATTTTTCGCTTTACAACTCAAGTGTGGTGAATTCAAAGAAAGGCTTTATTGTTACCGTTGTGCGTTGTCGTCAACTTACGAATTTCATCCGGAGCTGTAACATATATCAAAATAAGTTTAGAATGTAACGTATAATACATTACATATTATCAATAAGCTGTGGGCAGTTGGCTATATTCATAATTATTGTAGGAAGTTTCCATAGAGTTTGAACAGCGTTAAAAATGAAAAAGCGTTTGAATAATAAAATAAAGCCGGAAATAATCGTTAGATAACTTGTTTACAATTTTCTAAGATTCTGAATAATCTTTCCAAATAGCTACTTACGATTTCATAGATTTGGTTATCTGTCTCATGAAACTCCCACATCTCCAGTAAAATTGTCCCCGTTCGTTGCGATAGATCATTTATAAATTGGCAAATTTGAATAAAAATCATTACTTGCAGTAGTTGCGTTACAATTTGCACAGAATTTGAAATAAGTAGAATGTGTGACATTTCTGTTCCTTGATCCATCCAAGTGCGTACAAATATTATTTCATATAAAATAAAACGAAACTCATTTATGAAAAGCAATAGCAATTGTATTGATATTTGTAATTCGTAAGCTTTAATCGCTTTTTTACTCAATTTACGCAATTTATGGTGTCGCCACGACAAAAAGCTTAGTTGGTGTAAAACATATTGCAAGTTATACTCATTAAGTCGTCGTAATTCTAAAATTTCCATTTTGACGTGAACCAACCGATCATTGTAGATTTCATAAATGCGCATTAAATGGATAAACGACACTGTGCTTTCGGCAAAACAAATGTATTTGAAGCAAATACCGATTCCGGTAACAACTATTTCAAAATATGAAATCTTGATGTAAAGAAGGTGAATCGAATTCATGTATACAATTATGGCGACCACCACTATAAACACCTCTTTATACAGAAAAATTAAACAGTATTTTATATTTAAATGCTCGTAGTCTCCGCCAAAGTTGGCCTCTGTGAACAGATTCATATAAATGATATGTTGAATAACTGGTGCTTTTTGTCGCGCTGAATACCAAATCGCGAGATATGTCAGCAAATATGCAGCAACATCAGTAATGAGCATCAGATTTAACACATGTAGTGAAAAATGCGATATAATTTCTTGGGTTACAATCATTGTGTTTCGTGTACGTACTACGAATAGAGTTACGACGAAACCTACACCAAATAAAACTGCATAGGCTAATCCATATACTGTCATTTCAAATTTTTGCTTGACACGATTGTATCCGTGCGGCATCAATCCAAATAATTTGAACACACGAAGAATTAGTATGGTTAAAAGTTCATAGTAACGATAATGACAGCGGAATTTTAACATGTTCAGTTGAAATTGTTTGAAAAACTAAACTGTTAATGATAAATGGAATTAGTGATGGGAATGGTTTTTCTAATTATTTCGCACACAGGTAATTTATTATGCAACTTAGGTAGTTAATCAAAATTATGATTGAAAATGAGATACGATTATGTTTCTATGCGGCTGTACGATAATTATATTGATAACGTCGCTCTAAAATCGACGCTTTACGGAAGCGACTACTTAAAAAAACGGATTGTTCATCAAAAAAATCAATTCACCGTAATGGATAATTTAACGAAAATGGGTTTAATGGAGGTATAATCAAAATTTATTACGAGCTAGCATACGTCTAAGTAAACCATTTTCCATAAGTACTTTTTTCTATATTAATAAAAATCAATTGGCGCATGTATGACTGATTATCACTACAGAACGGTTGGACCGATTTGGCCGATTTTTTTTGTTGTATTCGTAATTATCTTAGAATGGAAGAACATTTTGGGAAAATCAACTGGAAAAGTCGGAAAATTCGGAAAATCGAAAAATGATGTTTTTTGATGACGGTAAAATGACAGTTTTCTCGCACGTATCCGATCCAGAAGGTCTTTCAGTGGATAAAAATTGGAAAATCTTAGTGGAAAACTCGGAAACTTCCGGAAAAACTTGAAGAAAATTGATTTTTTTTATAGCGCCTCAGTTGAGAACGATTGAACCGATTTGGCTCAAACTTTTTTGTTGTATTCGCAATTACACCTACTACCTAATTACGCAATTAGGAGATGGTTCTTACGAAAGAAAATTTTGTTAAAATCTACCGAAAAAGTCGGAAAATTGGAAAAACGAAAAATGTTTTTGTACGGGATTAGAGACTTGCAAAATAATCACTTGGGATGAGTGTACGATGGCGCACAAACGAGCATTAGAGATGCTCGATCGAACGTTAAAAGATTTGCGCAATAATCAGGACTTGGAGGAACGATGATTCTGCTGGCCGGCGATTTTCGCCAAACGCTGGCAGTCATTCCAAAATCAACAGCTACTGATAAAATAAACGCTTGCTAAAAGACATCGAATTTGTGGAGATATGTCAAAACTGTGAAATTAACAACGAATATGCGAGTCGCGTTACAAAATGATGAATCGGCGGACGTGTTTTCAAAGCAATTATTAGACATTGGCGATGGAAAATTCAAGTTGACGCTCTTCGACTGGCCTCATTTCGTTACCACCTAATTTTTGTCAATTCACAACCTCTAAAGAAGAATTGATCACGAAAAGCTATTCGTGACAAGCCACGAGCCATTTTGGCAGCGAGAAATAAATACGTAGACGATTTAAATATAAAAATTCGAAGTCAAATCGCTGGCCAATTGCATTCCATGCATACCATGGGTATGGTAATCATGTTACGCAACCTGAACTTACCAAAACTATGAAATGGAACACGACTCACTATTAAGAGACTGATGAACAAAATGATTGAAGCAACGATAATAGTAGAAAAGGCCAAAGGCGAGGATGTTCTGATTCCAAGAATACCATTGATTCCAACCGACTTACCGTTTCAATTTCAGCGTGTTCAGGTCCGGTTCGTCTTGCATTCGCAATGACGATTAATTACCGATTTGAATTACCTTGAATTGCCGTATTTTTCCCATTGGCAGTTGTACGTGGCGTGCTCAAGAGTAGATAAACCATCAGCGCTATTCGTGTTCTCTTTAGACAGAAAGGCAAAATATGTTGTTCATCACCAACCGTTACGATGAACGCATTATTAATTGGCTGCCGAGGTCGTGAGATTTTACAACTCTCGATTCCTTTCAGAAGGGTTATTAAAAGTCACCGGATTATGCTGATAAACCAGCAACAATAGACGCTTTGCGGATTAATTACAGCTATTGATTTAAAAAAATAATAAAGCAAAATAACATAAACTGGAAAATGAAATGCCTTTATTTTCACATGCTCTTTGGTAATCCTAAATCAAAACCATTTATAACAAAATTTGCAGAAAAATCTTCTATGTGTGCACGCCCGCGAAGATTTTTGCGTTTTAAAAGTCAGGGCTGCACCCCGGGGTCTAGGGGCTGTGTACAAATGTTTCGTAACATTTCAATTTTGGTTATTTTTTCCTGGGAATGAGTTTAGGAAAGCGATTATTTGAAATTAGTGACATGTCCGAATCCAAGGGATGCGTCCTTTGAATCAAAGGGCCCACTCTTTTGCGTTCATGAACCATTCATCTGATTGCGATAAACGTTGATGATGGGCTGCGTGCATGCGAGAGTTCTGAGTTGGTAAATTTAGAGCTGGAACCCTGAAACTAGGGGCATCGGTAAAATGTTTTTCTAAAATTTCAATTTTTATGCTTCCGGTGATGCTTCCGATACTGAATTCAGTACCTGATGAATTCCTGTCATATACGATTGCAACTACAGTGACGTCGAGAAATTGCCTGCAAAATATCCATAATTCAAAGTACATAATTTTAATTACTCAGGTAATTCAGCTAGTTTTAAATAAAACGCAGACCATTTGAAATATCTCGAAAATTTTATTATTAGCTACTTCAAAATATTTATGTATGGAATTCGTTCGGCATCGTTCATATGTAGACCACGGGCACGTTTGTCCCTATCTTTCATTCAATATTGGCTCAGCTCCTCTAACTACGCCGGCTTGTTTGCATAGACCAATGATTTAACGTAGCCCTGTAAAAAAGTCTAGAGGTGTTAAATCACACGATCTATAGGCGGCCGATCAACGAGAGTATTTCTGGATATAACATCTTCATCGAATTTAGATTTCAATAAGTCGATTGTTAGACCCGCTGTGTGGCATGTCGCACCGACTTGTTGAAACTGCATATCATAATGTCTACGGTAATGTGACGATAATTTTCAGCAACGAAAAAAAGTCACACCACTAGCATGAAAACCACACCATACCATATACAGTTAGTTTTTGGGGATGAAGTGGAGTTTTTTGAAGCTGTTTGTTGACGAAGCCGTTTAGCCAAAAATCTTATAAGGGTAGTCTGAGCGATGCCCAATTCTTGAAAACGCCGTGAAATTGACTGTTTTTGTTTATTTGCGATGGACGCTTGAATGGTAGTATTCTCGGCACTTCGACCAACTCGTTATCTCACTATAGCACGGGAACATCCTGAGCGAATAATTAGACTCAAATTTTTTCACAAGTCTATGAATTGCTTTTGTCTACTGGGACGATAATTATGACTAAAAATTTGTATGAACGCTCTGGTTGAGCCACCAGGTAGAAATTTTGTAGTAAATTTTAATTATTTGTAAACGTTGTTCGTTCGTGTACTTCACCATGATGCAAATGTTGTCTTTACTGAATGTTTTGATACTGAAAGTTTAGTTAATTGGGCCCCCCTTAAAAGGTGCGTTCACAGTAAAAGTTCAAAGTGGTCAAGTCCCAAATGGAAAACCCTATAAGATGGTCAGTTTATCGTAAGATGGCCAGTTATGGGTTATGCAATTGGGTTATAAAATTGCAGTGTGGTACTTGTCTCTAGGCATTTGTATAATTATTTTAATTTTATATTCGGCAAGCGCAGCGAATATGAAAAAGAAAAACTAAAATTGAAAAATCAGGTAGGTATTGAATCAATTAATCACATTTTGCTCAGGCGTCTGTTTTTTATGAAAACTCAATTTCATACTAATCACGTAAAACCAAAAACAAAATTCTGATCCTAGAACTTTTAATTGTTTTTTCATTTGTATTAGTGAGTCTATAAGTTAACATGAGGCGCACTAATTCGCTCTCTAAATTTTTGTTTCTTGGTGAAAAGGTAAGAAACGAAGAAAATGCAAGTAGTAGCACAGTGAATCGGCGCAATGACATTTAAGAACTTAGAGAAATTATTGATACCTATAGGTTTTAGAATTAGAAGTACGAAAGTTTCTATTTGTTGTGCTAGTATGTTGTAGTCCTATCATGTTATAGTCCTAGCATATTGTAGTCGTATATCCGAAGAGCGCTTCTTTAAGCAATGGTATTCGCCTTAAATGTTAAATTATTCTCGCTCATGTAATTTTCTGTTCGAGATTACAAAACATCGTTAATTTTTTAAAAGAAGTTTATCTTACCATCGTTCTAGGACTTGTTACAAGAGCCAATAAACTTTAATTCTTTAACAAAGGGTTTTCGATAAAAATTCGGATCAATCCATATTTAAAGACAATTTTTTGCTATACCCGAAAGGTGAAGAGACATTTTCGTACACATCCATATATTTTCGTAGTAGTGTGAAAAATGTGGTAGAATAATTGTATTTTGCTAAATTAAAGGAGACAATTGTAAGACCTGGTACCTTGGTCAAGTTTCTTAAAGCAGTCGAACTTCTACAAACAAAAAAAAAATGAATTTATTCTTTTTTCAACGAATTCTAAAATCATTTTTAAATATTAATTAGAACGAGCACAACTTAAAACATTAACCAGTGAACATTATTTTATATAGTTGGCAAAAGAAATGTGAAGAGCCAAATAAATTTGAAGTTTTTCTCTTTATTTTTATTATACTGTTAAATAAATATATTTTTGTTAATAAATAACACCGAATGTACCGCTCGAAGTACAAGAGGGACTTTCGTTTAAAAAAAACATATTAACCTTTACGCCAACACTCTGGACAGGACGTAAGGTTGAACATTTTCATGAATTGCCCACCTTAAAGGAGGATTATTTAATTAAAAGGCAAATGGGTTCCAATGCAGGATTCTAATTAGGGTTCGCAAACCTGAGGACTCGGGATCTCGGAAAGTTGATTTTATTTTTATTTTTAATCCCTGCAATCTCCCAATTCTTTCGCGGTTTGCTTTCCCCATCCTACCTTACGCAGTTATACCAAATCAAAGACGTACGACTATAGGTCCGATTTACTTTACCATCTTCGCCTGGACAAGAAAGATGGGTCGGCTCATGAGTTTTGCACGCCGATAGAGAGTCGTAGTTGTGTTCTTTTTTATTATAGATCGTGATCTGTTAATGAAAATTTCCTTTTCCATCTTGCCCCTATCGGGATTCGAACTCGGTACCCCACGATCCAAATGCCTAAGCTTTAACCACTGAACCATTTGGACGGTGGAATGCCAGTGGATTTTAAAATTTTAAAATCCCTAGATAATTATTTGCAAAATCCTCAGAAACTTAAAATTTTCTGGATTTAAATTTTTTTTAAATTTCTATTGTACATTATCGTTTGTTATACTTTAAAATTTTATACAAAAAACATGTTTCAAATATTTTTGATGATTTATTTAAATTTTACTAAAATTAGTCTTAGCCGCTCATAATTATACTTAGCCTGTGCAGAATTAACTTTCCAATAATATAGAACATATTAGTTTTTTTTTAACTTTACCTCATTGATCTATTTCATCTTTTTAATGCTTTTTTACAGATCACACTCTTTTTTTTACCTGTACTGGAAACCATTCAGAGTTACTTATCTGGCACTTTGCTGTTTTCAGGATCCGGAAAGTTATCCATAGCGACTTTGTCTTGTATGTTTGAGTCTTCCAAGTGCTAATATCAGACGGAAGCAGAAAAGTTTACTCTACTTTCTCTCTACGTCATTGCTGTAGCTGTTTATATTTCACATACAGCCCTCATGCATTTTTCCCAAATTAATAGTACAAAAAAATTTAGAGATGTTTCATGCCCTCGTTTGCCATGGAAATTGGCTTTTTGAGTAGGCTACCCTACCCTTACCATTTCCGCTCACTTTTGTAGGAGATCCTTTCTTTTACGTGATAAAATAAAGTATAGAAATCTTAAAAATTTGTAATCTCGAGATTTTAAAAGATTTACCATTCGCTAAACTTCGTGAAACTTAATACTTAAGCTTTTCAATAAATTGAGAGATTCTAGTAACGTTTGAACGAAATCAGTACACAAGAAGTCACAACATCCATAGGAGTGTTCACGTTTCTTCCAAATATTTTGAAAGTATATCGCATTTACGAAAAAAACGATTATGGAAACACGAAGATTGTAAATTAGTTTCCAACTAAATTTCGTCAGATAATTTTGTTTAGTTACCGCAAGTGACGAGATTTGACAAAAAAAAACTTTATTCCCCCAAAATTCAGCATCTCTACAGTGGAGGCGGATTGAACTTTTTCCATTATTTTGGAGTTCCTTGGGAAATTTGTGTACCAGAAGTGGCAGCTTCATTGAAAGCTTTTTCAACGATCTTGAAAAGTTTGACATTTATAAAAAACGACAATAAAATAAATTCAGATAGATTTAGAGATTAAATTTTCAAGAACAATGTACCAAACAGTTTTAACTAAAATGGCGCGATTCGTTTAAGTGTTCGCTTTAGAAATCAAGTGTGGTATTCGAGATCTAGCCACAACACATTCACCCTTCTATATATTTGTTGTGTAGTAATCAGTTCGTCACCGAAAATATTAAGTATGCTCAATACATCAAACATAACATGTGTAAACTCTACAAATGTTCCTCACATTTCATTCGCGATATTTTCGATCTTCTAAATGGGAAAATTTAAATAACGCGTACAACTTTGAGTATGACTCTTTAATCCTTAAGTACGAACATGTTGAAAATTCAATTTCAACTCGGTATCGGTAAGATTTTTAGAAATGACAGAGGGCCTTGGAGAATGAACAAATGCCAGTAGTTTTTCCAATATTTGTGTTCGAATTCCAAATCTACACTACGAGCCATATTTCGTCATCGTTGGTTGACGGTATAAATCTATCGTGTAAAGTAAAATAAAATTAGTAGAATGTTGTCTAGCATTTAAGCATTCCAAAAACTCAATGACCGAATTCCTAGAACTCGAAAGACAACTAAGTTGACAGTTTAAAGAAAAATGTCACATACATTTTTGAGCATTTTAGGTTGAACTTTTTGTAAAATATCTTTTCGATCTAAGAAGTTATAGTAGTATCGGACGGTCCATTAAATTTGGTGGAAAAAAGATTTAAAACAAATTTTGACAAATGATCAATTCGGGGTCCCGAAGCACAACTCTTCTTTAAATTTTGCATTAATAACAAATAAAATGTTTGTTGTTTGACGCTTATGAGGCAATATATTTATACAGTGACGCTTTAAAGTATTTTTTTAATATAGCATTTTAGTAGGGGATACATTTCAAAATTAAAAATTGTACTCACCGTCTCGATAAATCGTAAATCAATATTAAACGAGTTTTGCAGACTATTTAAAATCTTTCCAGTCTGTTTCGATTGCTCGGCCAGCGATTGACATATTTTTGTAAATATCATAAATTGCAAAAATCGCACCACAATTTGTACTGCGTTGCTTAGAATGGCAATTATTAATTCCAGGCGTCGATATTCAAACTTGTACCAAAGTCCGATAAAAATTATTTCAAACAGCACGTAACGTATTTCGTTCAGATAAATTACAGTAATTTGTACCGATATTTGAACACTAAATGCTTTAATAGCATATCGGCTCAATTTCCGCAACGAGATTTGCCTTTGTACAAGAGTTTCTAGCCGATCGAGTATTTCTATTCTTTTGTGCTCCGTAATACGTTTCGACTGACATAATTCGGTTTGAATTTCGATCAGCTGTTCATTAAAAATTTTTATAAATTTAAGAGATTCGTAAAATACACGGAACTTTCTGAAAAGCACATATATTTTAAGCACACACTGAATATTGTGACAATTCTAGGGAATGTGGTTAAATTCAAATAAATTCCGGGAACTGAAGCATTAAACGAAATGATTAACGTATACGGTAGAATAATATTTTGTATAAAGAGTATTACAAAAAACTGCTTGCCTAATTTAATGTACTTGTTTTTAGCTTCATGTTTGACGAACTCATTGAACTCTATTATTTTATTTATGGCACGAATTTTGCGGCCAATTGTCATTAGCATTGCCGAAAAAATTGTCGCATTGGAAACCATGTCAATAGCGGTTAACAATGAGGCAATCCCATGTGACATTCGTTGACGCAAGGATTTGCGGCCTTCGAATGCTCCATTGGAGCGAAGTATGTACGATGTTAGTACAAAACATATTCCAAATGCCAGTGAATGTAACGTTCCGAGCTTAGAAGTTACCATTTTATTACGTATTGCACAGTAGGAATAGGGCATTAGTCCCATGATTTTTATTACCAAAAATACATAAATTGTTAACAGTTTTAAATAATTTAAATTAAATCGAAAATGTAGCATGGCGCGGTGAATTTCAATGCGCGCTCAGAGAAAATGAATTCGATACTTGTTCATATTTACAGTTAATTCATTTACTAAACTCTAAAAGTGTTGTTATGGGAATTAATTAGTAAATGGATGATAATCGTAATTAATTGATTAAAAATGATTAATTATAAATTAATTAAAAAGTTATATCTAATTTTGCTTACGATGAAAACCAATTTGTTTGGAATATGCTGGGTACAATTTTAAAATTTTTGTTGTTAGTTGTAGGAAAAGAAAAATTTGCAAAATATTATATCCGCACATCAAAATGACTTTTAGCATTATTCGTTCGCTTGACGGTAGATTAAATAGCAGCAAATTTTTGACAATTAGTAACAGTAATGTTGTTGTAAATATATGAATCGAACGGATTGCAACTTGTACAGTAACTTGTTTAATGGTCGTTTTAAGCATTTTTCTCAATGTTCTATGCAGCTCATTACTATCTCGTTCGAGTTCTTTCAGTTTTTTATCATTTTGTTTGTGTATACGGGCCGGGAAAAGGCTTTGGGGATAAGTTTTAATAGTTTGTTTTTAAAATTTCGTTAATCGTGCCGTGCACGTTTTTTGATATCGCACAATCCAGCTGACGAAATAGAGTAGACATTCAGAATTAACTCGAATAGAATCACAAAAATTATGACAACGTTTAAAATATTACATGACGAGTGATATAGAGGAAACAACCAAAAATGACACTACAGAAATATTTGATCGTTTAATCGAGTAATTTACAAAAACTTTAACATTTTGTCCCGACAAACTACAGGATGACCTTAACCTTTTTCTTTATTTTTTTAAAAGAAAGTATTAATTGTCCAATGGATTTAATGTCCATTGAAGGTCAATTAATACTCCCCTTTTCATTCACGCACACACCATCTATTCACACCTTTTACAGTACACAACCTGCACATTGTAAGCTTCATGTCGACCTGTACATTAACATGAACATCCGGCTAGCTATAAAGAATGACTGGTGTATCAGGAAAAACTAAATGCTCAACTCCCGAGAAAACAACAGTAGCAGAGCGCCTACACCAAAAGCCAATCTTAATCAAGAAAGCAGGCAGAAACCTGTGCCCAACGAGCCAACCATTAGTTATATAATGCTCACCAAATTTCAGGCAGAAATGAGACAAAATTTCAGCCAGTTTACTAACAGAGTAGATAAACAGGAAGATAATTTGAAGATACCAAACAAACCATTAAAACATAAAAAGTAAATGACTGTTACATTCCTACGTATAATTACCTGGAATGCTAAAGGGCTTTTTACTCATTGGGAATTATTTAGAGAGAAACTGGACAATCTAATTGAGTTAAAAGTTAGCCTTAAAACTAAACAAGATCTTGAATTACAAACTAAATATTTTTTAACAAGAGGCCAATAATCCAAGTGCAACCTATAAGGAATATAAATGGAGAACGGGTGCGACGTAATGAAGAAAAAGCAGAACTGTTTGCACAACATCTGGCATCAGTATTTCAACCACACGACATACAATCTAGGATTGATCCTAAACCAGTCTATAGATCTCTATCCAAATGTCAGAAGTGTCACCCCACTAGAAATTGCACAAAAAATAGACATGAATTTGAATCCCAAAAAGTCACCTGGAATTGATGAAATTTTGAAAGGATGTTTACAGAGTTATCAAAGAGAGTCACTATGTTAACATATATGTATATATTGTGGACACAATCCGTAGCCGCCTAAGTTGATTTAAGACAAAATTGAGTTAGACCAATGCCTTCTAAACAATTGTCCTTTTACTACTCTCATTTTTCGCACATGACGTCAATTTAAGTCTAAACCGAGACTGCGCAATAATAATTTTAAGATATTTACACTAACAAAGCAACTAGAGAAAGTAACAACAACGTCGACTTAGCGTGTCGTTATCATATGGTGTGAGCGGCCTGTAGTTTAGAAGGCATTGGTTAGACACACCTTGAGATTCACTATAATCGGCTACGTATGTATACAAAATTTAAAATTTTTCCAACAGTTACAACGATAATTACACCATAATGAAAAAAATAACACTATTTTGATAAATTAAATGTCCATGCACTAACCGCCTAAGTCTGAAAAATAGACCTAACCGCGGACTTTTTTTTTTTGATATAAATATTTTTAAATATAACTCTGGTGACCATGTGACCTATCTTATAATTTATAAGGTCACTCTAAACTCTATTTTAAATTTCTTATAAAAATATTACAAATTTTTCAGAAAAAGCATTTAAACTTTAAATTGCTCTACTGAAAAAAACACAAAAATTGACTTAGGCGGTTATGCCTTGTGTCCACAGATACATATGTGCCTGAGTGTTTCAAGGTTGCACAAATAATCATGATAAAAAACCAGCCGAACAAATGGGAACATACAGGCCGATCTCTTTGTTACCTACTATTTCAAAATTGTTTGAGAAGTTGTTATTGAAACGACTAAAACCAATGATCATTATACCTGACTTCCGCAGTTTGGATTCAGGAATAAATATTCGACAATTGATTAAGTTCATTGCGTGACTGCAAAGATAGAACAAGCACTTGAAGAGAACAAATATTGCCGTGCCGTATTTTGAGATGTATTATAGGCTTTCGATGGAGTGTGGCGTAAGGGTCTTATCTACTATGATAAGTAAATTAGTGCCAGAAAATTACTGCCAATTGTTCGAGTTGTATCTCTCCAAACGAATGTTTAGAGTATCACATGAAAAAACATACTCCAACTTTTGTCCAGCCGTGTCTCAGGGTAGCGTATTAGGTCCCATCCTATATCTTCTTTACATTTCTGATATACCGACAACGAAAACAACCTTCATCGGAACTTTTCGAATCGCACAAAAATAGCAACAACCATACATTTCTCAATTGGGTAGAAATTCCCCAAGCTGAATCTGCTAAATATCTCGGATTGCATCTCGATTCAAGATTGAACTGGAAATATCACGTTACACAAAAAGCAGAGCAAATGAAAATAAAACAACGTGAGATGTACTGGCTAATAGGAAGACGTTCTAAGCTTAGCCTGTACTGTAAACGCATGATCTACGAAACGATAATTAAACCAATTTGGACGTTTGGTATCCAGCTCTGGGGCTGTACTAAACAATCAAATCGTTTAATTATTCAACGTTGTCAAAACAAATTTCTACGTACAATAACGAATGCTTATTGCTACGTAACCAACGAGGAATCACACAAAGACCTAAATGTTAAATGTATTGATGAAGTGATCCGAGAATTTTCCATCAAACATGGAAGAAGGTTACTGCAACATACTAATAGTGAAACAATACAACTTCTAGACATAACACAAGAATTGAGACGCCTTAAAATAATTAAGCCGCATGAGCTAGTCATCTAATAAATAAAGTTTCATTATTGGGAGCAGAATATTGATTACTTGTAAGCCCACACTGGCTCCACTTATTAGTTTCAAATAAGTGCATTATCATCATTAGTAATAAATTATCATATGATAAGATTGTACTACTTAAATAAATAAATAAAAAAAAAATTGATATGAATGGTGGGTCGGCGCTGAATTCTGCACTCCAACAGAGGGACTTAGTTGTGTTTATTAACATCATCGATTGTAAACGATGACGAAAATTTGCTTTCTACATTCAGCCTCTGGTGGGATTCGAACCCAATATCTCCCGGTCCAAGTGCCGAAGCTTTAACCACTGCACCACTTGTCCGGTAAAAGTTGAAACTTTTAAAAAGATAATTGCACTTTGTTGATTCATTTTACGTTCTTTTAGTAAGTAGATTGCCTAGCTTTATTTTTTAAACAAACCAAACCTCCTGTTTTTTGTCATAGTAGGTTTGGCATTTTTCATTGTATTCAATTAAATTCTGCTTAGCAGTTTCTAAAGACTGTTGCAATTTGAATCTAAGATCAAAATAATAGTCATCATAATTATAAACAATATCTCGAGAATAAGTAGGACTAGGAATTTGTTATTTACATTCGAAAACAATTCGAACGGCTTAAATTTGGTGGGCGAATGAGGATAGAAAATTATAACTAATTGCAGCAAAAAGAACCCATAAATCCCAAATTAGTAGTTGCTTATTGCTAAAATTTGGAAGATAACCCATAAGAATTCTATACGATATATCCAGAGATCGATTGGACTGCGATTGATATGCGTCATTTTGGTTAGTGAGAAAGTTGGTATACCGAAAACACAAACAAAAGTTTCGACGAATGCTTGAATAACTGTCTGAGCTGAGTCTCTTGATTTGAAATAGGCACGGGAAGCGAAAATGTAGTCAAATCATCTTGCATTGCGTCAGCAAAAATGTATTATCTGATTAGCATGAATTGTAAGAACCAACGATAATCAGAAAAGGTTGTTGAAATGGGCGCGATGACTTATCAGGAAATTCGTCAATTACAGTTTCCATTTCACATTGATCTGTCAATTTAACGATATCTTTATTAGTGGAAGACTTTGACGTACTTTTTGCGCTATTGTTAGTTCAGTGACGTTAATATTTCTCTCGGTTGATTTTAATCGGACTCAAACCAAGCAATCACCATTGATATGAAGTTTTCCAGCTTTATGTATATGATTTTAAATTACCGTCTAATTTAATGCAGCAACGAGTGAGGTTTGAAGAAGGATTTGTTAAACTTCATAGCCACATCAAGAGTTTATGATCAGTAACCCCAGTAAATTCTCTTCCATAAAGATATGCTCGAAAGTGATAAACGACCCAAACCCCAGAAAGCCGTTCCTTTTCAATAGCAGAAAATTCATTTTTGCTTTATTAAAATCTCGGCTGGAAATTCCATTGGCACATCCATACCCTCTACCTCTTGTGATAACACGGAACCTATGGTAACATCGCTAGAATCACAGGTAACCGTGAACTTCTTAGTATATATTCCGAGTGGAATTAATATTGGTGGAGAGCATAGCGTTTTTCCTTAATTTAATAAAACTTTCTTCGCAAAAGACATTCCACTTGAAGACAACGTCTTTTTTTAAAAAGCAGGTAGCATTAAGAGTTGGGTAATTTTTGACGTTAGTTATTTTGTTAGGATCAGGTTTAACTCCTACAGATGTCATTTCTATATGGAGGAACTGGCATTTAGTTGGATTAAAATAAGATTTATCTTATTTTATTATTATGATCAGTAAAATTACAATCGTAAAGAACTACATCATCGAGGTAAACAAAACATTTGGTACCATTGAGTAGAATAGTTTCACTTAATACACAATTCATTATAGGCATTGAAAAGTCACAGGGGTCCACGGTTGAAACCAATTGGCATTCTCCTAAAAGGATAGTGTCCAAAAGGAATCCAAAAATCGATTTTATTTCGGTCTGGTTCATCTAATGGTTGGTCCATAATTGGTCCAGAATATCTGTAATATTCGGTAGAGGAAAACTGTCGCCTATCATGATATAGTTTAACTTTCGATAATCAACAACGATGCGCCATCACTAGAAGGGGAAAATTCCAAGCAGATTTGCTAAGCTCGATTACATTATTTTCAGTCATTTTAGAAATTTGCAAATCAATCTCATTTTTCTGTGATTGGGGTAACCGATATAGGCGATTGATTTATGGTCGGGTTACTGGTAGTTTAAGGTTAGTAACGATGATCGGCATAACATGGCGTTCATTACGCCACTTAGTTTATATCGGTTTAAAAGAATGCCGGTCTGGTTGAAAAATGTACCGGCGACATTTCAACGACTCATTGACCGATTTTGAGGTGGTCTTGCTTATGTCACAATTTTAGAGTAGCTGTCGAGTTTCAGTCGTAATGTGCAATTCCCGGGGCTTGTTATAAGCTACAATGAGATGACCAGAACAAAGTTGTCGTGATTTTGGACATGGGTTCACCGGTTAATGTAACATAAATTCACACCGTTTTACAAACCTTTTCGTAGTACCGATAATTAACCTTATTTCGGATGTTGCTCGACCGTTAACCAATTTGACAAAGAAAAAGGCACCGGAATCTGGTGTGAAGCGAACATACTCCGATTTTGTGGCAAATGAAGGCCAAGAAATCGTTAATGCTGATGGTCGTTATAATTTTGGTGCTGTACTTTTAAAAGGAGATGGAGATTAGCCGTTTGTTAATCGCTTCGGAAAGAACTACAGCACCACTGAACGAGAAGCACTCACAATAGTAAGTGTATTGAACAAGTTCCGAGAAAACATATACGGTGCTGAAATCATAGTTCGGACTGACCATCGCCATAATGGCTAGTGACAACGAAATCATCCTTTGTCCGCTTAGTCACGTGGAGGAATATCAAAAGCGTTAGCTGACACACTGTCTCAAACACCTACAAAACACGAGTAAATTTTAGAATTTAGTGCATTTGAGATTGATTTCCCCAGCGAGGATCAACCGAGCTTAGACAAATGGAGGGAAAATGAAGAATTGTCCATGATGATCCTTAGCCTAGTGAAACCAGCTGACCAGAATCACCTGAGATATCATTTCGATCCCACTGCTGGAGCTTAGGGTTGACTCAACTCTATCGAAGATTGAAGCGAAATAATTCTTGCAGGAAAAGCGCGATTATGTTGTCGAGCTACATCGTACTTCTCTGGATTGTGAGAAGTATAAAGTTTTAAATTTGAAACCCAGCGGGATTTTTTAAACCCCGATAATAGCCCAGCAAATGAAACTTATGGCTGTCAATTTCTTCGGATCATATCTAGGGTAGATGGTGGCCATCGACAAATTCTGATAGTGGAGAATGTTTCCACACGGTGGGTGGAACTATTTGCGCTTATCTCAGCAAATGCCCAGGAAAACTTTGATTGATGAGGTGTTCTTACATTATGGACTACCTCGGTGGCTCACAATGCACACAAAAGAGATGGTGATTAGTCCAAATTTAAGACATTGTAATTGCAACCTATACGTATTGCCTACTTCACCATGTAGGGCGCCGAAATAATTGGATCAAAGATATGTAAAATCAGCGCCACACCTTCTAATGCCAGAGTAGCAACAGGCTGCTCAGAGAATTCCAAGAATGCAATTAGCATTCACAATGTTGGCATGAACATATGGTGAGGCTAAGTCAGTTTTGTGATAGCCACTGCCCATGTGTTGAAATTTCATTGAATCTTGGTTCATTCTATCTATTTTCAATATATATTCCCAATATAATGAACCGATCGAGTATATCATTTGTGCAAAATCGAAACGATCCTAGGGTTTTTATCAGGTTAACATCAAAAGGTTGTGACCACTGGAGATTTCAATGCTAGAAGTAAAATATGGCTTGTCCGTTTAACCGATGAAAACGGAAGAAAGTGACGAGTGAAGATAGCTGGTTGGCTCTTAGGGCGATGTAGAAGCACTTACAGAATTAATTAGATCAATGAAATTGATGCTCGTGAGGAGCTGATCTCAACACAGTTAGGCAGTGTCTACAATAACTCAATTCCTAGAAAGGCCGGAGCTAAGAAACGAAATAGTTGGTGGAACTCAAATATATGGAAACTTGATGCTTTGTGCATAAGATTAGAAGAGCAAAAGAGTCAATAATTTTTAGTGGGGCAAGAAATAAGTTCTTCCATGAAGTATAAATCGAAGCAAAGTAGTTTCAAACGGCACTCCATGGAAGACGGTAATATAGAGACCCATGGGGTCTTCTATACAAATTTGCCTCTGACAAAGCAAGACCTCTTGAAAATTTGAATACCAGTAGGAAAGCAAATGGATTAATCACTGATAGGTGGCATGGCACACGTTGGCAGTTACTTAACTTACTTCTATACCGAACGAAACACCAGTTGAAACTGGGTCACGGGAAGAAACGCGTGAGATCGCCACCAACAGTAGTCATCCACAGTTGCTGAGGACCTCTCATTTACATGGGAGGAGGTCACCAGAGGTCTGTCTCAGTTACTTGTATATTAGTGGATTTCGCAAGAGCATTTGATAACCTTACGTGGCGTAGTGTCATCGGCAGTTTATGTAATCTCCCTAGAAATACTATGAATATTTTGTGGAGCTACTTCAGTAATCGATCCGCAGTAATCCGAGACACGTATGGTTCTGTATCTAAGCAAATTACAAAAGGATATCCTCAGGGCTCTATTTTAGGTCCACTGTAGTTTAACGTCACTATTTGCAGAGATATTTAAACGGTCGAAACATGAAAATGGTCAAGACTGTAAGATACGAGGGTATATCAAAAAGTCTTGCAATATCATATGAAAACAAAGAGTGAGTGAGACAACAATATATTTTTCAAAACCATTTTTTGTCGCGATGAAACTTCTAGAAGAACATTTCGATGTAAATTTTACAGTTCGTTTGTTTTTGTCGATTTAGTAACACGTGTTTTGAATTTTTCTTAAATTGAATGAAATTGAATATCGCGCCGTTATTAAATTTTTGTGTAAATATGGACGAAATGCAATTTATATATTCAACTATATATCAAAAGTTTACGGCGAATCTGCACCATCATATGCCACTGTAACAAGGTGGGTAAAATTATTCAAAAGTGGTCGGGAGTCATTAGAAGACGACAACCGCTCGGGTCGGCCACCAGATGCTATTAGCCATGAAAACGTAATTTTGGCCGAATCTATTGTATTGGAGGACCGGCGTATTTCTGTTCCGCGATTAGCGCGGGGACTTTCTCTTTCATACGGTACCACATATACTATATTACATGAACACCTTCACATGTCGAAAGTAAGTGCGCGATGGGTTCCCCGTTTGTTGAATGCAGAACAAAAAAAAATGCGTGTTCAAACTTCAACGGCGATTTTAGATATGTACAAAGAAGATCCAGAAAATTCCTTGGATAACATAATAACAGGCGATGAAACATGGCTTCATCACTGGGATCCGGAATCCAAACAAGAATCGATGCAATGGATTATCCGTAGTGAATCACCACCAAAGAAATTCAAAACTAAACCGGCTGCTGGTAAGGTTTTGACAACAATTTTTGGGGTTGCTGAAGAAATTTTGATAATCGATTATATGCCACCGAAAACCACAATCACAGGCATATATTACTCAGAGGTTTTGCGAAAATTGAAAAAAGCGATCCGGGAAAAACGGCCAAGGAAAGTTAGGAAAAAATCTTGCTTCTTCACGACAATGCACCAGTGCACAAGGATAATATTGCTCAAGCTGCATTAAAGGACTGCGGCTTCGTTGAAATTCCGCATCCACCATCCAATTTTGTACAGTCCAGACTTGGCATCCAGTGACTATTTTCTGTTTCCCAATTTGAAAAAAACACTAAGGGGCCGGAAATTTTCCAGTGACTATGAAGTACAGTCTGTTGTAAATGAATATTTTATGGAGCAAAAGAAATCGTTTTTTTTAGAGGGTTTAGGCAAGTTAATTGATCGATGTGACAAATGTATAAACCTTAAAGGAGATTATGTCGAAAAATAAAAATATTGCTGTCTCACTCACTCTTTTTTTTCATATGATATTGCAAGACTTTTTGATTTGCCCTCGTATCTAGGAGTTGATCTTGATGAACGTATGGGCGTAACATATCACGTTCTAAGAGTCTGTGAAAATGCTTAGAAGCTATTCCACTCCCTAGCGGGAATCTCATTAGAGGGTTGGGGACTGAATCACAAAACACTCGTAATAATTTATAAATTTGTAGCTGAGGCGTTAGCGGAAAACCTGCTACGAGTATCAAAGACCTACCGAACAGTGTCTAAAGATGCTGATGTGGTTCTGGCCGGTGTATACTTCCGGTATATATTCTAATCAAAAAGACTGTACATGTAGCAGATATTAGTCATAATCATCATGACCTATGGCAAAGAAGGTGGAGTGAATCGGTCAATGGTTGATATACATTTGACTTTATTATATCTTAACCAGGCCAATCAAGTGGAATGCGTAATTAGGTCCTGAAAACTCAATTGGGAGTTTTATTTAGATCAAAGTATTTATCATGCATGGTATTCGATATGAACACCACAATATGTGAGGCCAATGATCGAACCGACGTCACAAATGGCATTTGCGACGTTATTCAATCGTCCTTCGTGCCACATATTTCTCCGTATTAGTGGAAAATACAAGTGGTGATGAAGGATGCTCATGAAGTTAATGAACGAGAGCTGGATCTGCGAAAAGTCGGTGATTTAAATTCGGTGACCTAGTACTGCTTAAAACTCACGTTCAGAGCAATGCAGCGAAACCATTTAGTGGGAAACTAGCTAACTGTTGTGACGAGCCGTATCGTATCTACTTCGAAGTTTAAAATGATCGTGGGCGCACTTCAGTTAGAAGAAGTGGGAAAGGTCAATAGACAAAACTTCAGCTTTCAGCGTTAAAACATTTGTAATTAAAATTAAATGTTTAAATAATATAGCAATTACAGGAAACCCTCAAAGAACACGATTAATTCGTTCCTTGATCTTTAAAACCGTGTTGTTCGAGACTACATAAAAGAAAATAAAAAAAAACGATACGTTTTATTTTTTATTTTTTGTTATGATATACAATAAACAAAATAATAGAGAATAACGAAAATCGTGTTGTTTGAAACCGTGTAATTTGAGAAAATGGGTATCCTTGTTCTTTGAAACCATGTTCTTCGAATACCGTGTTCTTGGAAGGTTACCTGTATTTGTCATTATAACTTAATTAATAGACTTACTAGTTCTAGTAGCTGGTGATTTGCAATATGTTTCATCAAAAAGTCGTTTAATATAGTCTGCGTACCATTTACTATATTCCGTAAGTTTTGAAATGTATTGATGGCATTAAAGAGCATTGCAATCTGATATACCAATCCATAAGTCAAATATAGCGATATCGTAGCATTTTTGAAGCAAATAAACTGTAATACATGCATATAATAAAGTATACCAATTATTGAGTGGAACGATAAGCCAATACGGATCAACATTTGAATTGAAAACGTTTTTAAGGCCACCTTTAATGTCTTTTGCAGTTTTGTGTGTAATTCAAATATATGCTGAACGTTCTCGTTTATTCCACCACTGTTACTTAACTTATCAAGCTCCCTTTTTAACTCTCCATTTACGATGGCGTACAAATGATATAAACATGTAAAACACAGGATACATTGTGAGAACAGCACGCTCGTAACAAATCCGAACCAAGCAAATAGTAACATATCCTTTATTGAAGCCGAATCATATATTTCTCGAATACTGGTCATTGATGTGATGGCATTCAATAATGGTAGCCATACATGACTGCTAGAAATTAGTGAAATAGCTGGTTCGTATTGATCCCTTTTCTCTGCAACAATTCGTGTATATTTTAAAATTTTATTGATGGACACAATTTGCCGATTAATGCCAAACCAAAACGATAAATGTATCATGACAATGATAATGATATTAGCTAGGATGTCCAAAGCTAAATGCAAGCCGAGAATTTTGTGTACACCTGTATCGTAATTTAAATACACTCGAATGCGATACATACATGAATTAATTGATATAAAAATGCTCACAAAGATACTGTACATCAGCCCAATAAATGTTGGTTCTAATTGGTGCGAATTTCGGTTATACTGGTACGGAATTAGTCCGATTAATTTACCAACATAGTACACGTAGCAGGCCAGAATTATCATATAAACGTAACATGCTTTGGCATATGACATGATTCTAGACCGTCTCGTCGTATTAAAAATAATCAAAAATCTATTTCACGTATATCGATTCGTGTGGAGAAATATTTCATTTTGTGTAACAAATTAATTAGGCCACATTATAGTCATGACATTATTAATCATGTCTACAATTAATCATAAAAGTTGATTGAGTCGAAATTAGTGGAATACCATTAACAGCTTTATGTTATAGTCGACGAAAGGAGAGTTACGTATGATGGGATCTACTTTTTAAACACGCACGGAGTATTACATCGAAAACGACGGGCAACAAAATGTGCAAGATTCGCATAAATGCATGTCTATGCATTTATGCATATTTTAGGATCAGGTGTCAACATGTTAGATTAAGTCATTATTGAATTTAGTTGTTAAGTTAGCGTCTAGGAGATAATACCTAAAATATAAATTGTTCAGTTAACTAAAGTTTATTAATAAATTAAATAAAATTTAAATAATAAAGGAAAATTTATAAATTAAACAAGTGAAAATTGTTTTTTTTTGTATTAAACTCTTTGTTTAAAACATAATTGGCGCAGTTGGTAGCGGATGTTTTTAAACATCCAAAAACCTTACGTTCAAAAGGTAACTCGTTAATTCTAGTTATTTCGAAGTGAAAATTGCTCGTATCGACGGTTAATCGATTCCAAGTGGAATAACCAAAAAGTGAAGTAATAATAAACACAAAATAATAATTTTTTTTTCCCTGTAATATATTTGCCTCGACCCCCGGTAAGCAAATAGAACATAATAAAATACCTAAAAGTACGACCTGGCGTATGTACCAGAACAGTGTTAAAAAAAATATAAAAAATAAATAAACAAACCGTTGAATTTTCTGAGATGAATGCCGCAGTGACGACAACAATACTCATTGTGTGGTAAGCGAATTATAATTTGTTCATTTAATCCCTAGAAAAATCCTTTAACTTAGCAACTCAAAGAAGATTCTACGGCTTATAGGATCTTCAAATATCCCACGATTGGAAATTTAGATATATAGTACGTTTTAACAAATAAACTTTTGAAAATCAAATCAAAAATTCTACGGAGTATAGGAGTTGTATGAATAAAGATTTAAGAAATACGAATACAACCGACGTTGTGGTTGAAGACGATTTTACGGACAACGAGTCTACTATAGTTATAGAATTTTTTCTAACCAAAATCTTTCACTAGAAATTAATAATTTA
Organism: Nephrotoma appendiculata; assembly: GCA_947310385.1. Taxonomy (NCBI): domain Eukaryota; kingdom Metazoa; phylum Arthropoda; class Insecta; order Diptera; family Tipulidae; genus Nephrotoma; species Nephrotoma appendiculata. The sequence goes on along the minus strand of OX371223.1, from coordinate 240,306,122 downwards.
GCTAAAAACTTTAACACAATTTTTAAAATTAGTGAAAATATCAATCATCCTTACACATTGATAAATTCTTCAAAAATGTCAGAAAATGGTGACGATAATAATTATTACGTAACTGATGTATTCAAAAGTCTAAGAATACCGGACGCAATTAAAGATCTGCCAAAATACGAATGCATTAGGCACAGATTATTAGAATTTATTGAAAATGTGGAAGAAATGTTGTGCCTCTGTAGCGCAATTGACGGTCACCCATGTTCCAAAATATTTTTGAGAGCAATTAGGAATAAGATCACGGGCGACGCCAACGAAGTCCTTACAATGTACGGCACGCCATTAGAATGGGAAGCCATAAAGGACAACCTCATCACACATTACGCAGACACGCGCAACGAAAAAAACCTGGTGAGGGACTTGTATGGTACCTCACAAGGAAATGACACACTAGAAAAGTATTTCGCATGAATTATAGATATCCAAAGTACTCGTACCATTATAAATCATGTTAAGTTGAACGAGGTAAACTTAACAATCGTAAAAGCTAAGCGTGATTTATACCAAGAGATGTGCCTTAACACATGCTTAGCGGGGCTCAGGAAACCCATGGGTTCCATGATTAGGGCCATGCAGCCCACCTCTTTCACCGAGGCATTCGGTGAAAGTAAGCCTTTGAAACAAAACCAGCTAAAAAAATTTGTCTGCTGAAAAATTTATAATTTTTTTTATTTTATTTAACTTTTTGTATTATTCAATAATTTAAATTTTTAAATATTTATTTAAATTATATAACAATGGTTTTAAAATCAAAATGTGGCAAATGTGAAAAAATAGTTTCAAAAAATAATCAAAATAACATTCAATGTAGTGATAAATGTAAACAATTTCTTTTATGGAAACTGTTCTGGATTAGAACCAAGTGCGCCGCAAAATTATTTGTTGAATCCCAACGGTACAAAATATTCGTGTCCTAACTGTGCTGCAGAACGTCAGATCAGTAATTTTGATACATCGAGTAGAGGAGAAATTCTTTCAAAAATGAGTGTGGAAAATGTGATTGAAAGGGAAGACAAAAGAAATGAAATTACTTTGGTTGACGTATACAACGAATTGGTGAAAATGAAAAACACCGTGAACAGTTTAGAAAACACTATTAAATTATTAGTTAGTGAAAATGAAGGAATTAGAAATCAAAACTGTATTCTTCATAATCAAGTCGAACACTTGGAAAGTGAACTAAATAAATATAAGCAGCAAACGTTAAATTGTTGCTTGGAAATTGCGGGTATCGAAGAAAAGGATAATGAAAATCTTGAGGAAATGGCAAAAATTATATCAAGAAATGTAGATATAAATTTGGTTCCAGAGGATATCAATGAAATATATCGCAATAAAAGATATAGCCCGTCGAATCGTTTGAATTTTCCACCGAAAATTATTATAAAATTTAATAAGAAGTCAACTCGTGACAAAATATTAAATGGGTATAAAAAGAAGAAGAGTCCAGTGATGGCAGGAATTTTAAATGGAGCGGATTTTTTAAATATTGAAAACGGAACAAAATATGATAAACGACCATTCTACGTAGGGGAGCAATTGACAATTTGGAATCAACATTTGTATAAGGAGGTAAGAGACAAACGTCGTGCTAATCAAATAAAATACGCATGGGATAAGAACGGTATAATTTTTGTAAAAAAAACTGATGTTTGCCCATCAGTCAAAATATCTACTTTAATCTCGATGATTAGTCCTCAAATAGATTATAATTTACCTATTAACTCCTGCGTAAATGTGTGTGAAACTTTGGATGATGTTGTATTTAATTATACAAATTCCTAGAAAATATTATATTTATGTAAATGCTCGCAGTCTATCAAATAAAAAAGTTGATGAATTATGTTATATAATAGATAAAATTAAATTTGAATTTCCAATAATTGCAATAACAGAGACTTGGATATATGATTATATGTCCAGATTTGTCACATTTGCAAATTATAAACCAGTGTTTTCGTTTCGGCGTGATAAATTGGGAGGTGGTGTAGGAATATTTATTCATACAAATTATAACTTTAAAGTTGTTTCTGAATTCAGTAGTAAAAGTTTAAATCTATTGAATGTGTTAGTTAAAATTGACCCTTCAATGCATGATTTTTTCTATTTTGTGGAAAAAATTCCATATTATAATTTCTGCAATCCTTATTTATAATATCAAAATAAGAAATCCTAATTATTTGTAGTTTCCTCGGAAAATTGATTTTCGTGGTTGTATCATATATGATACGGCATGCATTTACGACTAAAAAACAAACATATATTTTTTTTTTCAATCTTAAATTTAAATAACTAAAAATGTTACATAGTTTTTCACAGTCTAATTTAACAAAACTATTTAATAATAAAAATTAAAATAATAAAGGACATAACACAATTTCTGTCTTTGTTGCAACAAAGATGTATGTTGCATTTTTCACACATTATAAAAGTGAGTTTGGATCTTCCGGGTAGACGTCGGCCAGTGTATCGCATTTTCTCAACTGGACATCTGAAAAACACCGCTGTTTTTCAGATGTCCAGTTGAGAAAATGCGATACACTGGCCGTCGTCTATTGCAGCTGTGTAACTTGCGTTGGGCTTTTTTCGTTTACGTTTGACTCTGCACAAACTTTCAGCAATTTGAATTCTTAAATTCATTAGAGCGAGATGTTCCTATACTAAATCAGCAGCGATTCTTTTAGAAAGTAACCATGAATTTACCACCTTGGATATTTCTTGAGATGGTAAATATTCGTATGCACCATTTCTTGGAGCGTTTTTGTGGTGACCTATATATTCTTTAGAGCACGTTCGGTTGGTAACTTGCTTGAAGGTAGTCTGTCACGACGTACTGTGCCAATTGATTGAACACCAACTTTATTTAGTGTGGTAAGCTCGTGTAATAATAATCGAAGTAAACGTGGTGGTTCACATTTCTTAGTACATTTCGTAGTAGTCAAATGACCAAATTTGATGAGCTCCCCAAATCTTTTTCTGATAAAATACATTTATCATTTTCTTGCCCCGAAAATTGTTCAAAATTGTACGTAAATTTTCACTGAGAAGAAAAATTTGTAGCCCTATTTATGCTTCATTTGCGTGTACTGTTTCAAGTAACTTCCACCTTTAGTAAAGCACATCTGTTCATCAGTAGATATATTTCGTCGATTGGAATCTTCTGAAAGTTTTTATTGAGAGCATCTATTACGGGTCGTATTTTGAACGGGCGATCGTGATTTGGATTTGTGTGCGGCATATTGTTCTCATTGCGATTGAAATGAGGAAACTGACGAATTTTTTCGAATCGCTTTTTCGTATTATATTGTTCCACTTCATGGAACCAGTATCAGCGCAAACTTGTTAGTTGGCACATGAGCGTAAAAATATACACCCCGAGAAATTTTTACAAACCTCCCTTGTTTCACTTGTCACCTCAATTGCGTTGCCAATCTAAGAATCTTGTAATTCAATCACATTTTTATCACTTAGTAGTATCACAGGTATATTTTGAATGTCTAATGGTACATCGTCATCCATTTCAGATGGTGGTTCGATTCGGAAGTGGCACTTTGTTGGATTTTAATTATAAAAATCATCGCCCCCACTGTCTTCTTTCTCATCACTGTCAATAGAATTACATATTAATAAACTCCTCGATTTCCATAGCATTTAAAAACTAGCGTTGATCAGTTTTTTTTAACTACCAAAAATGTTGAATAAAATTTATTATTAAAGAAGATTTCCACCTTTTCTACAATTTATACGGTTGTATCATATTTGATACAACCAAGAATTGTGCCGTAATTGCATGATGTATCATATTTGATACAACCCAAGTTTTTCAATATTTACAATTATAATATAGACATATATATGTCAAAATAGTTGAAACACACAATATAATTACATATATTTAATAAAATATTTTTATTATGTGAAATAATTTATAAATACCCTAGAAAAGGACGACCAAAAATCTACGTTGGTTGCGAAAAACTAATCACCACAGCAAGCGACACTCAACCGGCATTATTCTATAAAATTACGCGGGAAAACTAAATTATGTGTTGGTATAGGTTTTCAAAATGTGTACAAGAAGATTCTTTTATGAAGCAAATAAGAAATGTTTATGTATACATGTACTTTTTTGTAATATGAAATGGTTGTATCATATACATATGATACAATATGCATGGAAGGGTTAATGGAAAAATGATTTCTTTGTCTACTATATATCGAGCTCCTAACCAAAATTTGGAAGATTTAAATAATTTTTTTGAGATTCTGGATGAACACTTATTGAATATACAAAATAATTATGCTTTTGTAGTAGGAGATTTTAATATTAATTTATTATGTAAAAATAACACTACAGATAGGTATAATGATTTGGTTGAATCAAATGGATTTCTGATTATTAATAAATCACATTTTACTAGACCATTTGGAAAATTTTGCATTGATCATGTACTTACAAATTGTGTGACTCAAAATATAAATATAAGTTTGGATTATTGTAGTTTTGACCACAAATTAATATTTATTGAATCATATTTATTAATAGTATCTTTAAAACAAGAATCAAAATTTAAGAAAAGCATATTTATAAATTACACAACATTGAATGAGATATTAGTAAATTCTAATTATTTAAATTTTAATGATGATATGAATTTAGATAGAATGTATAAAATGTTTTGCAATGAATTAAATAAACAAATAGTTAAAAGTTCTTATAAAATGACCAATAAACTGAAAAATAACAATTTAAAAAAACCATGGATGGACATAGAATGTATTTCGGCAATAAAGGCAAGAAATTATTGGTATACAAAGCTTTTGACAGACCCAAATAACTTAGATATAAATACTGGAGGAACAAGACCACATCATTACAAAGAAGTAAATATCATAATTACACAAGAAATAAAATTGTCAATAATGTTAATAACCCCAAAAAGATTTGGCAAACCTTCAAAGAAATAATTTATCATGGACTAAGGTCCATTGATAAAATTGATTTGATTTCGGAAAATATAAACTCCACTGTTAAAAAGTTAGAACTTGAATAATTTGCAAACTCAAGTTGATGATGCGTTTCACCCATCATATCTCAATCAGAGTAATTTTTCAAATTTTGAATTAATTGATTCAAACAAAAAAGTTAAAGTTATTGAAAAATTAAAAAATACATCAATGAAAGGGTCTGACCAATTTGATGTAAAAATATTCAAAACAAATAAATTCATTTATCAGATAAAATTGCAAAAATTGTCAACAGATCTATGTTAGATGGATATGTACCACTTGATTTAAAGTTGTCAAAAACTATATTAATATTTAAGAGTGGATTGAAAACTGATCCTGCTAATTATAGACCTATAAGCATTCAATCAATTGTGACAAAAATTTTAGAGAAAATTGTAAACGAACAGCTTTGTGATTATTTAGAAACTAAAACTAAACTTTGCAGTGAACAATATCGGTTTAGAAAAAACAGTAATACAAATTCAGCTCTATTTGATATGTTAAACGTTTATTCAAACCGAATGTGATGGTAGAAAATCATGTGGTATTATACATATTTATAGATTTAAAAAAAGCTTTTGATACGGTTGATAGGGAGATACTGTTAAACAAATTTTGGATTTAGGAGTCAAAGACATATGTTTTGCATGGTTTAAAAGTTATTTAAATTCTAGGTATCAATATTTCCAAATAAACGAAAGTTTAAGTGATTATGAAAAAATTGATTTTGGGGTTCCACAAGGTAGTACATTGGGGCCTACATTATTCACAATTTTTATATACGATATTGCCAGGTCAAATTTGAAGGCATCATTATACTTATACGCTGATGACATTTCTCTAGTTTATAGTACTCCAAACGATCATCTTACAAGTATGGAAACTGATATGAATAATGATTTAAATGAACTTGTCACATATTTTTCAAAAAATAAATTAACAATAAATTTAGATAAAACTAAATATTTAATCATTAATTCAAATCTTTCAACAGATTTAAATATTTTTTACAATAATTTTAAAATTGAAAGTTGTTCTGAATATACTTATTTGGGGTTAATTATAGATAAAGCTTTAAATTTTTCTAGTGAGATAGAAAAACTAAAAAATAAACTTAAATCAATCTGTTTCGTGTTCAAAAAACTAGCGAAATTTATAAATTCACATTACCAACGATTAGTTTATTATGCATTATTCAATAGTAACATGCTTTATGGGTGTAGTTTTTGGAGTTCTTCAGCTAAATGTAATACTGAATCACTTCAAAAGTTACAAAATAAGGCTATAAAAAATTTGTTCCAATATAATCGACGTGAACACACAAAGAAAATTCACATTGTTAATAACATACTCCCATTAGAGTATTTAATTAAATGCAATTTAACAACACATGTACATTCTATAATAAAAAACAAATTCATTCGAACGTTCAAATTGCTATGATTAAAGATAATCATAACTATGAAACCAGAAACAATAGAAGTATATTACCACATAAACCCAATTTTTACAAATTTGGAATAAATTCATGTCTTTACAGAGCCACCAAATTATATAACGACATTTCTCAACAAATAAAATTGCTTAATAGAAAAGAATCTTCAAAAGCAATTAAAAAGATCTATTTTAATATTTACAAGGAAAATTAAATCACAAGCATTATAAAATTTATCACATTCACACACATAAATTTTGCACGTTTGTTCCTAACTTCCTTATAAACACATTTTTTTTTAACACATTGACTGCCAACTCGATTTTGTTGTGTGTACACCATTTGCCAACGTTGAATTTTCATGAAATATAAAAAATAAAAACGCGGGATCTTGTGTGCAAGTATGAAATTAAATTTAGAATTCATATATGCAATAAAAAGGATATACGAGTTAACTCGTATGTGGCAATAGGGATATCCATTTTAGTTCTCATTGCCGGCTACGAGTTAACTCGTAGTGCAGGACATACGAGTTAACTCGTAGTTTGGCAATGGAGGTGTTTTGAAAATGAATAATTTTTCATAATTGTGCCGTTTTGTTATTATTTTTTAAAACAAAAAATCATGTGCATTTGCCACTATAGTATACATATATCATTACAAAAACATGAAAAAAAATCACAAAATAAATATTCGTTCGCTCGATATTTTCTATTCGGTTCTTTCACTATTCCTTTGTATATGAATAGCGCAACTGAATTTTGCGTAACTCTATTCAAGTGAATAATGAATATTTCTAATGGAAAGAATATTCACGACAAAACATTTTCGTTCTATTCTTCTTTCGTAATCGTAATTTTTTAATTGCGTGTTGGCGATTGTTGTGAAAAGAGGAAATTTATGTGTTAGAAATATTTTGTGAACTATTGGTTGAATACATTTCTTTATAATTTTATATTATTAGTGGTCTGTAGGTATATTCTGAGTAAGTATTTTGATTATTATATTGGAAAATATATTTTGCATTTTATTATCCAGTTATATAATTTTGTTTTTAGGAAAGTAAATTTATTTCTTAGAATATGGCGCTAAATTCTGAACAAATCCTAGATTTATTAATGGAGGATGACGATGAATCCCAAGATGGATTTTCAACGGATTTGGAAGATTTTTCTGGTTCTGAGTCTGAATATTTAGAGGAAAGTTCTTCTGATGAAAGCGATTCAGATTTGGACAGTTTTGCAGTTATACCTAAGATTTGCTCCAGGAAACCAACGCAATCAGTGCCACAGGTAAATCAACATGGATGGACAAATGTTCCACAAGAACCACCGAAATTCGATTTTCAAGGTATTCAAGGACTGAAACTATCTTTACAAGAGCTTTCTCCAAAATGTTTTGCTGATTTGTTTTTCAACGATGAATTTATGATGTTATTAGTGAACGAAACTAATAAATATGCTGCTCAAGAAATCACAAAAAAGGGTCATCTCGTTTCAAACAATGGCATGATACTAATGTTTCTGAAATGAAAAAATTCTTAGGTTTGCTTTTCCATATGGGCCCATTTTCTCTTCCAACTATTGAACATTATTGGAAATCAGTGCATTTTATAATGTGCCATTTTGGCGAAACATAATGAGTCCAAATCGATTTCAGATTTTATTACGTTTTTAACATTATTCAGATAACAATGATCCAATAGCTTCGACAGATAGATTGCATAAAATAAGACTGGTTCTAAACCACATAAATAATACAATGGACACAATATATAGTCCAGGACAAAATTTATGCATTGATGAGTCAATGGTACTTTGGCGTGGAAGATTAATGTTTCGCCAATATATAAACAATAAAAGGCATAAATTTGGAATAAAACTATATGAATTGTGCGAATCCAATGGAAATGTATTGAAAATTCAAGTATATTGCGGAAAATCAAAAGATCCACCCACTGGAGTAAGTCTTACGTCTGAAGTGGTAATAACTCTTATGGACGGATTCCTTCATAAAGGGCACATCCTTTATACTGATAATTTTTATAATTCGGTAGCATTAACAAAAACAATGACTGATCGTTCTACTTACATATGTGGCACTCTAAGATTCAATAGAAAGGATAATCCAAATGAGCTCGTAGAAAAAAAATTGAAACGTGGTGAACATTCATGGATGCGATCTGATAGTGTTGTGGTGTGCAAATGGAAAGACAAGCGAGACGTGCTGTCAATTTCTAATATGCATAAAGTTGAAATGATAGACTATACAAATGCCAATAAGAAAGTTTCTAAAAAACCAAATATAATAAAAGATTATATTGATGGAATGACTGGAATCGACAAATCCGATCAGATGCTTTCTTATTATTCGTGTTTGAGAAAAACTCTACGATGGTATAAAAAACTCGGCATCCATTTCTTTGAAATATATATACAAAATGTACACATTATGTACTCCAACCAACCAAATATTAAAAAAATTAAATCACTGGAATTTCGAGAACAATTTGTGGCTCATTTAATTGGAGCTAAAATGCCTACTACGACACCAGGACCATCATGTACACAAGTAGCAACTAGGCAACCTCGCATCAGTTCACGGCAATCCGAAATGCACTACTTACAAGTATTTCCTTCAACTGGTAAAAAAAATCCAACTAAACCTTGCCGAATTTGTACTAAAGCCAAACGTCGCAAGGAAACCAGATACTTTTGCGAATCATGTCCAGATAAACCAGCTTTATGCGTCATAGACTGTTTCAAAATTTACCACCAAAATATCTAAAATTAAATATATGTATTTACTTTGGTACTATAAAATTTCTTATTTTTGCTTCTTTTTATAATACATACATTAAAATTGAAATGAATAAAATCTTTTTATGTTTTCCTATTTTTATGTTTGACATATTCACTATTTTTATGTTTTATATATTAATTAAGATTGAAATTAATATGAAAATGTATTTTTTATTAAAAATAAAAGTTTTTTAAATAAAGAACTATAAAATAAAGAAGTTTTTTTGGCTTGTAATTAGATTATAGCAATGATATACCTAGCATAATTGTTTTTTTAACTTTAAATTTAAATGGAAACTTCAGATTTGTTTTCAAAACTTCAGCACAAAATAAGGCAAAAATAGCTAGCAAATTTTTTTTTCCTGGTTATTCTCAGTTGCCAAACCAAAATTCAGACTCTAACTCTGTATGCTAAAGAATTTCATTAACCAATAAAAATCATATGCCAACTACGAGTATACTCGTAGTTGGCGTCTAGGCAGGAACGCCAACTACGAGTATACTCGTAGTTGGCAGTCAATATGTTAAATATTTTTATTTTCAATTGCTCTTTTAGGTTTGGTCATTTATCATTACAATTTTTTTATATACATATATCTACATTTTCTGTATTAGTGGTCCACCTATACTTCAACAAAAGGCTGGCCCAAGCTATAATTATAATTACCTTCCCACGCCTCAATACTTTAATCATAGGCGTTTCACCAAACAGAATCCAACTGGCTATAGTAACGGCCAAAACAACAACAGGTTCAAACCACCAATGGTTCCACCAAAGAGGGCAGAACTAATGGACACCAGACCAAATCAGAACCAATACAAACAATATTCAAGCATAAACAATCGAAACAATTACCAATTTCAGCCGATGGGTCCGCCAAAGATCCGATCGCAAGAATTGTATACATCCGAAGATCAACAAGAAGTAACGAAAGAGGGCTATAAAGAACAGCATAAACTGTACTTCCCTGATCTGGAAGAAGGTGAGGTTGATGATGAAAATTTTCATCCCGAAGCATCCCAGCCGGAATCAGATACGTTGACGCGAATAAACATCAAACGTATACAATTCCTTATATACATATTAGCCTAAGTGACCAACCAAAGTTCTAAAAATTTTAGTAGACCCGGGATCGAATAAATCTTTTCTGAACCCAGTGTTCTGAACCCAGTGAACGTCATAACTATGTTTAACGATCACCAAATAAACCAAACAAGTATAGTCCCCGGACTTATGGAATTTAAAACAAAGAAACCTTTAGAATTCCTTCTTTTTAAATTTCATAAATATTTTGATGGTTTATTAGGACTGGATAAGATGCAACAATTGGGTGTAACCCTAGACCTTGGTAAATCTGTTCTTAAAACAGACAAGATTGAGATTCCGCTACTATTCAAACCTAATTATGCTTCAAAAGTTTACAACATATTACCCAGAAGCAAGCTAGCTGCTGAGCTTCCAGTTGATGTCGAAAACGGTAACATATACATCACCCCAACAACAATAAATGAACACTTAATTATTGCCGAAGGAATCTATCATTGCAAAAATTGGTATGCAGTTTTAGAAGTTGTGAACTATAGTAACCAACCCCATACTTTCGTAATCGAACAGCCGATTAAAGCCGAATTATTTAGAAAGTTTTATCGAGCCGAATCTAATCATTGTAGCATCGAAGAATGCGATACACCTATTTTAGGTGAAACTATTTCTAATTTAATTAGAACAAACACCTTAACGGTGAAGAAAAGACGGCAATTTTGAAACTATGTCATCAATACGAGGAATTATTTCTTAAAACGTAAGAACGTTTGTCTTTCACAAATGCCGTAAAGCACGAAATAAATCTTAAAGATGACAAACCCGTCTTTACTAAAGCTATCGTTACCCTCACACAATGGAAAGGTCAAGTGGCGATTAGTAATAGACTTTCGCAAGCCAAACGAGAAGGCAATCGAAGATTGGTACCCTTTACCAAACATTACCGATATCCTCGATAAATTAGGGAAATGTATGTATTTCTCTACCTTGGGCTTGGACCTCGCATCAGGATTTCACCAGATAGAAGTATGGAAACAAGATATTCCTAAAACCGCATTTTTCGTCGATCATGGAAATTATGAATACATAAGAACGCCATTTGGTCTAAATTTGGATGACATCACTGTATTCTCGACGTCACTCCAGGAACACATAGAAAATCTAAAGCAAGTCTTCAATAAATTAAGAAACGCTAACCTGAAAGTGCAAATGGACAAATCGGAATTTCTGCATCGAGAAATTGCCTTTTTGGGCCAAATTCGTTACTTGTGACGGAGTTAAGCCCAACTCCGACAAAATAAAAGCTATTAAAGAATTCCCCGTTCCTAAAACGGAAAAACAGATTAAAAGCTTTTTAGGACTTCTGGGATATTATCGAAAGTTCATACGGAACTTCTCCGACGTAACCAAACCATTAACGGAATGCTTAAGGAAGGGTAAAGAAATAATCCTTGATACAAGATATCTACAATGTTTTGAATATTGCAAAGGGTTGTTGTGTAATAAACCAATCTTGCAGTATATTTTACTAAGGAATCTATCTTACAACAGATGCAAGCAACGTAGCTATTGGCGCCATCCTTTCACAAGGTTCAATAGGGAAATAAACCGATTTGCTATGTCTCTAGAACCTTATCGGTCACGGAGCAAAACTACTTCACTATCGAAAAAGAGCTTCTGGCCATTGTCTGGTCCACAAAATACTTTAGACCATATCTATTCGGTTACGAATTCAAAATTGTGACGGATCACAAGCCGTTGACTTGGCTTTTCAATCTCAAGGAACCAAACTCAAAATTGATTCTTAGGAGATTGAAACTTGAGGAATACGATTATGAAATCGTATTTAAGAGGTAAAAAATACAAATGCAAATATCTGAATCTTCCATGGAACCAGAAAGTGGAAGTGAATCCGAAGACATTGTACCTACAACTAGTTCCCCAATAAATCATTTCAGTTCACAGCTAATAATAATAATTGATCCTTAAATGTTAGGATCAAATATCCTTCATGAACATGCATTTGGAAAACATAGAGTAATAATTTATATGCCTAATTACCACTTACCAACCATGATGATGACATAGTGTTCGACATAGCTAAATAAGCCTATATAGAAAAATTCGAAACCTCTTCAAAAAATTATTTGGTACACGTCCTTTTAACGGATGTGTTAGAAACTGAAGGTCAAAACGCGATGATCAAGAAAAGGAATGAAGAAAACCACGATCGAGGAATATTGGAGAATTACGAGTTTATCAAAAGGACTCACTATTTCCTAAATATGAAAAACCTCATAACAACATACATCAATAACTGCAATATATGCTTGCAGACAAAATACGATAGACATCCACTGAAAATCGAATATGAGATTACGGAAACGCCCAAAACGCCAATCTAGATCTTGCTTATAGATTTTTGCTTCTTTGAAAATAACGTATTTCTCACGGTACTGGACAAATTTTCTAAATTTGCGTCAGCCTTCTACATGAAGTCACGCACCAGTAAAGAAGTCCAAAAAAGACTTGAAACGGTATTTTTACCACGTAGCGGCCAGAATTGTTACGTTGATGGCTGATTTCATATAACTTTTCACATTCTAATTCTTCTTTAGTGAATGCTCGCCTGCAAGAGATTTCTTATATTTCCCAAAATGTTTTAAGTTGTTTATCGATATCTACTGCCTCCACTGTCAATGTCTGGGTTACCGAAATGTTGCAATCAACTGAACTTCGTCCCATAAATATCCAGCCTAATTTTGTATGTTATGCAATCGGTTCTTCGGATGGTGGTTTTAAAATAATATTCAACAGAATGTCTCCATAATAATCGGCACCAAGTAAAATGTCGATTGGACCAGGGGTGTGGAATGTAGGATCAGCCCACAAAATGTTTTTAGTGTGTTTCCATTTCCATGGATCTAGATGCTGCTTTGGCATGTCCCGGATCAAAGTTTTGAAAACTAGCGCTTTGATTTTTATATTGAAATTGGATGTGAATCTGGAACTTATTGTAAGCTCAACGACTGAACTTGCTGTTTCGGCTTCTGTTTTTCCCATTCCAATGATGTCTGCGTACGCATTGAACTTTGTTAGTTTTAGCTTGTTGCAAGCCTTTTCTGTTATGAACGTAGCCTGTGATCGAGGGTCAACTAAAACGCGAAGAAGCTCATCGGAAGTGTTAGAAGATGCTTTTACCATAGCAGTGCCTAACAATATATAATTACGGTTCAAACAATATATAATTACGGTTCCAGCTTTTGAAGCATGAATTTTTGTACCTTGGAAACAGGCAGCGCCGACATAATGGTTGATAATAAATTGCCTTGATTCTCTCGGTATGTGGCAAGTTCTGAAATTTCTTGCATTCTGGTAGATTGTGTTCTTCATAGTAATAACTGCATTTCGCTAGTTTTTTGGCCACTATGACATTTGCTGCCTTCCGAACTGGAGTAGATTGCTGATCTCTTTTTTTGTTGACGTTTGCTCTGGATCGTTGACGTTTTCTCCAAGTGATTGGAAGCGTAATTGAAGAAAGTTCAGGAAGTCTTTCACTGTTTGAATATCTGATTTTTAAGTGATGTTTCATACAGCCGATGTGTCTCTCTATCCAACTTCCGTGTCAAAATGTTTATGAGTATAGCATCCCAAGAATCTGTGTTTATTGCTTGATTCTTTAGGGGATGCAGACATTCTATGACTGTGTCATGTAGCGTTCTTAAGTGATTTGCAGATTCTATCTGAATGACAGGTAATTCCATAATCGTATCATTAAAGGTGTTTGTTATAAGTCTTTTATCCTCGTATCTAGAGAATAAAATATTCCAAGCGATAGAGTAATTTTCTTTTGATACAGTGAGGTGACTTATGAGTTTGGCTGCATCACCTCGGATTACTGAGAGTAAGTAATGCATTTGCTCCTCACTGGATAACTCCTTGTTGCAGTGAATCATTTTAGTGAATAAGTTTTGAAAGCTTGGCCATTGCTTACAGTTCCCATAGAAATGAGCTATTTCTATCCGAGGGAGTTTTATCCTGGATTGGGTATTATCAGTTCCTTCCATGCTGATACTTTCCAATTGATCTTGAAGATGAATGTTCGCGAATTCATATTGTTGTTGAAATGTCTCGTAAGTTTTCTCACCAAAATATTGATTGCCGAGTTCTTCTTCGGTTGCGTTGCTCAATATTTCTTCGTGGTTGTTTGTGAAGGTAATCCACGATGTATTTAATAATTTCATTTCATCTCGTAAAATGATTTGCTGTGTGGTTCAGTGCTAATAATGAATTCCATTATTTATTTATTTATTTATTTATTTAAAGAAATCTATTTTGTAATATACATGTATGATTTCAGATTATTTACAGTTATAGTTAAAATTATATTAAAACAACAAAAAACTTTAAAACAGAATAAAAAAAAAAAAAATATAAACCAAATTTTGGTTTAAACAATTAAAAATTTAGAAAAAAGTCTTTAAGGATATTTTTAAAGTTGTCCTTTGATAAGTTGAAGTCAAATACATCGTCAATTAAGTTGAAAGATTTAGACATCCTATTAATTGGGTTGTTTTCTCCATAGTTGGTGGAATAGTGTTCAAGTGCTAAAAATGTATGGTTTCGAAATGTTCTGCATGGCACGTGAATTGATATGTTTTCCAAGATGTAAGCTGAATCTACGTGACCAAGCAAAACGTTACCAATAAAAGCTGCTCCCAAGAGAAGTCGTCTATTTTCAAGCGTGCATATTTTGTAATCTGTGCATCTTGTTGTGTATGGAGGTAAGCGAGCCACATTTTCATGGAATGGTAAGTTGTGGTCGTAATCCCAGTCACTTTTCTTTAACAAAAAAATCAGGAACTTCTTTTGAATGCTTTCAATTCTTTTTATGTGTACAGCATAGTATGGATTCCAGACCGTTACAGCGTATTCCAGTTGAGATCGAACATAAGCAAAATAGAGTGAACATAAGGTTTGGATATCCTTAAATTCACTTGTCCATCTTTTAACAAATCCGAACATGGCATTCGCTTTCGCAATACAATTTTCAATATGCCTATTGAAACTGGCGTTTTCGACAAATGTAACACCTAAGTCTATAATCTCATTGACTCTTTGCAGTACTTCGTTGTTGACTTTGTATGAAGTAATAACCGGATTTCTTTTACGATGGAAAGACATGATTTTGCATTTCTTAATATTTAAGTATAGTGAGTTCCGATCACACCACTCACTTAATCTATCTAAGTCTTCTTGAAGTTTCTCCGTATCTAACCATCCATTAATAGTACAAACAATTTTCACATCATCTGCAAATATGAGCACGTCTGAGTTTTTGATTATCTCGGTTATTCGGTCTATGAAAACAATAAAAATCCAGGGCCCGAGGTGTGATCCTTGGGGAACACCAGATGTAACTTTAATAACGTTTGATTTCTCATTTCCCATTATTACAAATTGGCACCGGTTTGATAGATATGATTTAAACCAATTTATGTAATCGAGAGAAAACCCAAAATTGAATAAACTCTGGAGTGCTTTATGATGACAGATAGAATCAAATGCTTTACTAAAATCCGTGTACGCTACATCAACTTGACGGTGTTTTTCTATCTCGTTAATTAGTTTACTGGTGAATTCAACCAGATTAGTCGATGTGGATCGGCCAGGCATAAACCCATGCTGGTTTATTGATATATGCCGTGCAATTGTGGATTTAAAACTGTTGCATAATACTAACTCAAATAATTTTGGAATTGATGATGTAGTTGATATTCCTCTGTAGCATGAGATATCCTCACGTTTACCCGATTTAAAAATTGGAGTAATTTTTGAAATTTTCCATTTTTCAGGAAACACGCCGGTGTTTAAGGAATGATTGAATAGATAACATAATGGAATTGTTAAAATTTCAGCGTACTCCTTCAGAATAGAAGAGGGAATATCGTCAAGACCGCAACCATCTCCAAACCCCCTTAAAGCCGATAAAATGTTGTCCTCAAAAATAATAGGAGGAGTTATTGATGTGTTGTTGTTGCTGGGTTGTTCGTACAATCCACTAGTAACGCTTGGTCTATAGACTGATTGAAAAAACGACGCGAACATGTTAGCCATTTATGTTGGTGCGAAGCATATTTGCTTTTATGTTTTGGATCTTGTATCGCTTTCGTTGTTCTTGGTCGGCGTCTTCTAGAACGTAGTTGTCTTCTAGAACGTATGAAGAAGTATCTGCCGCCTTTTTATTCATCTCATCATTTGTGTCAGATGAATTGGCTGGCATAGCCTTGTCTCGGGCATCTTTGAGGGTTGTTTTAGTTTCTTCATATGCAGTTTTAACTTAATCGAAGAATTTTTCGACTACATACGGGTGATTTTTGTCGAGTGTATGTACCAAAGCAGCATCCACAGTTGAAAATCTGTCAAAGAGCAGCTGTATATTTGTGAGTCTTTCATCACAATATTTAACAATTTTTCTAACAGCTGCATCTTTTTTAACATTTGTTCTTATTTTGTTTATTAATTTTCCAGTTTGTGTTTGCTCACACAAAGCTTTGACAGTATCCATCTTCGATGTTATGTTGGTTCTGAAATTTTTAGAAATGTATCTCCAAGCGTGGTTCTTACTTTTAACTCGAAGGACCAAATGTAAGTTTGTTGTAGATAATTAGTATTTGTGGCTTACCACTGATGAGCGCACACAAATATATTACGAGGTTCTTGTTTTACAACTGATTTTTTAATTATAATTTCTACGGTTTTTATACATACTCGTAAATTTAGTTTACTAAGCATATTATTATGAATGAATATCGTACAAAGCATATTATTATGAGTGAATATAATACAGCACATACGATGAGTGTATGTTGACCAAGCAAGTTATTATACTTGAAACTGAAGTACATACGATTTATGCACCTTGTTGAGCTTGAGTATCAACATAATGAAAAAAGTATCAAAACACCAATAAAAAAATTATTAGATATCCTCAAGGAAAAATTAAATTGGGATGGTAAATTTTTCCATGCCGTGAATGACAAAACGGCATATTTTAAACATTTAACGTTTTTCTACGCGTTGCAACGATTTAATGAAGAAAATAATTTGAAATTTTTTTCATTAATGACAATATACTAGCTAACCTGTGACTGATTAATCAGTCACGTGAATACCTTTTTTTGAATTTTTGGATAAGAAATGATTAAGAAGATTTTTTAAGATGTAAATTTGATGCGTTTTTATCAAAAATAAAGTGAATTCATGTACGCGGTTAATTTTTAAATCTTAAATAGATAGAGTGTCATGACGAAATTGTATTTTTACACTCACAACTATTAACACCAAAATGTACGTAAAATCATTTTATGTTCTCTGTTTTGTTTAATTGAGATTCAATTACAAATTTTCTACACAGTGGTATGACAAAAACATCGGCAATTTTAATAAATTTTGTCATTGTCACGGTGTTATGCGCATGATCATAGATTCAATATAAACATATTTTGTCATGGCATTCTGGCGTCGTGACAAAATTTTGCTGAAAACACCTGAGGTACCCGTTCCAGGTACTTCCCGGTGGAATTTTTCCGATTTATCTAGCAAAGGCACACCGCTATATTTATGTCGACCTATACCCTGAAAAATTTAAACGGATCGGATCATGTTTATAGGGGTCATTTTAGGGTTGAGTTTGAAAAAATTAAGCGTATCAATATAATAGAAGATAATTTGGGCCGACATCATATACGCTATGACTCTTGGGCCTTTCGCCATTGGTAGCGCCACCAGAGCCACTGCATTCATTAATTTCCGGAAATGGGCCAGATTCTAAACATTTTATGATATCACAGGAAAAAATTAAACATAAGAAAACTTTTTGAAGTAAGCTAAAAAATGACTGTTTTTTTACAGTTGCTGCGCTTAAGTCACATTCAAACGAACAATTATACAGAGAAGCCTCTTTTCATACAAAATAATTGAAAAAAATTGAAAAAAATGTGGGATAGAAAAATCCCAGATTTTTATCCGTCGATACGACTTCATACATAATAAATTGTAAACCACAGGCTACTTAATTTGTACCCAACTATCCTTAATGGTGCAAGTACTTTAACACTAGAACTACGATCCGGTCAAAATGACCGGTTGCATTATTTATTTATAACATTTCCTCTTTGTCTTATTTAATATTTTACGATAATGTAATGATTTTTATTAAAAAGGAAATGTTATAAATAAATGATGCAACCAATCATTTTGACCGGTTCGTAGTTTTAGTGTTACATTAGTTGTTAAGTTTTCTGAAATTTTCCATTTTTCTGAGCAATTTTCTTAATTTTTCATTCCGTAAGAACCTTTTACAAAGTATTATGCCTCAACCAGCGAACACTTAAGAGCTTAAGTTGCACGTTGTTTGTACCAATTCGGTTATTACTATACAATCACCAAAATTATATGGGCTACTCGTCACAAATAAACAACTGACCTCTAAAACTTTGGTGGTCATACACCGCTCCCCTAAGTGGTCCAAACGGAGCACAACTTAAGCTTTAAGTTTTCGCTGGTTGCGGCTTTAGAAACTTAAAAAAATGTAATTCTACGAAATTGTATTTTCACCGACCAGTAATTGTATCTGATAGTGATTAATCAAAACTAAACTTACCATATCAACAATCTGATGATTCAGTTTCAAATTTATGTATCTCGCCTCAATTATCATCTTGGCAGCCAATTGCGATGTTTCATAGAGTTTATCACATATTCGTACAAATGACACAAATACGAAAATGGTTAATAAAATAGACAAAAAACGGGCAATTAGACCTCCATCAATTCGTTCTTGATGAAATATCGACACCATTACCATTTCGATGAATATGAAAATCAGCATCATCATATTTCGAGCCGCTATACAAATCACCACCAATAACTGAATCGATTCCGAACGTAAAAGTAATCGAAACACGTTTGTTACTTTCCGATGACAATTTATGATCCGTTCTATGCGATCGTATATGGTATTTAGATGAATTTCGGTTGTGTTGCCATGAATTTTGCTCAGATTTTTGGATAATTCACAATTTAAAACTTCATAAAGATGCTGTATATTAAACAGGGCGCCAGTCACATGATTTAGCATAAAGAAAAGTATTAATATATTTAGGGGTAATACAAAGAGCGCTACCAACTCCATGCCAGGTTGTGATATGTACATTAACATTACGCCACGACAAAAATAGGTCATCCATCCAAATATCACATCTTTGATAGTAAAGAATGTTACATATTTTCTGGTTAAATCGGCGTACACACTTTTTGTCTCAATCACAACAACTCGATAATTCCACTTCAGTAGCTTATTCAAAAACACAATCCGTTGATGTCTTTTATACATAATAATGAGGTAAAATATTATCGTATAGTGCATCTCGAATGAAAAATTTTTGACAGTCATATATTTTACAAACTGTGATGACGTATTACCACCGGTTACAATAATTTTTAATTTTTGGAGCGCCAGCGATACTGTGATTGATATGATGATGCATTGAACCAAAGCGAATCTTGACTTTTTAAATTTCTGCCTCGCGAAATTGTAGCGATATGGTACAAGGCCGAGAATTTTGGATGTGTAATATAAATAAATAAAAAAATAATGAAAATAGTTATAACCGAATTTCCACATGATGTTTACCGGTTATCAGCACAAAATAAAGTTAATTTTTCAAAGTACGAGTATCAATGTCATTAAGACTGTTTGAACTAATTTTACTTGATTGTGTTTTGTACAACAAATAATGTAATTGGTGATTTGTGGTAATGTTCCGATTAATTGATATCAATTAGATTTAATTTTATTTAGCATTATATAGAAACAGTTTCTTTAGACACCGAAACATCGAAAAGGTGGCGTAGCGGTAAGCCAATAAATTCCTCAATTTTTTTGTTGAAAATATTTGCAGATAAAAATTAAATTAAACATCAAAAGTTTAAGAAATAATTAAATTAATTTAATTTTGAGAAAATTTTACATACATTAATCAAGGCAGTGATGCAAACCGATCGATTAGAAATAAGAACAATTCTATTAATCGTACATCATCGATATGGCTAAAAATGTGTTCGGTTATCGAAAATTCGAAAGAAATGCGAACTTAGTAAAAATACGAAGATACTTCTAAACAAATATTGGAGTAAATTTTTTAAGATTAATAAACATAGTGTAAATATACAGTGAGGCTTCTGTAAGTCAAAGTATTTCTTGAATCGAATTTCGATTTGTGATCTTAGCATTTTTCGGTAAATTTCCTATTTATATAATATATATATATATAATATCTATGTGTACATATATGCGTATATATGCTCGGGTAATCGAGTGAAATTGGTTTTTCATTTATTTTACTCAAATTTACTCGCATATTATTTTGGCAACAAATAGCTCGACTTGTAGAAGTTTTACTGTAGTACACATTTTAATAAAAGTTTAAACTTGAAAAAGTGCAGATTCAAAAATTAGAAAGAAACCGGAGAAGCTGCAAAATAATTGAACCTCAAATAAGTGGTTTAATTATAAGAAAATCTTTTAATTATAAAACTAGACAATTAAAATTGAGTCCGATATTTCCAGGTTTAAGTTAATATTCGTTCAAACGCATGTTTTAGTAAAAAGATGTTGTTATGCTTTTTGCATATTTTCAATGGAAACTCATTTTACCGAAATTTATTTTAACTGCCATAGCACCCTCTAAGTATGATTTTCATACGAATGGTTTTTCCTACAAGTGTAGATCATTTTACGGGTGTGAAGTATGTCTTAAATTTGTCCTTACTTTTTATCGTGAGCATATATTAGTCGAACTTTCGCTATAATGAATTTTAATATTCGTAATAATTGTAAATGTTAATAAAAAATATAGTATAGCAGTTAATCAACGTTATTTAACAAAACAATTTTCAGTAATAAATTCAACAAAACATAGTGGTTTGTGAAGAATAAAACCGGTCAGTTGATAGCTTGCAACTAGCCGCTAGTCGTTCTTAGCAAAATTAGTAGACGACCGCTTAGTAAAATTTGAGCACATCTAAACTACAAATTTTATTCAATGTTAACGAGCAGTTGTCGTATGTCGTTGGATCCGTTAAGTATCTTCTATCACACCAATACAGATGGCAAGAAAATTCTACGACCTAGAAAGGAAATATGATTTGAATACTATCGTTAGAGCGATTCACGGGTGTTTATTGTGCCACAAAGAATTATTTGGAAATTTCATTGTTAAAGGCGATTAACGAGCACTTGTCATATATCGTTGGAATCGTGGAATCGTCCATACGGTAGTACACAAATCATCATATTTCCTTTAAACTTCATAAAATTATTTTGACATTCATAAAAGTAATACTAGTCACTTAAATGAATCTAACGACATATGACAAGTGCTCGTGAATAGCCTTTAACTTTGAAATTTGGAATTAATCCTTTAGGCACTCGTGAATCTCTTAAGCGGTAGTATTCAAATCATCATATTTCCTTTCAAGGTCATAGAAATTTCTTGCCGTTTACTGGTGGTAGAAGAAACTTAAACGGATCCAACGACATATGACAAGTGCTCGTTAGTCGCCCTTAGCATTGAAATTTGGGATTAAATGTTAATTACACCGTAGAGACTCGTGAATCCCTAATATACCACACATGATTTCTAAAGAAAAAAATTAAACTTACCGGACTTTTGGTAAAACCTTGGTATAACTGTCTTGCATAACCTTGCATAAACATTTTTCTTCCGTAAATGCTTAAACTTAAGAAAAACAACTATATGTTAACCCTTGTTAGTTGAAAATGAAATCTTCGAATTTATTTAAATCTTTTAATTCTTTGACGTTTTTGGTAAATGCTGAATTTTTCAACATCATAGCAGAAATTTTAAAAGCTCCCATGGAATCAGCCACTTCTGGTGCACAGATTTCTACGAAATTTCGTAAGGATATCCCAATAAATGCCGAAAGTTTAGGTATGAAGCTTTTTCCGAATATAGTAAATCCGCCTAGACTGGAGAAATTCCGAATTTTGGTGAAATAATATTTTTTAGTCAAAATTCGATATCTCAGGTAAAATACTAAAACGGATCTGAACTAATTTTGTTTTAAATTTAATTTACTTTCTTTTTGTTTTGGCAGCTGTCACTTCCGGTGGACCATACTGGAATTTAAAAAAATCAATGGGATTTACCAATCTATGGAAATAACTTAAGTTTCATCCCGATCATTCAATCCGTCTAGGATATCAACCAAATATATGTTGAACACAGCTTTTGTCAAAAATGTAATTTCCCCTTAACTTTTGGC
Organism: Nephrotoma appendiculata; assembly: GCA_947310385.1. Taxonomy (NCBI): domain Eukaryota; kingdom Metazoa; phylum Arthropoda; class Insecta; order Diptera; family Tipulidae; genus Nephrotoma; species Nephrotoma appendiculata. The sequence continues at coordinate 240,283,432 of OX371223.1, read as the reverse complement.
AAATTGATCTAGACCGGTACTGTTGTAAATTTAATTTAAAGTAATTGTTGTGGGTTCTCCACGTTCCAGATGGATTAATTGAACGGTTTGATACTTCAACTTAACTTTTTTGCATTAACTAAGAACCCAGTGATTTTTGCCTGAAATTGGTCCGCCAAGTGGCTGCTTGCATACGAGCTTTTTCTGTTTTTTGAAAATATTTTGAAAACTATATCATTTACGAGAAAAACGACTTAGAACTAAAAGATTCTAAATTAAATTTGCGACAATACCGGTCCAGATCAGTTGTTTAAAATGTAAGCGGAAATTACGATTTTCGAAAAAAAACGTTTTTTTCAACAAAAATGGATTGGTTGATAGGGATGAAACGTATTATTTAAGATTTTTTTACAAATTGGGAGATTTCATTGACTTTTGGTCGAAATCGGTGTACCGGAAATAATTGCTTCCATAGAAGCTATTTCGTTTTTTGTAAATATTTTGAAAATTATAGCATTTACAGAAAAATCGATTAAAAGTAAAATAATTAAATTTTATCAGAAGTGTTATAGTTTTGTTGAAAATAACAATACTTATTTCATTAAAATTCGGCATTTCTGCATTCCAGACAGTTAGATTAAGAGTAAAACTTCGTACTAGAACTTTAGATTAACTAGGAGTTCCTTGCGGAAGTGGCACCTTAAATGGGAGCTTTTTAAATTTTTGCACTGATGTTGAATAGTTACAAAGGCAAAGAAAAAAAAGATTTAAATAAATTTAAAGATTCAGTCATTAAGGGTTGATCTTGTTAAGTTTAATTTCCGCTAAGCTTAATTTTCTGGTTTAGAATCGAAACCTTTACTGACAAATCATAAATCTGGTTTCTGTGAAAAGTGTTTGTGTGTGTCTTTTCATGCAGTCTTTTATTGTGAAAATTACGTTAAAATTAATTTATTGCACAAAATTAATTATGCAATATAAATATTGAAAAATAACAAAATAGATTTGGATGTATACTCGTACGTTTTCAATTGTCTTATTGCTTAGACAATTAGAGCATTGTTATTCAAACGTAACAATGCTCTAATTGTTACGTTTGAATAACAATGTTCTAATTATTAGCTCCAGCTAAAATTCTCGAGTACAATTTAATTGGAGAACGAAACGGCCGTAAGTAATTTTTATATGCAACTGGCCAGTAGACAATTTTATATTATTACTGTTTATAATCATATTGTTTCACTGAAGCGAGCTAAAAGTATATAGCTATACAAAATAACGAAATGGGTAACTTTTAAAAGTATAGCAAAATATCAATTCTTAATTACAAATACATCAAAAATGTATATTAGATGCAGGTATTGGTATTAAATTAATATAATTTTTTTTTATTAGCTTGGGTTTATTAAAAAAATAATTCATTAATATTTTAAAATGACATATGGTCATATATCACATATAGTCATATATATAGTTATAGCAAAGTAAACATATAAAGATGAGTATTTATCATGGCACGCCGATTTACATACATACATGTAGCTGCATTGAATGTATTTTATTTTGGTGTGCATGAAATGTAAATCCGTTTTCCGCGCGAAATTTAAATTAATAAGTCTTACTACTTTTTGCCCACAGTAGTATACTGCCAAAATTTCAGAAGTCTTACTTAGTCTCAGAAGTTACTTACAACGGAAACATAGCATTTGGAAAATATATTATGTATTTAGATTGTGATTAATAATAATATTTTTGAAACTAAGACTATTAACTTTAATTTGCAATATGTATTTGAATGACGTAAAAATCTGCACCTCGCACTTGCAAAAAATATCCGGTTTTCTTCTTCATGGTACAATCGAAACACACTACACAATGTCAGAAATAAACGCTAGAAATATTTTAAAATCTAATGCGGAATATGATTATTTTAGTTATCTGAACATTTACATGATTTCTCGAAATTGTCTCATGAAGCTTATCATAACCAAGCCAGCCGACAGAATCCCTGACTAAGCGATTTTGATAGATCATCAATTTCAAGAAAAAATCGGATATTCTCCTACCTTGAAGTACAACTGTGTTAGTAATCACTAGTAGTTATGCACGTGAGATACTCAGACGTTCTAAAATTATATGTGCTATTCCAATAAAAAGGGTTATGCTCATCTGACAGTTTTCTCGATATCGTAAAGAATTCAGATAATCTCTATTTCTTGATTCTTGATCTGATCCGGTCTAGTTCATGTTTCATAAAACTACGCAAAGGCGCTAACAAGATTTCAAATCAAAATTTGTGATTTAAATCAACATTTGAATCAGGTTTTCCATATATAGTTTGAACTGATCTTTCTGGATAGGGGTCATGAAACACGGTAAAAATTGCGAATGGAATTGTCCACCCATCATTCTAAGTAACAAAAATCTCAGAGATATCTAAGCATAACTATACCATAACGTATGGATGGAATACATCCAGGATGTTCTAGGATTATCTAAATTGGTATGTCGTATTTAGTGGTAATCATATTGGGCGATTTCAGGGCACGCAACAGTTGGGAACATGTTGAGTAAAATCGCGGCCAACGCTATGAAAATGTTTAGCATTATGAAATTTTTAAATCAAATTGGCAATGATTTTACTAATCATGATAGGGGACCTGAAAGCGTCCATTGATAGTCACCGATAAAATCAAAGAATCCCAGTGAACAACGCTCATTTATCAACCATAGAAGTCGAAAGTAATTTGTAATACATACTTATAATAAAATAAATAAATTAAATACCAAAAAATGAAAATCTGGTAGTAAAATCAATTTTGGTCATCAATTTATCAATTGTAATTCACGCATTTGCGTAATAAATGTCCAACAATAAATTTTCTGTTGTGGACTGAACATTAATGTTACTGATTCAAATAAACTCACTTCTTTGATTGCATGAAGGATTCGATTAATTTTAATTAAAATCCTTACCGAATTGAACGATTGAAAAATGTACGAATACACTCCATGTTTTACGTAGGTTTAAATATTTAAAATGTATATTGATATCCTATAAATTCGAAAACATACTATTTCATGATCCCACTCGATATACAATTTTGGAACTTACCGTAACCTCTACTACAGTTAAAAATTTAGGGTTAATTTTTAATAAAACTTTTACTTGGGGAGATCATTTGGTTAAGGTTAGTAAAAAGGTTTTTGGAATGCTTAGTTGTTTATATAAAGTTGTAGGGTTCGCTGATAGCAATTTTAAAAAGCGTATGTCCCTCTCGCACTTTCTTCCACATTTTCTTTATGGTGACGTGGTTTTGTTTGGAATGCTTCAGGATAATATGAATGTTCTCCAAAGATGTTTCAATGCTTGTACTCGACTACGTCGACACGCGATCGCAATATAAAACAAGAAAACAAAAATCTAAAGATAGTTTACTACGTTTAATTGGTTTTGATTGATATTTTAATCAAATTTTATTAAAAAATAATTTTTTTTATCAAAGTAAAAATTCCATATTGATATTTCCAATTAATATTACCAGTTTTCAGTATAAATTTACAGTCAAAATATTGCTACAAGTATAAAATACAATAAACTTCCGTTCAATTCTATTCCCAGTTAATTATTTCCTAAAATAGGTATGGAAAAATAAACGTCAAAACTGCTATAATAGGGAATAATTTTTTCCCAAAAAGCCAGAATACACCACAAAATTTAAAATTTCCATTCCCCGGGAATTACCAGAATAAGGCCACAGAAGATGATTTTACTTGCTACCAAAACTTTCGCCATTGCTGAGTGTTTCGCAATGTTGCAAGTCGGGTTTTCAGCCGATTGAAGGTTTAACGGCAATTTCAACGCCGAATGAGCCATTCGACATCCTTCTAGCAATGTGGCCACTATCCCAGAAGAAGCAACTGCTACAGAAATATCGGATCTCGCACGAACAGTGGCTAAATCAATGACATGAGGAATGTCTTCCAAGTTCCACCGGGCGCATCGAGGAAAAATAATTCACCATTTCCATCATGAATTGCCTTCACTAACGTATCGTACACTTCTTTCTGTTGGGGGTTCAACAGTGGTAGATTGGTTCGAACTGATTGGTTCAATGCATCTCGATCTTATTAATGTTCACGTTCCAATTCTCGATTGAAAGCGTCGTTCATTCCACGACATGTCGTTGGCATTCCTAATTTGACTAACAAACTGCCGCACATGCGAAAACACATGTCTTCGATCAAAAGCAAAGCCTGGTTATGTATCTCCTTATTCACCTCGAGATCGGGATTTCCTGACCCGGCCCAAGCGCTGAAGCTTTAACCACTGCACCACTCGTCAGTCGTCACATACAAACTACACATACAAAATTCATATAAAAAAAGGTTTTTTATTAGATTTTTCGGGTTTTCCTTTTGAGTTTTTCTAACTTTTCTTTTTTTCCTAAACCACCACTGTATTGGGACAAACAAAATAAAAAAAAATTTATCGAAATCAGTGAATCCATTCTCTGATATCATCATAAATGCCATTCCATACAAAATGTATGAGAAAATGTTTTTCTTAATCAATTTTTTTGGTGAATTTTTCCGATGTTTTAATAGTTATTATGCTATTCGGAGCGAAGACAAATCCAACAAAACAAAGATCATAAAAATCGGTCCACCCGTTCTTGATTTATAAATGGTGTAATTAACCCGACTTATATACCTATTATTATATATATATATATATATATATATATATATATATATATATATATATATATATATATATATATATATATATATATATATATATATATATATATATATATATATATATATATATATATATATATATATATATATATATATAGTTCAAAATCTTCATAAATATTGTAATGAAATGTCGATCGAAATGAAAATTGTGTGTAACAATCCTAAGAAGAAAAGTTCCAATTGGACATTATAAGCTCTGATTCGTTCAGATTAAACTCATTCATATTTTCGTGATACAAATCATAGCTAGGAAAAATGAAAACCTATTTTGTATAAATGCAAAACAACTACCTAAATAAATTCATTAACAAAGTTTAAAGCGGCAGGATATTAATAATATTTTTATAATTTTATAAATCCATTCATATTGTTGACAATCTTCCAAATACACTTTTTTCAATTTATTATTTACATTTTACCAAAACATAATATAATTGTAGTTACAAACACCTATACACTTTCTTTCGTTTCATATTAACACGTTCGCGGACAGTAGCCACAATTGAACGGCTTAAAAAACACACTAACGTTTTTTGTAAATGTATAAGCTTTTAACATCCATAAAACAAAATATGAAGGCCTTATAACATTAGAACCATTTACGGCCAAAAAATGGCACGACGCCAAGTGCCGTCTTGTCCCTGCAATAATTGTTTTTGATGGACCAGGACAATGACGTGAAATGCCGTCAAGTGGAAACCAAGTGGAAAAATTTGGATGGTATATCCCATCTGGTCCCTATACATAGAGACGGCATATGCCGTCTTGTCCGCGAACGTGTTAACATATTCATGTTTGATTGACACCAAAAAGTTTAACCAATTTTTCATTTACATTTCATTTCGCCGGTGCACTGATTTATCATACCAAAATAAAATACATTCAATGCAGCTACATGTATGTATAATGCGTAAACAAAACAGATCATCATACAGATCATCATTCTATCTTTAATGTCACGTGCTATATTTGCACGTGTTAATTTTGTTATACATACCTAAAATGGGAAGGAACGATACGAGTAAATCTATATATTGTACTTTGTACATAATCGCTTTGAGTTTTCGTTTCATTCTGTTTTATTAAATACTAGCTGACCCGGCGAACTTCGTACCGCCTCAAAATCAATAAATGTTGCTAAAGTTATTATAGCTTAATTAAATTGAGTTTTTTGATTAAGATAAAATGAATTTCTCTCTCACTCTCTCTCTGGCACTATACCCCATTAAGAGATTTGGCAGTCTTAAATGAGGTTTAATAATCATATTTTCATTTCGGATAATGACTAATGAGTGATTAATTCATTGATCCTAAACCAGCCGTCCAATTTTTTCCTTGCCACTACCGGGAATTGAACCCGAGACCTCCGGGGCGGATAAAATGAATACTAAAAATTAATTAAATTCAATCAAAATGAAATATATTTTAATTACATTGAAATGAATGTAATTCACGTGGCAGCAAGGAATTCGTTTTATTGAATTGATTCGAAATGATTCGCGTAGCATTGTTGCACTACTTTCTTTTAAACTATTTCCTGAGTAGGTTGCAATAGGGTCGATTCCCTTCAGTAAAACATCTTGTGATATACGACATTTTTTGTTTTATTGTCAGGTGCGAGAACGAACAAAGCGGATGGTATGTCGACACGTGAACATGCTACGTACAATTGGCCGTGAGAGAAACATTCATTTTCTAGATTCAGGCCACAAACACTCAAGGATGGGCCTTGTGATTTGTTGATCGTCATGGCGAATGCAAGACGAATCGGAAATTGAATTCGTTTAAACTCGATTGGCATATCGGTTGGGTTAATCAGAATTCTCGGAATGAGAACTTCCTCACCTTTGAACTTTCCTTGAGATTTCTCAAAATAAAACGCGTTCCGTTATATAGTTTTGGTTGATTCAGGTTTCGTAGCATGATGATTCCCGGCAACACACCAAATTTCAGTTGTAAATTGTGCGGGGGCAAGCCAGCCAGATCCAATGAGTTTAAAAATTCAGTTGGACAGTTGGTTGATTCGTCTTTGTTTGTCACACAGTCGATAGATTTGAAGCAATGAAGTGGACCGACGATAAGATTTTGAATTGTGAAATTTAAGTGATCCCCATTTTTGTTCTTTGCCGCAAGAATTACTCGTTCACTCACCCAATTGTGATTTTTGTGGTTAGTAATATTGTTCGGGAAAACTTTGTTGATGAGCTCGTCCTTCGTTGAGACAAAATTGCAAAAGTTCAGAGAAAACGATAAAAATAAAATAAAGTAGAAATGTGCATGCAGCCTCCAGTCGGATTCGTAACCAGTACCTTGCGGTCCAAGCGCCGAAGCTTTAACCACTGCACCACTCGTCACATACAAACTACACCTACAAAATTCATATAAAAAAAGAGATTTTTTTATTAGATTTTTGGGGCTTCCCTTTTGAGTTTTTCCGACTTTTCTTTTTTCCTAAACCACCACTGTATTGAGACGAACAAAATAAAAAAAAACAAAATGTACTAAATATATGAGAAAATGAATTTTCTTGATAACTTTTTTTTTGGTGAATTTTTCCAATGTTTTAATAGTTATTATGCTATTCGGAACGGAGTCAAATCCAACAAAACAAAAATCATAAAAATCGGTCCAGCCGTTCTTGAGTTATAAATGGTGTAACTAACCCGACTTTGTTTGATATATATAGATAAGTAGATGAAATAATAAAAAATTGGATAAAAAATAAAATGGTAAATGTGCATGCAGCCTCCAGTCGGATTCGTATCCAGTACCTTGCAGTCCAAGCGCCGAAGCTTTAACCACTGCACCACTCGTCACATACAAACTACACCTACAAAATTCATATAAAAAAAAAGATTTTTTTATTAGATTTTTGGGGCTTCCCTTTTGAGTTTTTCCGACTTTTCTTTTTTCCTAAACCACCACTGTATTGAGACGAACAAAATAAAAAAAACAAATGTACTAAATATATGAGAAAATGAATTTTCTTGATAACTTTTTTTTTGGTGAATTTTTCCGATGTTTTAATAGTTATTATGCTATTCGGAACGGAGTCAAATTCAACAAAACAAAAATCATAAAAATCGGTCCAGCCGTTCTTGAGTTATAAATGGTGTAACTAACACGACTTTGTTTTATTTATATAGATATATAGATAAGTAGATGAAATAATAAAAAATTGGATAAAAAATAAAATGGTAAATGTGCATGCAGCCTCCAGTCGGATTCGTATCCAGTACCTTGCAGTCCAAGCGCCGAAGCTTTAACCACTGCACCACTCGTCACATACAAACTACACCTACAAAATTCATATAAAAAAAAAGATTTTTTTATTAGATTTTTGGGGCTTCCCTTTTGAGTTTTTCCGACTTTTCTTTTTTCCTAAACCACCACTGTATTGAGACGAACAAAATAAAAAAAACAAATGTACTAAATATATGAGAAAATGAATTTTCTTGATAACTTTTTTTTTGGTGAATTTTTCCGATGTTTTAATAGTTATTATGCTATTCGGAACGGAGTCAAATTCAACAAAACAAAAATCATAAAAATCGGTCCAGCCGTTCTTGAGTTATAAATGGTGTAACTAACACGACTTTGTTTTATTTATATAGATAGATAGATAAGTAGATGAAATAAAAAAAAATTGGATAAAAAATAAAATGTTAAATGTGCATGCAGCCTCCAGTCGGATTCGTATCCAGTACCTTGTAGTCCAAGCGCCGAAGCTTTAACCACTGCACCACTCGTCACATACAAACTACACCTACAAAATTCATATAAAAAAAAAGATTTTTTTATTAGATTTTTGGGGCTTCCCTTTTGAGTTTTTCCGACTTTTCTTTTTTCCTAAACCACCACTGTATTGAGACGAACAAAATAAAAAAAACAAAATGTACTAAATATATGAGAAAATGAATTTTCTTGATAACTTTTTTTTTGGTGAATTTTTCCGATGTTTTAATAGTTATTATGCTATTCGGAACGGAGTCAAATCCAACAAAACAAAAATCATAAAAATCGGTTCAGCCGTTCTTGAGTTATAAATGGTGTAACTAACACGACTTTGTTTTATTTATATAGATAAATGATTTGTAGAGAGAGATACGTCCAAACGAAAATAATAAATGGATTGGATTTTTTTGTTTTGTTTTTTTTTTGTCGCTTACATACAGTAAACACCATAGTTTCATAGGATAATGCAAGCAAATTTAAAAGAATAATTTGTGTTTTATACTGTACAAACAAATAGTTTTTGTTTGTTATGTAATTATACTCGATCATATGGAAATACTAGACGGCAGAAAGAGAAATTATCGAGCCATGTAAAATGATAGATGAACTTTTCATTTTGGCTATACACTTTTTCCCCTACAAATGTATCGAATTTATTTAGTGCGCATCGGCGTGCCATGATAAATACTCATATTTATATGTTTATCTTTGGTTATAGTATAAACGTTATCCACACTAAAACAAAAAGATTCTGGATGGCTTCACAAAAGTTTTAAATTGTTAAATTTCATAAGAATTCAAATATTCGTGAAAATACTGATTGATTCCAGGAATCTGAGAGAGGTTACCAAGTGTGGCCATATGTCTTACACTTTTGTTAGCCAGATTAAAGATTTGATGTGGCTCCACACAAGATTTACGGCAAATTTGATGAAATTTTAAATGTATGTAAAAATACAAGCTACACCTACCCTATGGCCGATTCTAGCCATTTTGGGGAATTTACCAAGTGCGACCATATGTCATCAAATTGAGCTGTTCAAAATAGTAAATGACACTAAAATAAAATAAAAAATTGGGTTGCTCCACGATAATTTTTAATCCGAGAAATTTCATAAAATTTCAAATATTTGTCACAATACTTACTAGACTATGGTCGATTCCAGGAATCTCTGTAACGTTTGGGCTTTGTCACCTAATAGTGTACAAATTGAGCTGTATATGATAATATCGAGACTTTACCAAATTAGACCCATTACACTATCAAACAAACAAAACTTCATCAATTGTAAAATCTTCTGGAGAATCAGTATATTCAATGTATTTTCCATATCTAAGCCTACCAAAACTTTGGTAAATTACACTCCCGTATCCACATGAAACTTTCTCTACTGACATTCTAAAGTTGGCCGTTATTAAGGTGCACCAAATGGCCATTGTGTAATAAGTATAGAAAAGCAAAGTAACTATATATGCTTTATCGATTTTTCCATCTTCGGCTGGTAACTTTGGCTAACTTTTAGTAGTTTTTGTATAACTCTGTAAAATAGTCGATTTATATTTATTTGTTTCTTGAAAAATCATTTTTTCTTTTTTCACTTTTGTGTACTTTTGTCACTTCAAAATAATTATATATAAAACACTGTTTATTTATTTAATTTAATTTAGTAATTTTCCTTATAGTGACAATTTATTTTATTTTTATTTTTAAAATCGATTTCGGATGGTTTTTCCTTCATCAGTTATTTTTACTATACAATTATGTATTTACATTTTCGTTTGGTCTTATATACTATAGTTTTGATTTGTATTTAACTCCTCCTCTTTCTATTTCTTATATTTTATGATTAGATCGTAGATTCTGTTGGTCTTTGTATTGATTTTGTCGTTGAGTAAGTTATTGTTTGTCCTTTCTTTGTATATTTCCAGTTCTTCTAGTCTATTTAGTTGTTGTCCTTTCCTAAGTTTATGTAGTACTGTTAAGTTTGTGTCTATGGCTGTGTATTTGTGATTTTCGGTTTTTAAGTGTAGGGCGTAATGTGATCTGATGTCTTTTTTTGTTGTTGTTGCTGTTTCGCTAATATGTTCTTTAAATTTTTCTGTAAAACTTCTACCTGTTTGTCCGATGTAAATTTTGGGGCAGTCGTCGCAAGTTAATTTATATACTCCTGAGTCTATTTCTGGTGATGAGTCATGGGTTTTAAGTCTTTGTCCTAGTTTATTGCTGTTTCTATAAGCTGCTTTGTATCCGTATTTTTTTTTTTTTTTGAGAGTTTTTTCTATTATTCGATGAGTTATTTTGTTATATTCGACGCTTATGTACTTGTTTTCTGCGTTTCTATCGTTGTTTTGTAGTGTAGTTGATATTAACAGAAAGATTTAAAGAACATATTAGCGAAACAGCAACAACAACAAAAAAAGCCATCAGATCACATTACGCCCTACACTTAAAAACCGAAAATCACAAATACACAGCCATAGACACAAACTTAACAGTACTACATAAACTTAGGAAAGGACAACAATTAAATAGACTAGAAGAACTGGAAATATACAAAGAAAGGAAAAACAATAACTTACTCAACGACAAAATCAATACAAAGACCAACAGAATCTACGATCTAATCATAAAATATAAGAAATAGAAAGAGGAGGAGTTAAATACAAATCAAAACTATAGTATATAAGACCAAACGAAAATGTAAATAATTGTATAGTAAAAATAACTTATGAAGGATAAACCATCCGAAATCGATTTTAAAAATAAAAATAAAATAAATTGTCACTATAAGGAAAATTACTAAATTAAATTAAATAAATAAACAGTGTTTTATATATAATTATATTTATTGCAAACACTTTTGCATTACATTGGGTTAATTATATTTTCTTAATTTTCTTTCATTTCGGTTATTTTAGAGAACTAAAAATAAGTCGACGACAATGTAGAGAATGTTGAAAAGATATCGACAATGTTGAAAATTATTGGTTCTTTAATTTATTTAGTTTTTTGTTAATGGAACCGTTTCAAGATGGAGACCTTCATTCTGACTCCACATTTGAAAATTTAGAATCCAAGTTGTTACAAGTAACGACGTATGTAAGTAAATGTGTTGATAATTCTGTGGTAACAAATCATAGTGGCTTATGTATGTGCATTTAAGCCAAAAATGAGTTTAATATGCAATTGAAATAATCTCCCTATAACGGACATTTCTATCTTTCAATTTTTTCCTATTCCGTAGCTCAAAACGTATTTCCGTATTTTATAGTTGGTGAATTATTTCCCAAAATTTTCTACAATTTGCCAAATTTGTTAAAACTGCTATACTGAACAATTACAATTTTGCAATTAAGCCACTATGATTTGTTACCACAGAATTATGCTCGGAAAACGGAATGATCGGAAAAGTGGAACTTTCTTTTATGTTTTAGCTGCTTTAGGACTTCCAAAAAAGTTTAAAAGCGCTAGACACCTGTGGTAAAAAGTTCAAATAGGTAAGTTATAAACCATGTTATAAAGCTCTATAGAGCTGTCAAACTGTTAATAAAATGTAAAATTACAATTTTTTCAGACAAGGAACCATTAAATGATCATACAAATAAACACCAAAGTTTGCTGACTTTATATTGAGCAAAAGATAGGTTGTGTGTTACAACCTCGACATGCATACGTATTCTTTCGGAGATATACAAGTCAAACGGCATATAAATCATTTCATAACCAAATTAAGTCTAGTATAGTTAGCATTATACCCAAGGAGTTTACATTCCAAAAGTTTATATGTTCTCGTTACGGTGACTAGGACAGAAACAACTAAAACGAATGAGACAACACAATTTTTCAAAAGTCATGTTCATTTTGTTGGTAAACAATCATTTTGTGTACCATTAAAAATGTTAAAAATTATCTGAAACGGTTATCAAATCACTTCAAATAGTTTTAGAATACAACATTTTTGTTTAATTTGCAAAAAAATATTCGTTTTGACTGTATTTGATAAAAAAAGTCAGAGATGTGAAAAAAATATAACAAAATAATTCTTGTCAAAAAAAAAGAATCAAAATTGAATTCTTCTTGCTCGATTAACTGCTAGAAAATATTGAGCAACAACTTTTTTCTGACATTTCAGTTTTTTTTTGTCATGGCTACTGTGTATACACACACTTTCATTAAAATTATGTATACTTACTATTTTTCGCCCTTCAATTGGATTTTTCAGCGGCTGAAAAAATAGTAAAAAAGCCAGTATCATAATACCCTAATTAAGTTACTCGATTCTGTGCAGAATTGAAATTACTACTTTCAGTAGTAGCAACCAGTGTTGAGCGTCTACGCGTATTCGGGAATTATCGACATCATGGTGTCTAAAATCGAATTCTGATTCTGTCGAGAATTGGTATCTAGAATATTCGCAGACAATGTAGATTGTTGCTGTTTACTTTGTTTTCCTCAGTTACAGTTTGCCATCTCACAGTTTTCCAGTGCAAAATGCGAATTTATCAATATTGTGGAAAGTTATAATTTTAATTTTACAAATACAGTCAAACCTGTTATGTGCGGTGTTTTTGTGCGATTTTTTTGTGCGTTCTTTTTTGTGCGATTTTTTTGTGTGGTATGAACACAATTTATACATTACAATCTACTTAAGTTCTTTCAAAATTTCAATAAAATTAGAACATAATTGAATGTGATTAATATTATTAACTAGTTGACGTTGACGATTTTTTTTTGCCTAATGAAAGCAAAACAAGTTTCGTAATGTTTTGAGTTTTTGCGGTCCCTATTTACCGCATACATTTTTTTAAAATGTGTTGCGTAAACTATTTTGTATACCTAATCGTGAAGTTTCGGAAGATTTTTTTTATGCGTTCTCTATTACCGCACAACAACAGGTTTGACTGTATACTGATAATATCATATACATATATGTTTAAAACAATTCAAGGTGCATGCCTTTTTTATTTTTGGTGATTTGTTTTCAAAAATATAATGATTTCGAAAAAATAGTCGAATTAAACTAAGCAGGTTTATACTTAATAAACACATTTTTTATTAATCACTTGTTTTTTGTTTCGCAGTTATTTTGAATAATTTTCAAAAAGTTTAAAAAATCACTCGATCGATTTCGACTTGTTAGGTCATCATCAGGAGTATCTACTGATTTGTATTAGTAAAAAATTTTGTTATATAGCAGAAAAAAGCAAAATATAAATAAAAGAAGGAGGGACAGAAAATAAGCAATAAAAAATAATCTACGGATCGCGCAGGTAGGCGATGAGTCATAGGTTGAGTAACAAAATTCAAGGTATATTATTGCGTACGTGAGAATAGAAAAGGGCGGGATCTGTAATTGGTGAGAAACGGATTTCTCTCTGTTCGTTAAGGATATTTTGGTTAAGAAATATTGATTTTCTAATTTCGTAAGATTCTAAGGTATCTTAACGTTTGCCTTTGGGTTGTATATGTAATATGTCTAAATTGTTCAAGCTAGCTGTATGATTTTCTGAAGTAAAATGGTTATGGAAAGTTGATTGATTGCAACCAGATAAATGTTTTTTAGCTCTAACTCCAAAATTGCGCCCAGTCTGACCAATATAGGAGAAACTACAAGCATCAATACTAACCTCAAAGTGATTGGTGCGATAAAGAAAAAACTACGTGACCATGACCTAATAGCGTGTAAAGCGGATAAAGGCAATACAATTACCGTGCTCACAAAAGTCGATTACTGCAATAAAATTTCTGATTTTATTACAGAAAGCAAAGCAATAGAGCTTGGCAGAGATCCAACTAAGTCTTTCAAGACTTCGGTTAGTAAGTGTATCACCCAATGCCAGAAGTTATTTGATGGAACTGGTTGGAAGTACTTTGTCATGAATCCATCTGCCCCGATCCTTTATGGTTTACCAAAAATCCATAAGGAAGGCATTCCGATTAGACCAATAGTAGCGTATTGCAATGCTCCTGCCTACAAGCTATGTAAGGGTTTCATAAATTTTTTCAATTGTCATACTAATTTCTTTTCGGCTTACTCGGTTAAGAACTCGGTAGAATTGATTAACAAAATTCAAGACGTCGACATTCCGTTACATTCAAAACTAGTTTCATTTGACGTTGCCAGTCTTTTCACTTCTATTCCGAGTAATACTTTGTCCCAAATAGTTTGTAATTACTTAAATAGGGATGTTGTAGATGAGAGCTTACGTCGTGAACTGAAGTTAGTTTTTGAGACTTGTATTAAACAAAATTATTTCTGTTTTGATAATACATATTTCAAATTCGCTGATGGTCTACCCATGGGCTCTCCTCTGTCACCTTTGTTGGCTGAAATTTTCTTGAATTTCTTCGAACAAATGATCATATCAAATAACAATCCTGATTTTCTTCATATAATCTTTTGGTATAGATATGTTGATGACATATCATGTCTATGGAATGGAACTGATAGACTGTTAGACTCTTTCCTTACTTGGTTAAATTCTCAATATCCCACCATTGATTTTACGTTAGAAAAAGAAGAAAATAAATGTATTAATTTTCTGGATATAACAATAACCAGGATTAATTCATCTTTAGACTTCAAAATTTATCGGAAACCCACGTATACAGACGCTGTTATCTCCCTAGTTCTTCAAATCATCCTCATAATATTAAAATGTCAGCTTTCCACTCACTCATAGACAGACTACTAAACATCCCTTTGACAAATTCAAATTATAACACCGAGCTTAACATAATTCTTCAAATAGCAACGAATAACGGATATGCAACTAGGACTATATTAAAGTTATTAAATGAAAAGCTAAAACATAAAACTCTAACGGGTATTTATCCACCAGATAGTCCACCGCGGGAAAATAGGCGTAGTTTAGAGTATATAGGAAAAACGAGCCAACAGATTAGCAATATCGTGTCCAATTATACCAATATTAGTTTTGCTTTTTATAATAATAACACAATAAAGAAAATGATTTTTAACAATAAACCTAGAGTTGATCGCCTTTCCAAATCTGGTGTCTATAGGATCAATTGCAATGATTGTAGTTTCTCCTTTATTGGTCAAACTGGGCGCAATTTTGGAGTTAGAGCTAAAGAACATTTATCTGGTTGCAATCAATCAACTTTCCATAACCATTTAACTTCAGAAAATCATACAGCTAGCTTGAACAATTTAGACATATTACATATACAACCCAAAGGCAGACGTTTAGATACCTTAGAATCTTACGAAATTAGAAAATCAATATTTCTTAACCAAAATATCCTTAACGAACAGAGAGAAATCCGGTTCTCACCAATTACAGATTCCGCCCTTTTCTATTCTCACGTACGCAATAATATACCTTGAATTTTGTTACTCAACCTATGACTCATCGCCTACCTGCGCGATCCGTAGATTAATTTTTATTGCTTATTTTCTGTCCCTCCTTCTTTTATTTATATTTTGCTTTTTTCTGCTATATAACAAAAATTTTTACTAATACAAATAAGTAGATACTCCTGATGATGACCTAACAAGTCGAAATCGATCGAGTGATTTTTTAAACTTTTTGAAAATTATTCAAAATAACTGCGAAACAAAAAACAAGTGATTAATAAAAAATGTGTTTATTAAGTGTAAGTGTGTTTCGCCAAGTGCCTACGGCAAATAGCGTAAAAAGTACTAAGCAGGTTTATTTTGAAATTGTCAAAGTTTCAACTGTCACCTGCAAAAAACTGAAATACTTGCAGATGAACAGCCGTCAGATTTATCTGCTTCCACTATTTCAAATTTAAACTTTAGTTTAGAATTTTTCCTGTCTTTTTGACATTTTCTTGACGTCAAAAGTCATGACTACAAGGATAAGAATAAAAAAGTTGAATGTTATTCCGCTTTAGTCTAAAAATCAAAAGAGATTGAACTATAGGCGCGAATTAAAGAAGGTAATGTATTCATGGGCCTGTCATTTCTTCAAGATCATGACAGCACGAGAGCATTTCTACAATGGACGAAGAAATTTAAAACGTGAACTTACTACTTGGAACAGACCTATAGTAAGCGAGTTATTTACCAACCGGTAGACTGCATTTGAAAATGTTTGCATACAACACAAATTTGGAGGATAACATATTTTTTATATTTCCGGAATAAATTCCACGAAAAAGTTTAGGCAATGTGCTCATTTTAAAACCATCGACACATTGAATGCAAATTTTCATCACGTGAACGGTGATAACTTCACTTTTTTGAAGGCGCACAATCAATCTACAAAATCAAATTTTAGTCCACAGTGGTACTATGAAAATTTTGTGTAGTATCGAGTACAGTTGTTCGCATTGAAATTAAATGATTACTGGAAGATGCTCTACACTATTCTACCTGAAGAAGTTAATTTTTTTTACTCAGTTTTATGTAATATTCAACCGTAAAATTTTTAATTTCAATTACCGGAGGAAGTTTACCATACCACATACCAAAAATTATACCAAAAATTTACACTTTAAAAAAATTCCAATTGGATTTGTTTTGTGGTGAATTGAATCAGTTTTAGATAATCTTGTCACCATGTTTCTACTTTTATATCTCTGATCCAAGAAATGTTCACGGGGTCTCACTTATATGACCGAATAGGTAAATCAAAACTCCACGTGTGTGGTGAACAAGATTTAATTTTATTTCACTGTTCCTAGAGATATTCACGGGGTCTCACTTACATGGTTTGATAGATCAGCTAAAACCCTATGAGCGTGGTGAATGGGATCTAATTATGATGATTTTTACCTTGTGCAGAGACATTTTTACGTTTACGGTTATATCCCATATACGAAGCAGTCAACCTATTGAACCCTATCCTGTTGAATTCTTGAATTCACTAGATTAAGAGGGAATGCCACCACATAACTTGCGATTAAGAATTAATTATTCAAAATAAAAATCGTCCACATTTGAATAATATGTTATTGGTAAGGCGTCACATTCCTCTATGCTACTCGCAGTACATCTTCGTTGTACATATGGTTCAGTATATCCACAGCATTCTACCAACCTTCAAATGGTATCTGTTAAAATTTCATGTCATTTTCATAAAGCTACTTTTGTTAATTCCAAAACAATGAAAAAACAAGTATTTCTTGTGTTGATTAAATACTGTTGTTTGATGGAACAAATACCGTTCAAGCAATGCAGTGGCTTGATAAGTGTTATCTGAACTATGCACCAGGAAAATGAACCATCATTGATTGGTATGCTGAATTTAAACATGGTCGTACAACCACCGATGATGCACCACGCTCAGGACACCCAAATGAGGCAGTGACTCAAGAAAACATAAAAAAACTTCACGAAATTGTTTTGAAATACCGTAAAGTGAAGTTGCGTTAGATGGCTGACATTTGAAAGATATCAGTGGGACGTGTAGGTCGTATTTAGCACGAATATTTGTCCTTGAGAATGCTGTATTCTAATTGGGTACCGCGTTTTCTCGCAATGGATCAAAAACGACAAGCAGCAAATAATGTTGATGAATAAAATGTATTTTTCCAAAAAAATTGTGTTTTCTCTGTTAGACCGGGAACTTTTCAGAAGCGCGGTGAACTTCTCTAGGATCGGTGAAATAAAATTTGAAAATTTATTCAAATTATTTCAAGAAGATTGTAAGTCGTGTATGGCACTGTAAATATCGCCGTATCCGAACCCTGCTCGAAACTATCGAAAGTCGAATCTTTGAACAATCCAAAAGTATAAACGTGAGCCCGTGAACATCTCAAGGATTTCTGTTATTTGATTATTATTACAATAAATCGGGTTCGTCGCTTGTTTGGGAATGTCAATGGGGTAAAAATCCTATTGGAAAAAATATCAAAATTTCCAATTCACAAAAAAATTGGAAATAAAGAAGTTATAAATTTTGAAAAACAAGGTAAAAATCATCATTCGTGTCCCGTTTTCACAATATTGATAGATAATTTTCTGACCTATTCGAATATATGAAAGAGATCCTGTGAACATTTCTGTTGTATGGGATATAATCGTAAACGTAATAATGTCTCTGCACAAGTTAAACATCATCATAATTAGATCCAATTCACCACACTCATAGGTTTTTGACTGATCTATCTGACCATGTAGGTGAGACCCCGTGAACATCTCTAGGATCTGTGAAATAAAATTTAAAAATTTATTCTAGTTTATGAAATTTCCAAGTAGCGTGTATGACACTGTAAATATCATCATAAACTGTCCATGTTCATTATAGTCTTAGAACTTTGTCTACGCTACCCTAAAATACATTTTAAAAATTGTGAACGTCTCTAGGAGCAGTAATAGAAAAATTAAAAGGAAAATTAATAGGTTGAAATCAAAAACCATAGTTGTTTAAAAATAAGCTGGAATTGTTAAAACTCATCATAATTAAATCTTGTTCACCACTTGTAAGACCCCGTGAACATCTCTTGGATCAGAAATATAAAAGTAGAAATGTCTAAAATAGCCTTTTTTAGAATTAAAAAAAGTTTAGTAAATCTATTTACGATTTTCTCGTGTTTATTTCAAATCGCTAAAAAATTATTCGATCTGTACAGCGACACTATTAGGAACTTAGGGACTTCTCTAATATAAATGTTAAAGATTATTTAAATATGATTCAATTTCACCACAAAACAAATCCAATTGGAATTTTTTTAATTTAACAGTGTAAATTTTTGGTATTATTTTTGGTACGTATTTCACAATCATGACATTTTGATAGTTTCAAAAAAAAAAAATTACAGTTTGAATTCGCATATTTTTTTAAATTGGTTAATAAAATGTTTCATTCTTACCACATCAGCTAAGTGTTCCTTCAACTGACCTGTTCTCGACAAATCAAACAAATTTTTACAAATTGTTTCGTTGGAATCAAGTATGGTTTGGTAAAACCATATCATTAACAAAATTTGTCCAATTGTTAAACAAATCCCGAATCCACCGATCGCCAATGTAATTGTCTTAATTTCGCTTTCTTTCGAAAGAAAAGTAGAAAGTTCTAGCACTGAAGCTGCCATTAATGAAGTGTATAACATAAATAACTGCACAATCACTTGCAAAGCATAAGCTCTTATCAGCAAACGAGTTATACATCGTAATTTCTGAAATCTGATTAGCTGCCGATAAATTTGAGATGATATTTGCAAAATTTTTACACGTTTCATGTACAATTTCAGCGTCATTTTATCTTTAATTTCACTCAGTTCAACCTCAATTATTCTGAATAAATGTATTAAATTCCAACAAAACACAGTGGTTTCCGCATGTAAAAAACTGTTGTTCACTATGCTTATTACAAATATGTATGCACTGAACAAAGATTGGCCCCATTTTATATTGCCGTAAATTCCGATTACGAGAAGAGCCCAGACGAGCACAATATCTTTCATAAAAATAGCTATAAAATAATGAAATGCCCTTAAATCGTATTTGGTTTGGTCACTGCGATACACTTGGCCGTTGTATACAAGAAGTTTATTAATCGCTACGATTCGACCATTCCGGGATACCAGAGCCACAACATATACTAATGTGTTTATAATTATTTTGGACCCAGTCAGCAATGTTTTAATCATACTAGCAAGTGTATCACGAGGCTCCGGTTTACCCGGTTGAAACAGTAAATTAATTTGACTTGTTTGATAAAACAAATATATGCTGAATAAAATATTGCACAATGATGCAATCTTACTACGTTCAATCCGATGACGTTTAAAATTGTATTTATACGCGATTAGAGCAAATACGCGTGCGATCAGATACAAATAGTAAATTGGATATTTTATCCATAAATAACGAAATTTTAGGTTACACATTACGCGTTACCTGCGATTGGTAGATGACTGAGTTCGTATTGTTTGATGAATGGATGAGTGGTAATATTACAATATTAATTGTATAACACAAAAATTATTGATTAGTAGTAAAGTAAATTATTCAATTTCAAAAATAAATTACAGTGAAGTTTACTAATTATTTTATTAATTCCTTCATTAAGAGTTTCACTATGTAGTCAGGTATGTACTTGGAGGAGAGCTTCTAACGTCATATGACATAAGAATAAAAGATAGTGATGGATTCGCAAATGTAAAAGACACAAATGTATGTTATTATCAATATACAAATATTAGACTTCTACATGAATACGTTTGGAAAGAACGGAAGTAGAGGTAATGTTAGGAATGCCACTAAACAATTCTTAAGAAAAACAATAAAAACTGGATTGAGTTGAATCTTCAGAAATCGGCCTCATCAAACATAAATCTTGCTCATTATCCAGAATTTCTACTAGTGCTCGATCATTATTCAATATTATATTAAAAATCAACAAAATCATAAACTTACCGCTTCAATAATTCGCCAATTACAGTTCTTGTATACCATATCATCTAGTAAAAGACGGCCGCATTGTGCCGATTTGTCAACAATATGCTGGCAAAATTTTACTTGCAACATTAACTGCACTATGCCGATAACCGCACTGAGTAAAAAATTAAACCGAATATCCGACTGTTTATTAAGGCTCGCATCAAAAACAAATAAACTAAGAAATAGAACAAGGACCACAACGTTAAAAAATAATATTCCAAGATGAAGCAACATTTGTTGTGCGAACACTTTATTCAAGTATTTAACGGTATTACAAATAATTCGATGACGGTAGGACAATTGGTCTAATTTGTCACATAATTGACATACGTTAATTTCACTTACACGTTCTAATTTTGAATGCCACAATAATATTTTACTTAGATCACTGGATACAACATCAAATAAATGGGCACAGTCGAGTAGACACAAAATAAATTGGGATGCTTGAAGAAATGAGGCAATCACATAAATTTCAAGTAGAATGGTTTCGGCCAAACCAACTTTATTAGCAGCTAAACGTCTTACAATTAAACTGTTACAAGACCATATGATCCAAATGAACATTATCTCTTTGAGTAGTATCGCGACGAAATGTTTCATCGATTTGGGATCAAATTTGTCACGAAAATCATCTAAAATAAGCCGGTTGCAGCGCATTAGTTGATTTAATACGGTTGCCATACTACCACTTGATCCCAAAGAAGTCGCATAACACAGTAATGTATTCACGATCTGAATTTGAATCATTCCTTCTATCATATGATGAGGTACTTTTATTATTAGCGATGCAAGATATTTATCTACAAATGGTGACCGATGAGTATAGATGAGGATGATAATTACAATGCCTGCAATTGTAATGCTATAGCACTTTAGAAATAATGAGTTGCGGAATGTTTTTGTCCTAGTCGAATACCAGAAGCATGTTAATCCGAAAAATGTCGATAACAGGTAGAAGTAGTAGAACAAAAATTTAATATGTCTGTACTCAATCATTACGAATCAGCACTGAAGAGCCCGTCAATCTCTAATATAATATCAAATAAGCGAAGTAGAATTTTAATTACCACTAACTTAAAATATTATGAATTTATGATATATTTATACTGAGGCCGTTCATAACAATTATCGACTATACTTAATTGTACTTTATCATGTATGTGGATCTCAAAAAGTATTTTTACCAATTATCGGTAAATCCGTAGTTATACCCGAAACTAAAAGTAAATAACCGCAAAATGGAATTTATGTGTTTCGGTAACGCACCAAATACTTTTTAATCACCTAATGCATCAAAATATATAACTAAAATTTGAAATCCCAAAAAACTATTAAATAATAATAAGTAATTCGGAATTGACGACATATTGGTGTCGAAAATAGTGTAGAATTTGTAGAGTATATAGAATATTCGTAGGCAATGTAGATTATTGCTTGTTTTGATGTTTTCCTCATTGTTTTTTCAGTTCGAGGTTGCGAACTAGAACTAGAGTTTAACAGTTCAAATTGTGAATTTCCAATATTGTGAAAGTTAGAACTCAATTTTTACAAAACAAATATGTGAGATTGATATATGTTTAAAATAAATCAAATTATTTTATTTAAATTGACATTTTTTTATTTGCAATGACGTATTTTTTTTTTTCATTAACAAACTCTAGCGCCACATATTACATGCATTACTGCACAAATGGGTAACTTTTTCCCCTTACCACGGAAATGAAATTTGTTTGCCATTTTGTAGTTGTCATTTGGACATTTCAGTTGTCATTTAACCTAAACTTTTAAAAAGCTTATTATGAAATTGTCAACGCCATCTGCAGAAAACAGAAATACTGGCAGATCAAAAAACCCAGCTTTATCTGCCTCCGACTCGTCAAATCAAAACATTAGTGTAAAATTTATGCAGTAAAATTTATTGAATAGGCTATTCTAGGATTTTCTACTCACCTAATCTTTCAATTGTTTACTTATTAAAGTTACGTCCTTTATATACATAGCAAGCTCCACTTCCAGAAATCATTTACTTTCGATATCGAACATCTGAAACAAGTATGAACTAAAATTTGTTGATATTGAAATTATCAACAAGCTCAAAGCTGGTATACTTTTCGCTGGCCAGGATCAATAGGTGCATTGCCCAAGTTTATCCGTGAATTTACGGAATTGAATTATGATCCAATTAACGTTTATTAGCCAATGCAGTAACAAACAACCTGAATCATTTGTCAGGTCCGTTTAACCGATAATAACCGATGCTAACCGTTCGTAAATTGAATTTTTTTTATTTTTTACAAATCTAGGTTTAAAATAAATTTAAAAACTATTAAAGTAGTAATATTATTAATTAATGGATTAAGATACAAATGTTTGTGCGTATTTCTTAAATTTAACTCACACTGGCCAAATAAGCGTACACCAGTTCCTCTCTTAACTTTAACCACAGGTGTTTCACGTGAGTTTATGACCTTATCTCCACGAATATTATTCCTCGGCCAATTACCCACTCGGTCTATAACCCAGAGCCTTTACTACGCGGATTTTATCCCTGGAGGTCTTACCTCCGAGTTTTACCCCTTCTCTCTCTATCCCCCTCCGCATATCGTTTTTCTCCAAACGCTGCTCTTCCGATCGAAAAGTAATCAAAATTGGGCCATCTTTTTGAAGACTTAAAAAATGGCCATTTGTATGAGGTGAAATTGTTCATGAATATTTTTCGATTTTGGTGCATTTTTTGACCAGAAGAATGTATCTTTAAAGTACTCAAAATGCACATGCAATTCTCGGTAGATTTCGGTAGTTTCTTGTAACTAAAGGCAAAAAAGAAGTTCTTCGTAGTTGGAGGGCCCTACCCCCCCCCCCCCCCTCCAATCAATTAATTTTTTGCAAACTTTTCACGTTTTGATTTTTTTTAATTATTTTGTCATGATTGGATTTCCGATCAAAACTCTTCAGACCAAAAATAAAATTTTTTAATTTCCTGAACAAATGCCATCAGACCATTCCTTAACCATCTGCTCGTAATAATCGAGGCGAATGACGGAGGGAAAATAACAGCGGGTAATGGCGGGCATGGTACTGATCGGGTGGTAATGACCGGAGGATAACTCACGGATAGCGTTAATGACAGGGGGGAGAGGGGGGGATAATATCCGGGATAAGACAGCAAGGTATTGTCCACGAGGGTAATATTCGGGCAGGTAATGTCCTGTTACGGCTCACACGAACTTCTAACTTTTAGTTTCACACGATCCTGTTATTTGTATTATTGATACTACAGAACCGCCGATGTAATCTATTTCGAGTCTAGTCAAGAGACCCGGAAAATATTAGCATCTTCAAAGAAGTGTATCGAGCCGCACATTACAAAATTTGGGAAAGTTTCAAATCTGGTCAGAACCTAGTTCATAAAATACCGTACGATGCCAAATTCGCGCCTATGAATGAAATTATCTGTCCAATGCCGTCTGTGTCTATACAGTGCCTGTACGACTGTACAAACAAATATTATATACAAAGTACGTCATTAACATATAAAAACTTAGGTTAAAATTATTGAAATGTGAGATAGAAATAAACGAAATGGATCCAAGACCAAAGAACTGGTAGAATTTTGCTGAATTCTAACAAAGACAATAGTTTTCGACATTCCCTAAATTGCTGGCGTCATTTTTAATTGTCTACATACATTCTCTACGTATGTAATATTCTAACTAATATTAATTATCTACGATATGATTTGTTATGATTTGGTATTATTTGATATGATTTAATATGATTAGATATGATTTGATAGGATTTGATATGATGATATATGATTTAATATGCTTTTTTTTTTTTTTTTTTTTTTTTACTTTATTATGTTTTTCCATGACCCTAATGCTGCACCAGCAATTGTAGCACAATCCAATGAAAATGATACTGGAATTTTTTACAAATTAATTACAAATTTGTTACACAGTTAGAAAACTTTTTTTACAGGTCCCGTTATCCTGCAATTCTTGTGTGGGCTGGCGTTAGACAAAGCTACACCACACTTTTCGTATTTTTGTTAATATTTATTGTATCGTACTGGGGGTGGTACTGGAATTTTTTCAAATTAATTACAACTTATCGGCATAGTTCAACCCCAAAAAACTACCTCTAGAGGTGCAATTCTTTAAAAACCTAATTTTTGATTAAACCATGCTGTTGTCATTTCAGTTAGTATTTCTTGTATCGTACTGGGGGTGGTACAGTAATTATTAACAAACTAACTACAACATATTAGCATAGCTCAACCCCAAAAAACCACCCTAAGGGGTGCAATTTTTAAAAACCTCATTTTTCGTCACACCACGCCTCTTGCATTTCTGTGAATTTTTATTGTATATTGCTGTACTTTTTATACAAATTAGTTACAATAAAATGGCATAATTAAACCCCTAGAAAACTACCCCAAATAGGAACAACCGTTTAAAATCATTGTATCGTACTGGTAGATACAAGAAGATTTTACTAAATAAATTACAATATATTGGAATAGTTCAATTGCCAAAAACTGTCCCTAAAAGTGCAGCTCTTTAAAACAATATTTTTCTGTATAGGTAAAACCACTCCAATAGGTACCACTGAAATTATTACAATAGCCCACACCCACAAAAATCGATCATAATGCATCGAATTACCTTCCTATGTCAGAAATAGGTATCCCTGAATTTATTACAACTGCCCACACTCACAAAAATCGAACTACCTTCCTATGCAAGAAATAGGTATCCCTGAATTTATTACAACTGCTCACACCCACAAAAATCGAACTTCCTTCCTATACAAGAAATAGGTATCCCTGAATTTATTACAACTGCTCACACCCACAAAAATCGAACTTCCTTCCTATACAAGAAATAGGTATCCCCGAATTTATTACAACTGCCCACACCCACAAAAATCGAACTTCCTTCCTATGCAAGAAATAGGTATCCCTGAAGTTATTATTACTGCCCACACAGACAAAAATCAATCATATTGCATCGAACTTCCTTTCTATGTAAAAAATAGGTATCCCTGAATTTATTACAACAGCCCACACCCACAAAGATCGAACATAATGCATCGAACTTCCTTCCTATGCAAGAAATAGGTATCTCTGAATTTATTACAACAGCCAACACCCACAAAAATCGAGCATAATGCATAAAACTTCCTTCCTATGCAAGAAATAGGTATCCCTGAATTTATTACAACAGCCCACACCCACAAAAATCGAACATAATGCATTGAACTTCCTTCCTATGCAAGAAATAGGTACCCCTGAATTTATTACAACAGCCAACACCCACAAATATCGATCATTCTGGATCGAACTTTGTTACGGCTGCATTAATCTGCATCAGAATGTTTGCAGGCATATCAGCTGTTTTTGGTTTTTTTTAAATAATTGTTGTTGCTTGTAAATAAATATAATATAAAAGGAAATCCCCATTACGTCATTTAGTATCGATGATGTTATGTAAAAATTGTTTAGGTCAACGAACTCGAGAATTGTTTTTTTGTTTAATTGTATTATTGCATCTATTGCATTTTAAAGGAAATGAAAAGTTAAAAATTTAAAAAAAAAAAAAAAAATTTAAAAAAAAATAGAAAAGAAAAATAATTATATATATATAAAAAGAAGGTTCTTAATTAATTCTTAAATATCTCAATAATTATTTATATTATTTATTGTTAGTCTAGTGATTTTATTTAGTGTAATAATAGTTATTTCCGAATCAGTGTATACGACAAAACAAAACAAAAAAACTGCGTGAACATCCGAAGCGCACTAATATATTTATTTAGGCACCCCATCTGATCCTCAGAGTACTCTCAGGGAATTTTGGATTGGTGAGTTATTTATTATAGATTTCAAATATATACTATATAAAATTTTCAATATATTTATATTTACGTATTTATATATATATATAGAACATTCGTCGTGTGTTCTTGTTCGTTTTTTTTCGCTTCTTACACTGTGGTGCGGAAATAAGATATTATTATTTTTTTGATATTAATTAATTGTTATTTATGTATTATTATCAGCCCGAATATAAGAATATATATATACGATGGAGTTTTCTCTTATAAATTGTTGTAATATTTCCGTGCTTTATAAATTTCAAGTTAGGTAAATAAAAAAAAACTGTAACATGGAATAGTTTCTTTTATTGGATGGTGTTGTTGGTGCATTGGAGAAAAAATGTGAGCCGCGGTTTTCTTTAATTTTTTGTGTGTAAATATCACGTGTAAATAATGTTTTGATTGGAGCCTACATTTTATTGGCGGTTATGAACCTCCCAAGCCAGCTGCAGACTACCCACAGCAAGACACGTGTTAGTCGCCAAGGCCCCGTAACAACTTCATTCCTATGCAAGAAATATGTATCCCTGAATTTATTACAACAGCCCACACAGACAAAAATCAATCATAATGCATTGAACTACCTTCCTATGCAGGAAATAGGTATCCCTGAATTTATTACAACAGCCCACACCCATAAAAATCGATCATAATGCATTGAACTACCTTCCTATGCAAGAAATATGTATCCCTGAATTTATAACAACAGCCCACACCCACAAAAATCGATCGTTCTGCATCGAACTTCCTTCCTATGCCAATAAATTCAGGAATACCTATTTCTTGCATAGGAAGGAAGTTCGATGCATTATGATCGATTTTTATGGGTGTGGGCTGTTGTAATAAATTCATGGATACCTATTTGTGGCATAAAAAGAATGTCCTATGCATAATGATCGATTTTTGTGGGTGTGGGCTGTTGTAATAAATTTGGGGATACCTATTTCTTGCATAAGAAGTTAGTTCGATGCATTATGATCGATTTTTGTGGGTGTGGGCTATTGTAATAATTTCAGTGGTACCTATTGGAGTAGTTTTACCTATACAGAAAAATATAGTTTTAAAGAGCTGCGCTTTTAGGGACAGTTTTTGGCAATTTAACTATTCCAATATATTGTAATTTATTTGGTAAACACTTTTTGTATCAACCAGTACGATACAATGATTTTAAATGGTTGTTCCCATTTGGGGTAGTTTAATTATGCCATTTTATTGTAATTAATTTGTATAAAAATTCCAGCACTATACAATAAAAATTCACAGAAATGCAAAAGGCGTAGTGTGACGAAAAGTAAGGTTTTTAAAAATTGCATCCCTTAGGGTGGTTTTTTGGGGTTGAGCTATGCTAATATGATGTAGTTAGTTTGTTAATAATTACAGTACCACCCCCAGTACGATACAAGAAATATTAACTGAAATGACAACAGCATGGGTTAATCAAAAATTAGGTTTTTAAAGAATTGCACCCCTTGGGGAAGTTTTTTGGGAGTTGAACTATGCCAATATGTTGTAATTAATTTATAAAAAATTCCAGTACCACCCCCAGTACGATACAATAAATATTAACAAAAATACGAAAAGTGTGGTGTAGCTTTGTCTAACGCCAGCCCACACAAGAATTGCAGGATAACGGGACCTGTAAAAAAAGTTTTCTAACTGTGTAACAAATTTGTAATTAATTTGTAAAAAATTCCAGTACCATTTTCATTGGATTGTGCTACAAGTGTTGGTGTAGCATTAGGGTCATGAAAAAAAAATGAATGAATAATTTGTATTGACTGCGTCGATTCAATTAGAATTGTTATGCAGAAAAAAAGAGAGTGTAAGAGAAAAAAGTTTTTTTTTTTTTTGAAATATTTGAACTTAATGGCGCTATGTATTTTAAACAAATTGTAATAAACACAAAGAATATATTATGTTATGTAACATTTAATTAATTTTTACTAAAAACAAATATTCAAACTAAACTACTATAAAAAGGGGAAAATAATTATAAAGAAATATTTGACCCGATAAGAATAAACACACACAAAAAGTAAAAGAACTAAGTATGAGAATATTTAAAAAGAAAAAAAAAGAAATTTAGATCATAAATTTAAATCATGAAAGCTGCAATTTTAAATCTTAGGTGTAAATGTACATTAAACTAAAACTTTAAAATTTATAAAGATGGAAAGAGAAAGAATAAATATTTATGTATTTACCGTATCAATATTTTAACGGTATTATACTGACATTACTAAATATATATTTTTTTAGCTTTAGCTGAAAGGTTAACAAATTCGTTTCATGCCTTAACTCAGAAGGTAATAAAATATACAAAGCTAAGCCCCTATACATGACATTGCTGTCAGATATAGTTTTGGCCTAAATTTTGGCCTTCGTTAGTGAGATCTTCTTCTCGTGTCATAATTATGAAACTCACCAGATCGAGTAATTTGGTAACTATGCCTAATGGTATTTGTGACTACTTTGTGAGTTTACATTATAAGCTTTTTATTCATTAACATATTCAACGACATAAACTTTTCAAAAATTGTATTAGTTGGCGTTCTCGTCGGAACATTTAAGACGAATTTGATTGCTTTTTCTGTAAGGTAAATAAGTCCTCCAGCAGAGTCTTCTGTGCTCCACTCCAAATTGGAGTTAAATAGATTAAATGACTATTTATGTGTGCTTAATAAATATTAATCAAAAGCTTACGTGGCAAGATTGCCTTACACTTGTTTAGGATAAAAATGTATGGAATTATTTTGCCTTTTATGGGTTCTACATGTAAATTCCACTTTAATTTTTGGTTAATTACCAAACCTGTATGATGATTGTATGATTATATTTCAATACATTCTGTGCTACTTCATTTTGATTTAATGGTTTAGTTTCAAAGATTATATACTTGGTTTTGACACTAGCATGTGTTTAACACTAGCAGGTTTTTATTAAACCACCCATTTAATGTGTTCATATCACATTGCATTAGATAAACCAAATTTGTTATATTGTTGCTACTATATACAATAGCAATATCATCAGCATAAATTTGAATAGCTCCATATAGTTTCACAAATAATACATCATTAATAAATTATTAATTATTGGATAGTATGAGTGCAATAGTCTGTGAATGTTCCCTTCATGGACACAGAAAATCGGGGAAAATCTATTTCTGCTTGTTTATTCTCTCTAAAACAAAATTTGTTTCGTCTTAAAATTTTAACAAGAATTGTGGCCAAATTGTGTCTAGAAAAGTGCTAAATAAACAAAACATTTTCATTTTGTTCTCTACATTCCGTTTTATTTTCGCCATGTGCGATAAGACGAGAGAGCCTCCCGAGGAACATTATGAGTACGAGAGACCGTAAATATACCCATTATGGACACAAAGTACACCATATACGTCTGTAAATATATTTACTTGTGTATTGTTGTTGTGTTCTTTTTGTTCTAGCAATACAGTCTCCTCTCATTCTCCTCTCAGTTTCTCTGCTATTTATAAGAATTTTCTTCAATTAGTTATTTTCAGTGATAGTGTGAATTGTGATCAAAGCGGATAAACCACAAAGTCGGAACACCAAAACTTTTTTTTAATATTATTTTAACGTGTTGTGAACATTTTATTAAATAGTTACGAAACTACGGCCGATATTACTTTTAATCAAATTATTTTAATATTACGAATAATAAGGTGGGTTAAATTTTCAAAAATAGTTATCTGTGATTCTTAAAAATAATTATTTTCTATTTTATTATTTTCTACGTTCGCCATTTTGTTTCGTTTTCATCCGCTGTGGCGTTTTATCATCGAGTCGCTGGTATCTACACGTTATTGGTGTTACACATAATAACGAGAATAATTATAATAATTAACAATTATTATAATTAAATACATACTATATATTAAAAAGGTAATTGACATTTCGAGTAATTTTATTAATAAAAATGGATTTGATCACTAGTGTCTCATGTTTTCTTTACATTTCCAGTGACACGTCTTCATTCGTCGAAGAAATGACGATTAATCATAGATTCTAACACGGACGATTTTATCAGATGCTAAACAAATGGTTAAAAGCTCCTTAAGTTTTAAATTTAAAAATGTGTATTTTTTATATTTTAAAATTATTTTTTTTATAATACATAAGTATGCACAATAAAAAGACTAGATTGACAATTTTAAAATTTAAAAAAATTATTTATAGCCTTTTATTACTACTTTTGTAAGGTTATTCGGTCAGCTATCTGTAACTCGTTTATCAGACCTTGGGGAAGACACACGTCTTTACCAAATAAAGTCGCATCCCAGTACAATGTCTTTACCAATAAAGTACATGTGTCACTACTTTTTGTTAACAAATAAGTACACAAGTCGAGACAATGTGTCCTTATCTACTAATAATGAAATTTTTCTCTTTCTCACTTTACTCTCTTTAAAGAGAGAAACCAATAAAAATCGATTACAAATTTTTTCCCCCAAAAATATTTTTTACCCCGGCGTATTCCACCAAATGTTGTTCCCTCAGTCGATACTTTTACTTACTTGGTAGGACATTTACCATTGGACACATTTCAGACCCAATATGGACACATTGTTTGTCGGGTCATGTACTATGTTTCTGAAATAATCATTGAAAATATTGGCAATTCATAAATCATTTGATATAATCCTGTTATTTACCTCCATCTCAAAGTTAACTTCCTTCATTTGGTTTATTCAAAATTTCTTGATTAAAATGTTTCCAAAGTTGTTTTGGATTTGAAAACTTTTTACCAAAAATCTTACTGTAATATTCGTCCTTAGCTAATCTGACTCATTGTTTAGAAAGTTTGTTATAAAGATTATATTTTTCTTTGCAATAATTAGAGGGATTCGTAAGTTTTAGCTTATAAAATTTTTCTCTTAATTTAATTATATTACAAATCTCATCAGTCATACAGATTTTTTTATATTTCCTTTTAGGTTTCAATTTTACTTTGTCACTACATCGACTAATCAAACTTGTAATTTGTCTAGCAAGATCGTCAAAATTTCCTCAATTTTTTAGCTTATTCCAAATATCATCTTTGTTTACCTTTTTATAGTCAATAACATCTAAACATCGCAGTAAATTTTGTGTTAATACTGGATTAGCAGGTTGAAATCTAAGATATAACAATTTATGGTCTAACCTTGAAAATGAGTTTAAATGAAGTTCATATTTCAACGTGAGAATAACTGTAAGAACATAATAAATAATAGTACTAACCGTATTACTAACTCGAGTAGCGTTTACTTGTTTGATTTCATTGACTACAACATAACCGTTGCATTTGATATGATTTGATAGTATTTGATATGATTTTATAAGATTTGATATGGTTTGATATGATTTGATATGATTCGATATGATTTAGTTATGATGTGATTTAATTTGATATTATTTGAAATGATTTAATAGGATTTGGTATGATTTGTTATGATTTGATATGTTATGATATGTTATGATATGATTTGATACGGTTTGATATGATATGATATGATTTGATACGTTTTCATGAGATTTGATATGATTAATGATATGATTCGATATGATTTGATATGAATTAATATGATTTAAATTGAATTGATATGATTTGATATGCTTTGATATGATTTAAAATGATTTGGAATGATTTGATATGATTTGATATGATGTGATATAATTTGATATGATTTTATATGATTTGACATGACTTGATCTGATTTGATATTATTGATATGATTCGATATCATTATGATATGATTTGATAAAATTTAATATGATGTGATATGATTTGATATGATTTGTAATGATTTGATATGATTTGATATGATTCTATATGATTTGATATGATTTGAAATGATTTGATATGATTTGATATTATTTGATATGATTTGATATGATTTGATATGATTTGATTGGATTTGAGTTGATTTGATAAGTTTTGATTTGATTTGATATGATTTGATATGTTTTGATATATTTTGTAATGATTTGATATGTTTTTATATGGTTTTATATGATGTGATATGATTTGATATTATTTGATATTATTCGTTATGATTTGATATGATTTGATATGATTCGATATGGTTTGATATCATTTGTTATGATGTGATATTATTTGATATGATTTGATGTGATTTAATATGATTTGATATGATTCGATATGATTTGATATGATTTGATTGGATTTAATATGATGTGATATGATTTGATAGAATTTAATATGATGTGATATGATTTGATATGATTTGTAATGATTTGATATGATTTGATATGATTCGATATGATTTGATATGTTTTGATATGATTAGATATGATTTAATATGATTTGATATGATTTGATTTGATTTGATTTGATATGATTTGATATGATTTGAAATGATTTGATATGATTTGATATTATTTGATATGATTTGATATGATTTGATTGGATTTGAGTTGATTTGATAAGTTTTGATTTGATTTGATATGATTTGATATGTTTTGATATATTTTGTAATGATTTGATATGTTTTTATATGGTTTTATATGATTTGATATTATTTGATATTATTTGTTATGATTTGATATGACTTGATATGATTCGATATGGTTTGATATCATTTGTTATGATGTGATATTATTTGATATGATTTGATATGATTTATTATGATTTGATATGATTCGATATGATTTGATATGATTTGATTGGATTTAATATGATGTGATATGATTTGATATGATTTAATATGATTTGATGTGATTTGATATGGCTTTGTTATGATTTGTAATGATTTGATATGATTTGATATGATTCGATATGGTTTGATATGATTTGATATGTTTTGATATGATTAGATATGATTTAATATGATTTGATATGATTTGATTTGATATGATTTGATATGATTTGATATGATTTGATATGATTTGATATGATACTATTTAACAATTATTTTATTTAAAAAATACAGAAAATTAATTTATTATTATTAATTATTTATTATTATTAATATATTATTATTAATTAATATATATATATATATATATATATATTATATACACTTTTAAAATAAAAATAAAGTTAAAAATTAAAATTGAATTGTACAACTTTTATTTCATTTTTGTGACAATGAAAAAATATTATTTTAATATGGAGACCGGTTTCGGATTTTCATCCATCCTCAGTCAATGTTATATGTACTAATTGTTGCGTATAGCCATGTCATAAATTTTGTTAATTTTAAAAATTAATTTGTCGTTAAGTACATTCGGGTTGTGTCGGTGTTTGTAGATCTCGAACTCTTCTAGACGATCCATCATATTGCACTTTTTTATTATATGTACTATAGTTAAATTTGTGTTTATGTTCATGTATGTATGGTTGTTTGTGAATAGATGGCGAGCGTAATTGGATTTGAAAGCAGTGTTTGCGGTTGCATTTTTTATCTCCTTTATGTGTTCATCAAATCTCAGTGTGAATGATCTACCGGTTTGACCTGTATAGAACATAGGGCAATTATTACACTTCAGTTTGTATATACCAGTGTTCGTAATGCGGTTGTTTTTGTGTGATGATAATTTACTTTGTGTATTTTGTGACGTTTTGAACGCAATTGTGTAATCAAATTTATGGAATGTCTTTTGTAATAGATTGCTCGTGTGTTCGTTATATTCTATAGTGACGTACTTCTTCGTGCTTTCTTGTGTGGTGTGTAATGTGGTATATAATTGATGATGTTTTTTGTGTAAAATTTTTCTGTTTAATTTGTGAATCATATGTACTTGTTTTATATCCGTTTTGTTTCACTATGTGTATAATAGTGTGTAATTCTTCTTTGTAGTCAACTTCACTCATGGGGATGTTGTTGAGCCTGGTTAAAAAATGATTGTATGCTGCTACTTTATGTTGAAACGGGTGATTGGATGAATTGTGAATGGTGTGATCTGTTTGTGTGTCCTTTCTATATATCATAAAATTATGTTTTTGGTTGATGTTTTTTATGGTTAGATCAAGGAAATTTATAGACTTATCCTGCTCCAATTCCAAGATGAACTTGATATTTGGGTGTATATTATTTATGTATTTATGTAAATCGTCCAACTGCCTTTTCGTACCGTGGAATAATATTAAAATGTCATTGACGTATCGATGCCAGTATAATATTTTATTTCTATGTTTATTATTTGAGTTGTTTATGTATAATTTTTCAATGTGGTTTAAATATATATTGGCGAGTATTCCAGATAATGGACTGCCCATCGGTAATCCATCATTTTGCATATAGAAATTGTTGTTGTGTTGGAAGTAATTTTGTTTTGTTATTACGTCGAGCAGGGCCATTACTTGTGTTATCTTTATTTTGTTTATATTGTTTTGGTCTAGTGTTGTCTTAATGATTTTCATTGTATCTTGAATAGGTATATTGGTATACATGTTGGTGACGTCGAAGGACGCAAATTTAGCTCCGCTAGGTATGTTAACTGATCGTATTTTGTCGATTAATTCTTGGTTGTTTTTGATGGATGAATTATGTTGTAAGCTAATATATGATAATAATTTGATTTGATATGATTTGATATGATATATGATTTAATATGATTTGATATGATTTGATTGGATTTTATATGATTTGATATCATTTCATTTGAATGATTTGATATTATTTGATTTGATTTGATAAGTTTTGATTTGATTTGATATGATTTGATATGTTTAGATATATTTTGTAATGATTTGATATGTTTTTACATGGTTTTATATGATTTGGTATTATTTGATATTATTTGTTATGATTTAATATGATTTGATATGATTCGATATGGTTTGATATCATTTGATATGATTTGATATGATATGATATGAATTGATAGGATTTGAAAAAATTGGATATGATTTGATATGATTTGATGTGATTTGATATGGCTTGTTATGATTTGATATGATTTGATAAGATTTGATATGATTTGATATGATATGATATGAATTGAAAGGATTTGAAAAAATTTGATAAGATTTCATATGATTTGATATGATTCGATATAGTTTGAAATGATTTGATATGACTATAAATATGATCTAATATGATTCGATATGGTTTGATATGTATTGATATGATTAGATATGATTTAATATGATTTTATATGATTTGATTTGATTTGATATGATTTGTATGATTTGATATGATTTGATATGATTTGATATGATTTAATATGATTGGATATGATTCGATTTGATTTGATATGATTTGATTGGATTTTATATGATTTCATTTGAATGATTTGATATGATTTGATATTATTTAATATGACTCGAGTTGATTTGATAAGTTTTGATTTGATTTGATATGATTTGATATGATTTGATATATTTTGTAATGAAAAACATTGAAACGATGACAACGGAAAGTTAAAGCTTGCAAAGAAATGCATCGTTACAATGATTTGATATGATTTGATATGATTTGATATTATTTGATATGATTTGTTATGAGTTGATATGATTTAATATGGTTTGATATGATTTTATATGATTTGATATGATTTGACATGATTTGATAAGATTTGATATGATTTGATACGATTTGATATAATTTGATTTAATTTGATATGATTTGATATGTTTTGATATGTTTTTATATGCTTTATATGATTTGATATGATTTGATATTATTTGATATTACTTGTTATGATTTGATATGATTCGATATGATTCGATATGGTTTGATATCATTTGATATGATTTGATATGATTTGATATTATTTGATATTATTTGATATTATTTGTTATGATTTGATATGATTTAATATAATTTGATTTGATGTGATATGGCTTGTTATGATTTGATATGATTTGATATGATATGATATGAATTGATATGTTTTGTTTGATATGATTCGATATGGTTTGATATGTTTTCATATGATTTGATATGATTTGATATAGTTTGAAATGATTTAATATGATTTGATATGATTCGATATAGTTTGATATGATTTGATATGATACATACTGCTACTGGTTGAGGCATACTGGTATGGCGCATGGGAGGAGTAGAAGTAACCTCGGTATACCTAGCATTTTGTAAATACTTTTTATACTGTTCCAATTCGATCAATCAAACCAAGGTTGCTTGCTGTTGATGATAAAGTTTTTGTCGCAATATCTTTCTCTTTCTTTCTCTCTCTCTCTCTCTTACGTGCCTTTTTCCAAGGTTTGATGTAACTTGGTACGATTTAAAATTATTATTTTAATTAGAAAATATTTTGACTCAATTAATTAACCTTTATCCGGCTGAATAGTTACAATTGTAAGGCTAAGAGGGTTCGAAATCCATGACATCTCTATACTTTTGGAATAGATTATTTAGGTATAATTTTTTAAAAAATAATTTCACGTTTTCCAGACTTGTGCTTCTTACAACACAATTTCGGCTGGATCGGTACAATTGTAGCTCCATGTAATTTATATGAAAATGCTGCGAATGGAGATAAAATAAAATTTATTTTTCAATCATCACATGCATCGATGACAGACATATCACGAATTGGTTCTTTTTTGGAACATGTGAACACACTGTTGCATTTTTGTTGAATACATAATTTGTCCAACCAGGTACTCTTAGTTTTTGTAGGCTGCACATTAGCCGGTAAATTTTTTCTAACTGTTCCTACTAGAATCATCTTCCAACAGTTCAACGTTTTAGCTAACTGCAAACTGGTAAAAAAGTTATCGGTTGTAATATTGCTACTGCAACCTTTGTGCAGGGCGCCAAAGTCAAAAATAGTGCGCTCATCGACATTTGTTTGACGAGGACGATCAGAGAGTAAGAATTTGCTGAGTCACAAGCTTAAAAAATTTGTGTAAATCTCGTATGTCCCCTGAAAGTGAACAACTATCTACAGTGTATCCTTTTTCGATGTTTTTATTCATCATCAACAAAATATCTCTAATTGGAGCGCAGCGTTATCGGTTTCCAGACTTTCTCTTCGTGTGTTTTGGTTGACGAATCTAATAAATCGGAGCAATATTTTAAATTTATCATGAGTCATAGTGGTTGCAATAAGTGGTAAAGAGTGGGAGCCCCACATTTCGTCGATATTCTCCTTATTGTTTCAGTGAAACACAGCGACAATCACTATTCCGAAAAATGTTTCAATATCACAGTTTGTTATTTATTTTTTATGAATAACAATTTGGATATAAATATAATAAGTCACTACATTTTTATACTAATATGCAATTTCATACAACATAAAATTCAATTATAAATTCTTAACATTTTCCATATAAATTATATGAAGGTACAATTGTACCTATTAAGCCGAAATGTATTGGTTTTTTCTTCAACCGGACAAAGGTTAAGCAACAAACTCGGGTCCAAGTGACTAGATTGTAATCTATAATGTATTTAATATAAATATACGAGTATATTGTAAAAGCAAAATGTGTTTGATTGCTTTATTTTTTATTTTCACAACTAAAGAAAATTTAAGTTTTTTTGCTAGTTATCGTAATATGTATGTACGAGTAGAGAGGGGCAGAAAAGTGGTGAATCTAGCCAATTTGATTTCGAAATAAATTTATAAAAATACACGCATGTGAATTAATTCCAAGAATCTATTTAAAAATTGTTTTACCCATTGTGAATGAAAAAAATTCTTCTTCGTGAAATAACACGACAAACTGGAATGATTTGAAACTTGAGGAATTGGTTCTACATTATCCAGAATTGCTTCTAGTCATCGATCATAATTCAATATCACACTAAAAATCAATAAAATCATAAACTTACCGCTTCAATAATTCGCCAATCAGAGTTCTTGTACACCATATCATCTAGTAAAAGACGGCCGCATTGTGCCGACTTGTCAATAATATGCTGGCAAAGTTTTACTTGTAACACTAACTGCACTATGCCGATAACCGCACTGAGTAAAAAATTAAACTGAATATCCGACTGATTATTAAGGTTCGCATCAAAAATAAATAAATTAAGAAATAGAACGAGGACCACAACGTTAAAAAATAATATTCCAAGATGAAGCAACATTTGTTGTGCGAACACTTTATTCAAGTATTTAACGGTATTACAAATAATTCGATGACGGTACGACAATTGGTCTAATTTGTCACATAATTGGCATACGTTAATTTCACTTACACGACCAAATTTCGAATGCCACAATAATATTTTACTTAAGTCACTGGATACAACATCAAATAAATGGGCACAGTCGAGTAGACACAAAATAAATTGGGATGCTTGAAGAAATGAGGCAATCACATAAATTTCAAGGGCAATGCATCCCGGCCATCCAACTTTATGTGCAACTAAACGTCGTACAATTATACTGTTACAAGACCATATGATCCAAATGAACATTATCTCTTTGAGTAGTGTTGCGACAAAATGTTTCATCGATTTGGGCTCAAATTTGCCACGAAAATCATCTAAAATAAGCCGGTTGCAGCGCATTAGTTGATTTAATACGGTTGCCATACTACCGCTTGATCCCAAAGAAGTCGCATAACACAATAATGAATTCACGATCTGAATTTGAATTATTCCTCCTGTCATACGATGAGGTACGTTTATTATTACCGATACAAGATATTTCTCTATAAATGGTGGCATTGTATAGATGAGGATGATTACTACAATGCCTGCAACTGTAATGCTATAGCATTTTAGAAATAATGAGTTGCGGAATGTTTTTGTCCTAGTCGAATACCAGAAGCATGTTAATCCGAAAAATGTCGATAACATATAGAAGTAGTAGAACAAAAATTTAATATGTCTGTATTCAATCATTACGAATCTTCACTAAAAGAGCCCGTCAATCTCTAAAATAATATCAAATAAGCGAAGTGGAATTTTAATTACCGCTAACTTAAAAATCATTAGGAATTTATGATATATTTACATAGATTAGGCCGTCCACAACAATTATCGACTACTTAATTGTACATTTTATCATGTATGTGGATCTCGAAAGGGATTTTTAATAATTATCGGTAATCCGTAGTTATACCCGAAACTAAGGGTAGGATCACCGCAAAATGGAATTCAGGTGTTTCGGTAATGCACCAAATACTTTTTAATCACCTAAAGCATCAAAATATATAACTGAAATTTGAAATCCCAAAAAACTATTAAATAATAATAAGTAATTCGGAATTGACGACATATTGGTGTCGAAAATAGTGTTGAATTTGTAGAGTATGTAGAATATTCGTAGGCAATGTAGATTATTGCTTGTTTTGATGTTTTCCTCATTGTTTTTTCAGTTCGAGGTTGCGAACTAGAACTGACAGTTTTACAGTTCAAATTGTGAATTTCCAATATTGTGAAAGTTAGAATTCAATTTTTACAAAACAAATATGTGAGATTGATATATGTTTAAAATAAATCAAATTATTTTATTTAAATTGACATTTGTTTATTTGCATGCCTTATTTTTTTTTTCATTAACAAACTCTAGCGCCACATATTACATGCATTACTGCACAAATGGGTAACTTTTTCCCCTTACCAGAGGACATTTCAGTTGTCATTTAACCTAAACTTTTAAAAAGCTTATTGTGAAATTGTCAACGCCATCTGCAGAAAACAGAAATACTGGCAGATCAAAAAACTCAGCTTTATCTGTCTCCGACTCGTCAAATCAAAACATTAGTGTAAAATGTATTCGGTAAAATTTATTGAATAGGCTATTCTAGGATTTTCTACTCACCTAATCTTTCAATTGTTTACTTATTACAGTTACGTCCTTTATATACATAGCAAGCTCCACTTCCAGAAATCATTTACTTTCGATATCAAACATCTGAAACAAGTATGAACTAAAATTTGTTGACATTGAAATTATCTACAAGCTCAAACCTGGTATACTTCTCGCTGTCCAGGATCAATTTCTAATGATTTTAAAGTAGGTGCATTGCCCAAGTTTATCCGTGAATTTACGGAATTGAATTATGATCCAATTAACGTTTATTAGCCAATGCAGTAACAAACAACCTGAATCATTTGTCAGGTCCGTTTAACCGATAAAGCTAACCGTTCGTAAATTGAAATTTTTTTATTTTTTACAAATCTAGGCTTAAAATAAATTGAAAAACTATTAAAGTAGTAGTATTACTAATTAATAGATTAAGATACACATGTTTTTGCGTATTTCTTTGAGTTAACCCACGCTGGTCAAATAAGCGTACACCAGTTCCTCTCTTAACTTTAACCACAGGTGTTTCACGTGAGTCTATGACTCTACCTCCACCTATATTATTCCTCGGCCAATTACCCACTCGGTCCATAACCCGCAGCCTTTACTCCGCGAATTTTACTCCCGGAGCTCTTACCTCCGAGTTTTACCCCCCTCCCCCTCCATCCCCCTCCGCATTTCGTTTTTCTCCAAGCGCTGCTCTTCCGATCGAAAAGTAATCAAATCTGAGCCATCATTTTGAAGTATATTTAAAAAAATGGCCATTTTTATGACACGAAATACATTGTTTATGAATATTTTTCGATTTTGGTGCATCCGTTGACCAGAATAATATATCTTTAAAATACTCAAAATTCACATAATATTCTCAGAAAATATTCAATTTTTTGCAAACGTTTTTACGTTTTGATTTTTTTTTGATTGGATTTTAGATCAAAACTCTTCAGATCAAAAATAAAATTTTTAAATACTTTTTCCTGAAGGAAGGCCATCATACGATTCCTTAACCATCTGCTCGTAACTCGTAATAATCGAGGCGAATGACGGAGGGAAACCAACAGGGGGTAATGGCGGGGATGATACTGATCGGGTGGTAATGACCGGAGGGTAACTCACGGAATAGCGGTAATGACGAGGGGAGAGGAAGAGGGATAATATCCGGGGTAAGGCACCGAGGTATTGTCTGCGAGGATAATATTCGGGCAGGTAATGTCCTGTTACGGTTCACACGAATTTCTAACTTTTGGGTTCACACGATCCTGTTATTTGTTTTATTGAAATTATCTGTCCAATGCCGTCTGTGTCTATACAGTGCCTGTACACCGTGACTGTACAGACAAATATTATATACATAGCACGTCATTACCATATAAAAACTTGGATTAAAATTTTTGAAATGTTAGATAGAAATAAACGAAATGGATCCAACAACAAAGAAGTGGTAGAATTTTGCTGAATTCTAACAAAAACAATAGTTTTCGACATTCCCTAAATTGTTGACGCATAGGCGTAGCATAGGCTGACGTCATAGGCGTAGCATGTCATAGGCGTAGCATAGGTTTAGGTGTAGGGCCAATTTAGAATATTATCAAATTTGTGTACTAGATTTAATAATTCAATTCGATTACATTTCTCTAAAATTTTAATGAAACTTAAATACAAAGGTTGTACCGTCTTTGAGTATGAAAAAAAATGAATTTGTACTGTTTTCGTTTTTGCACTAGTTTGTTTCGTATATAAGTTAACAAATTTACTATGGAGTGAATAACGCAAAAGGCGGTGAGAATGAGATCCAGGTAGGTAGAACGGCGTGAATTGAATGGAATTGGCTGGTTAACTTCTTAAAATAGTTTTGTTATACGATCATTCGAGGTATCTTCATGTTTCGGAAAGCCCACCCCAAGCTCCTGAGTATTAGCCGACGCAATCGACCGTTCACCGAAACCTCTGAAGATATAAATTTCTGCTAACGGGTCATTTTAAAAAGTGGTCCCGTTACAAGATCACTTCCTATGCTCGTGTCCGGCACTATCATACAGAAGGCATAAGTATTTGGGTGTGTACGGTATGGATAGCCTTTCGGAACTCGCGGGCTGTGGAATGCGAGATATTTTACGCTACATAAGTAGCTCTGGATGGTTTCAGACATATCACGAATTTATTTCTTCTAACTGTTCCTGCTAGCGTCATCTTCCAACAGTTCAACGTTTTAGCTAACTGCAAACTGGTAAAAAAGTTATCGGTTGTAATATTCCTTTTAGAACCTTTGTATAGGGCAACAAGGGTAGGACGATCGGGTGGCTTTCCAGTATATAGCTGCCCTTGTAGAGAGTAAGAGCCACAAGCTCAAACAGTATTGCTGGCTTAGAAGGAATATACTGTATAAATCTCGTATGTCCCCTAAAAGTGAACAGGTATGTACAGCATCTACATCATCAACAAAATATCTCTAATTGGCGCGCAGCTTTATCGGTTTCCAGACTTTCTCTTCGTGTGTTTTGGTTGACGAATCTAAATTTATCATGAGTCATAGCGGTTGCAATAAGTGGTAAAAAGTGTAAGGCCCACATTTCGTCGATATTCTTC
The DNA here is from genome assembly GCA_947310385.1 of Nephrotoma appendiculata. Taxonomy (NCBI): domain Eukaryota; kingdom Metazoa; phylum Arthropoda; class Insecta; order Diptera; family Tipulidae; genus Nephrotoma; species Nephrotoma appendiculata. The sequence continues at coordinate 240,240,405 of OX371223.1, read as the reverse complement.
TTATTGTTTCAATGAAACTCAGCGACAAACACTATTCCCAAAAATGTTTCATAATCACAGTTTTTTTTTTTTTTTAATGAATAACAATTTGGATATAAAAATAATAAATCACTACATTTTTATACTAATATGCAATTTTATACAACATAAAATTATAAATTATTAACATTTTCCATATAAATTATATGAAGGTACAATTGTACCTATTATGCCGCAATGTATTGGTATTTTCTTCAGCCTGACAAAGGTTAAGCTACAAACTCGGGTCCAAGTGATTAGATTGTAATCTATAATGTATTTAATTTAAATACTGTAAAAGCAAAATGTGTAAGAAAATTTAAGTTTTCTTTGCTAGTATCGTAATATATACGAGTAGAGATGGCAGACAAGTGGTTAATCTAGCCAATTTGATTTCGAAATAAATTTATAAAAATACACGCATGTGAAACAATTCCAAGAATCTAGTTAAAAATTCTTTTACCCATTTTGTATGAAAAAAATTCTTAAAAATAACACGACAAACTGGAATGATTTGAAACTTGAGGGATCTTTTGTGCATTATCCAGAATTGCTTCTAGTGCTCGATCATAATTCAATATGATATTAAAAATCAACAAAATCATAAACTTACCGCTTCAATAATCCGCCAATCAGAGTTCTTGTATACTATATCATCTAGTAAAAGACGGCCGCATTGTTCCGACTTGTCAATAATATGCTGGCAAAGTTTTACTTGTAACACTAACTGCACTATGCCGATAACCGCACTGAGTAAAAAATTAAACTGAATATCCGACTGATTAATAAGGTTCGCATCAAAGACAAATAAGTTAAGAAATAGAACGAGGACCACAACGTTAAAAAATAATATTCCAAGATGAAGCAACATTTGTTGTGCGAACACTTTATTCAAGTATTTAACGGTATTACAAATAATTCGATGACGGTAGGACAATTCGTCTAATTTGTCACATAATTTGCATACGTTAATTTCACTTACACGACCAAATTTAGAATGCCACAATAATATTTTACTTAGATCACTGGATGCAACATCAAATAAATGGGCACAGTCGAGTAGACACAAAAAAAATTGGGATGCTTGAAGAAATGAGGCAATGATATAAATTTCAAGGGCAATGCATCCCGGCCATCCAACTTTATGTGCAACTAAACGTCGTACAATTAAACTGTTACAAGACCATATGATCCAAATGAACATTATCTCTTTGAGTAGTGTCGCGACAAAATGTTTCATCGATTTGGGCTCAAATTTGTCACGAAAATCATCTAAAATAAGACGGTTGCAGCGCATTAGTTGATTTAATACGGTTGCCATACTACCGCTTGATCCCAAAGAAGTCGCATAACACAGTAATGTATTCACGATCTGAATTTGAATTATTGCTTCCATCATACCATGAGGTACTTTTATTATTACCGATACAAGATATTTCTCTATAAATGATGGCATTGTATAGATGAGGATGATAATTACAATGCCTGCAACTGTAATGCTATAGCATTTTAGAAATAATGAGTTGCGGAATGTTTTTGTCCCAGTCGAATACCAGAAGCATGTTAATCCGAAAAATGTCGATAACATATAGAAGTAGTAGAACAAAAATTTAATATGTCTGTATTCAATCATTACGAACCAGCACTGAAATAGTCCGCCAATCTCTAATATAATATCAAATAAGCGAAGTGGAATTTTAATTACCGCTAACTTAAATTATTATTAATTTATGTTATATAATATATACATAGATTAGGCCGTCCACAACAATTATCGACTACTTAATTGTACATTATATCATGTATGGAAACATGGAAAAAAATTAATTTTCTCTAATTATCGGCATCGACAAATACAATTATTATCTTGCTTTACCTTAAACCGGGGTAGGATCACCGCAAAATAGAATTTAGAGGTGTTTCGGTGTTTCGAGTGCCAAATATTTTTTTCCCAAGAATTAACAAACCATATATTTTAACTATTTTTGTTTGGATCTAAAAGAGTGCCATTAGCTTGTTTTTTCCAGCCCTTTTAAAAACAAGAGAGCTACATTCATAATGCATCATTTTATCTGAAAGCAGTTGGACCCAGGCAGTCGTACTCCGCCAAAATATTTTTCCCTATAAAAATTTTGTGGAACAAAAGTTTGCCAATTAACTTTTTTTTGAAAATGTTTGCACTAAACTTATTCCTTCAGTAGGCTATATAAATACAATTTGGACAAAAATGCTATGAAAATATTTTCCCCAATTCCCTACTCCCAGGGAAAACCAGAATAGTGCCACTGAGAGGGAACTCGTTCAATTCTTAACCGATAATGACGGGATTGGGTATGTTGGATGGAAATGGGATTCTTAAATGATTTTATTAAGAAATTCTGGCATATGCCCATCTAGGACGGAACTTCATTGATTCTTAACCGATTATGGTGGGATTGGATGTGCTTATGTTGGATTGAATGTTGGATTGAAATGGAATTCTTAAACGATTTTGGGACATAAATTATAGAATAAGGCCATCTGGGGCAGAACTCGATCAGTTCTTAACCGATTATGATGGGATTGGATGTGCTGGATGGAAATAATATTCTTAAACAATTTTAGGAGGAAATTCTGGAATACGGCCACCTGGGACGGAAATTATTCAATTTTTAACCGATTATGACGGGATTGGGTTTGTTGGATTGAAATATAGTTCTTAAATGATTTTTGGAGGAAGTTCTGGAATATGGCCACCTGGGACGGAACTCATTAACTCTTAACCGATTATGATGGGATTGGTTATGTTGGATGAAAATGGAATTCTCAAACGATTCTGAGAATAAATTCTGGAATATGGCCACCTGAGGCGGAACTCGTTCAATTCTTTACCGATTATGATGGGATTGGTTAGGTTGGATGTAAATAGGATTCTTAAATGATTTTGGGAAGACATTCTGGAATATGGCTATCCTTGATGGAACTGGATCAATTCTTAACCGATTATCATGGGATTTTGTATGTTGGTTGGAAATGGGATTCTTAAATGATTTTTGGAATAAATTCTGAAATATGGCCAACCGGGACAAAACTCGATCTATTCTTAACCGATGTTGATGGGATTGGGTATGTCGAATAGAAATGGGATTTTTAAATGATTTGTTATAGATATTCTGGAATATCGCCATGAAACTCGGTAATTTAAACTAGGGCGGAACTCGATAATAGGCAGACGTTTTTCTTGAAGCAAGCGCCTCGTGATGGAGATCATATTCTAGAACTCCCTCCAAAAATCGTTTATGAATCTCATTTTAATCCAACACACCCAATCCAACTTCTATCAAAAATCATTTAAGAATTCCATTTCCATCCTACACACTAAGAAAATTTCGGGTATTCTATAAATTTATTTATATTTTTGTTCAGATAATTTATATTTATATAAAATTCTATATAAAAATTAAAAATATTGAACCTATATAATTCTTTTATATAATTCTGTAATATATTTTATACAAATTCATAGTATACATCCAATTTCTATACTTCCATTTGTATACTTTTTATAATCTACTGTATAAAATTTCTCTCTTATACCTTAACTGGTATAAAATTAATATATTTATCATATACAAATTTTGTTTTATACGATAAGTCTTATAAAACTAATAGAAAAACGAATATTTTTTGTTAAAAACGGGAGTTTTATACTATTAGGATCGTTTAATTTTTTTTTCAGTTCTGTGGATATCGTGTAGTGAGTAGAAGTGTTTTTAAATTTTATTGTAGATTTGTGAAGTTTTTAATATAGTAGCTGCGTTTTTTTGAAAACAATCGAGTAGAGTTCGCGATAGCCACTTTTCAAATTTGTCCAATTTAAAATCAAAATCTTAATCTTTTTTAAATTAAATAATTTAGATTTAATAGGAATTCATGTATAACCAAATAAATATATCATAAAAGATTTATGGCCTTCTTGCAATATCGTTGTTCCATATATAGTTCTGAACTACTCCGTTATTATACAGAACTATACAGAACAACGATATTACAAGAAAACCACACAACTTTAATGACAAATTTTTTGGGTCATGCGTAGATTTCTATTAAATCTTAATTATTTAATTTAACAAAAAAATAAAAATTTCAATTTTGAATTGGACAAATTTGAAAATAGCCATCGCAAACTCTACTCGATTGTTTTCAAAAAAACGCAACTAGTGTCAATTAATATAATTTGTTAATTATATAGTGAAATATCATAATAATAAATCGAACAATTAACTATTTCAAGTTTGATATAATGTAGGTATATTACATACCAATGTATTATGTATACACAATCTGTGCTAAATCATGTATATAAAAATGTGAATAAAAGAAACGTGTGGGTCATTACACCAATATTTCAAAAATTTAAATTATAATCAATGGAATTTTGAAAATATTTGCAGAAGCATAGTAATTCGCAAACAACAAAAGTTTTCACCTCTTATAAAAGATTTAAATCTAGAAAGAAAAGTGGAAAATTGCAAAATACTTTACCTAGTAAAGAGTTTATTCGAGAAAATAATTTATCTCATAAATCGTTTAATATATCGTGGATTGATAATAATACTCACAATCGCTCTGGACTATTCTACGCATCACCAGAAAATGATGACGATAACCATACCGAATTTTATGAAATAAAGTCTATAATTTTAGAGAATGAGATATTGCATTTTTATCTCAAAAGTATTTATTTAGTATTACATTCAACAATCTATAGTAGTCAATACTACAGTCCCTGTTCAATTATAGGAAATTCAAAATAGAAAAAGTTTCTTGCTCATCAGGTAGTAATTTCGAAAAAAATTCTTTAATCTAGGGGTACATGTTATGAGACCAAGAGAAGAAACTGTAAGGGGATCAGGAAGACAACGCTCAGAACAGACCGGAAAATTATTTAATCGGCCTTAGAAAAATAAGGTATCAGCGATGACATTGCGACGAAAGCTATATGAAAATAATTTGAAATGTAGGCGTTCAGCAAAAAACCCAGACTCACTGAAAAATGCGGAAAAACGTCTTATTTGGGCTAAACTTCATAAGCACAGCACAATAGACGACTGAAAGAAGGTAAATCGGATTTTTAACACTCATTATATATTTTCAAAAATTAAATAAAAAAAATCCGAAATTAAACAGTTTTTTTAAATTTATAGGTTATATTTTGTGACGAATGCAGGCTAGAGATCGTTACAGAATTGGCCAAGGTCGTCCGAATTTGACCACGAGAAAGATTAAGAGAGAACTGCGTAGTCAGGAACACAAAACATTCACCATCAGTAATGATATGGAGCTGCATTAGTGGAGATGGACCTGATCCAATATACTTCGTAGAGGTAACCATGAGAAAAGAATAATATAAAAAGGTGTTCTTAATAGACATCTTATTTTCTCACATGAGGTCGCTACCTCAAGGCCAATACTTTTACACTTTTATGCAAGGTGGAGCTCCTTGCCATACGGCAAAATTCATAGAGAATGTCCCCTTAAACCAAAATATTGACATCCTCTCTTGGCCTGGCAAGTCTCCGGATTTAAACCCTATCGAGAATTGTTGGACCTAACTTAAGTTCAACGTACATAAAACCTCCAATCCTACATTCTCCACCCTAAATTCTCCACCCCTAAAAAAAATATTGAAAAATATGGAGAAATAGTGATGAAATTCGCAATATGATCACTACTTGTATATGTATAGCATGCCGGAAAGAATAAAAGCTGTGTTTAAATTAAAAGGTAGTGTAATCAAATTTTAATTGTTTTCCAATTTATGTATACTCAAAAATTTTTAATCTTAATGAATTTAAACATTTAAAAAAAATTTTGTTTTTATTTATATTTTGATAAAATACTGGAGTTTTTCGCTATATTAAATAGTGTTCATAATTCAATGAATAGGGACCGTAAATAAGTTAATTTTTGAAATATTAAGGTCAACAGAACTTACGACACTGCCGTGTCACATATATGTATTATATTAAATAGTAGCATATAAATTACTTTACACTTAATTTAATCGTACCTCTTGTACACCATTGTAAGTAAAATTAAATAAATATAATATTTAAAACAATAATATGATTTTGATAAATATATCGATTTTAAAAACTAATCTAAAATTGTTTTATTTATTGACAAAAATGTATCTTAAATTTCATCAGTATTGAAAACTGAGTTCAATTCTAGCATATGGAATTTCCAAATTTCTATACTAAAGCAACAAAATTTTATACGATAACCAGATTGATATCTTCTATAAATAATTTATATAAATTTAATACTAATCCCTTATAAATAAAAATTAACATTTAGTGGATAAACTTTATATTTTGTAGTATATAGATATTTATACGTTGGAGTATCAAATTTATACCAGTGACCTATCAAAATATTTATATGGAGTAATATAAATTTTATACAATATTTTATAAAATTTGGTTATAAGTTAAACTAATATAAAATCTATAAAAAATTCGTACGGAATTATATTTATATTATAAGTGTATTCATTTTATCTATAAATTTTTTGGTGTGTACACACCCAATCCCAACATAATCAGCTAAGAAATGCCTGAGTTCCTTCCCAAATGGCCATATTCCAGAACTTCTTCCAAAAACTGTTTATGAATCTCATTTCCATCCAACAAAAAAAATCGCTTCATAATCGTTCAAGAGATAAACGAGTTCTGTCCTAGGTGGCCAGATTCCAGAACAAGTGCAAAATCTATAGTCGATTAGAATTAAAAACATTTGGATTTAACGGAATCCCCAATTAGTCCGTTAAATCAAGGAGTATGGAGTAAATCATTTGCGTACACCTGTTTACTCACCGCAAGCTAACGCTTCAGAAAGAGTAAATCGAACTATTGTGGGTGCAATCCGATGTTATTTAACTGATTCGCATAAGAATTGGGATCTTCATGTACACGAGATTGCGGCAGCAATTCGAAATTGTGTACATGGAACCACAAAATACTCTCCACATTTTTTGGTGTTCGGGCAGTATATGGTACAACATGGCTCTGATTATAAGCTGAGGAAGTTAATTGAAGGAGTAAACGATAATTATTTGAATATAAGCTCTAAACCCGATCGACTTAGTTTTATTAAGAATAAGGTGTTGTTCTATTTAAAATCCGCGTAAGACAAGAGCACTCAGAGGTACAATTTACGAAGTCGAAACAGAAACCTAAATCCAGGACAAGCAGTTTTTGTGAGGAGTTTCGCGCAGAGTGATGCCTCAAATCAATTTGCCGCTAAACTACACCACAGATTTACACCAGCCGTAGTGCGCGAGAAAGTTGGCAATGTTGCTTACCATTTAAATGGTGAGAATGGCAAACCTTTAGGATTATATCATTTAAAAGATATTCGTACTTAGCCTATTATTTGTTTGACTTTAAGCCCGGCTACCAATGAGACCCCTTCTCATGTAGGTCATCCCCACGATTTGTGACCCTAAACTGGTCACCTGACAATACTTTAATTTTGAGCTAGAAATCCTCCTCTCAATCACCCTATTTATACCTTGTTATGGTAAACGACAATTAACACAGATACTTTCATCGGCTTTTTATGGTACAAGAAAAAAAATATAAATTGCCAGGTAATTAAAATTTTGGTTAGTATATTTTGGGAATGCTGTTAGATCAGTTGTCAAGTCGAGTGAGTGAAGAAAAATCAAAAAAAATCAGTGAGTCAGTTAATCAGTTAGGTTGTTGAAATAAATAGTTCTCAGTGCATTCTTAATTAAGTGCATTTCTATTATTTAATGCAATAATTGTTTTTATATCCGTGCGCGAGAAATAAACATTAAATATTAAAAAGGGCAATAAAATTAATAACCTTATTTGTACACTTTAGTTAATCTAAATAAAAATTTTGTGTTTGATTGATTAGTGAAAATGCGAAGAACATAAGTGTAGTAGGATTTCTGTGATCAAACAAAATATCATAATTCTTGGAAGTGCAATTTCGCGAACTATTTTTTTTTTCTCTAAAAATTTCCATCATGGGTATTGCGGTCATCAACAATTACGAAACATGAATTTGTCCAAAAAAAAACAAAAAAAAAAAAACTGAAATATTCAAGAAAAGAAATTTTTTTTTGTTTCAATAGTGCCGTTTTTGTGTGTGTTCTTTGCCTAGCCCATGGTCGTCAGTCCGTCTCAGGTGATTTGATTTACCGGACGTGCCGTTTTAAATTAAAGTGAATGGTGGACGTTACCATATCGAGCAGTGTGATTAAAATCTCGTGTGATCGAACAATATTAATATCTAACAATAAATCATAATAGATAATAATCTATAATCATAAATAATATTGTAATAATAATAATAAAGGTTAATAGTAGCATTGAAAGATCGAGAATATAATAAACAATCCTAGAACGAACGCCACCCATAAACGGATTTCATTCATAAAAATCTCCGTAATACTAATCATCTGGGTGTGTCATTATAAACAATAATTAAGTTCGACATAATATTATACAAACATAATCAGTAATCACATAAACAAACAACAGATAAAGAGTGGAAAAATACAGTCTACGAGGTAGCAACCTACGGTTGCAATACGATTCCGGGTGCACGTGCAAATTGGAGTAAATACAACGACTCGAGGTTCCGGTGCAGCATCACGCCACATTGTATATCGTTGGAATAACCGTCCAGATCACTAATGGGTTGATGATTAAAACCGCAAGTTTTTTTATTATATTTTTTTTTACATATTATATAACTATTTTCTATTTTTTTTCAATATTTTTATATTATATAATTTTCTCTGTTGGGGTTTTCCGAAATAGCAATTTTTCCGTTTAGTTTTACTGTAGTTACATTTGTAAACATGAATGTTCTTCCTTATTTATTCCTCCGCGATTGATTCCAAGGTAATGAAATCCTAGGTCGATAAAACGGGGGTGCTAGAAAAGTAGTGGCGCATTAGTTTTGGATGTGATTGTGTGGTTACAAGGTAGTGTCTCAAATGTAGTTTTTTATTACAATTTTTTTTTTCATATTACGCGGTTTATACAAGATTGTTGTGGCCTTGGATTTACCCACGGCCGAACCGACGAGAGAAATAGCCGGAAACCAGCAAACGTTATAAACCACAACAATATCTGTTAGCAGCCTTCATCATCATTAGTATTAACGTTGAGACTCGCATATGATGAAGACTGTTACACTAAGTCTTAATATTCCTAGCTTAACCTAATAAATATATGTATATAACCAATACACTAATTACAATCAATATGTGACGGACTGTTCACTTTTAAATTGTGGTTTTCCAAAGAAATGGCCTCCGAGAAATTTTTATAAATTTACTTTCAATTTAGATTATAGATTCTTTCGTAATCAACACAGTTCATCAAATAATTTTTTGATCTTTACAATGACACCGACAGATTCGGAGATTTTTCTTAAATTAAAAATAGTCAAAAAATTGACTTTTACTACAAGACAAATCCAATTGGATATTTTTTAAATTTAACAGTGTAAATTATTGCGGATAACAATATTTAATTATTCAACAATTGCGGAGTTTAATTATTTGGATTTTAGTTTTGTTGGAAAGCTTACTTGGACAAATCATATTGATGATATTGTAAATAATATTTCATCAAATTTTTCTATTAAAAGAGATAAAATTTCGATGTAAAGTCATTATTAGCATTCATTCATTATATTCACTCCGCTATTCAGTTAATACTTTTATATCTGTGTCCAATTTGGAGTAGTTCTGCTTCGTGAGTTAGAAATTTTACAAAACCGTATGTTGAAATTTATTTTGAACGTTCAATTTGATAGCCCATAATAACAAAATTTGAAGAATTCAATTCATTGACTTAACTGCTGGAGAAGCAGTTGCTAGCAGACAATTAAAACACTCGTCGAGCAAATGAATATCACTGTGAATTCGTCTATACTTCTGCATCAAAGAATAATTTACTTTATCGAGGACTAGCCAAGTTTAATGAGTTTCCAAATGATATTTTCCATCCTGACCTTTATCTTTTTACTTTGTTCATTCGTTTTTAATACTCAACAAATTGTTTTTCATTTTAAGGTGATTTTCATTCCAAATTCCTCATTTTCCGCCGTGATATTTTTTATAGACCAAAATTTGCGTGTGTGTATGTAGAGTAGACAACATTGGTAATTTGAAAAAAGAACTACTTTTCATTCATTTTGTAATACTTCAAACTGAAAGAGAAGCAATTTTGCCAAACTTTAACATTTGACGAATAATCTCACATTGTGCTTAGTTTAGAAGAAATATTGAAAGCAATCACTACAGTTTTATCGCCGTTTAGATCGGTCTTGCGGTAAGTTCGATAATACAATAAAGATATAAAATACAAAATACTTACAGTTTCAATGATTCGGGGATCGCATCCTCTATAAAAATATTTTTCTTGTAATATCCTTCCAATTTCAATTGACTTTTCAACAAATGCTTGTCCCAATTTACAATGCAGGACTACTGGTGTCAATACAATTAAAATTGTAACAGAATAAATTTTAAACAAAATATAAAATTCTGTTAAATCATCGTAAATCACCTGATATAATAAAACCAATATAACCATGACCACATTAACGAACAGCACCACAAATTTCATTAATGCTTGTCCGGAAAATGCGTGGCAAAATCCTTTAACCGTTTTACTTATCGTTATATAGTAATTAGATAGTTGATCTAGGTGATCACACAGTGCACATATTTCTAAATGGTTTAATCTTTTATTTCGATTGATCGCACTGATTATTTCTTGCAGTTCACAAAGTACTATCTCTAAAAGAAAGTAACAATTCAGTAAACCTACGAAAAAATGTGATCCCAAAATAAGTGTCATTATGGTGTTGTACGATGCTATTGACGCTTGGAACCAATTTAGTTTGTACATGGTCATAATACGAACATTTATTACATAAAGGAAATACACTATCCAAGTGGTTAAAAATTCTGACGTTACAACGAGCATAAAATATTTCCAGCTAGCATTTAAATATTTTGGCCCATATTTGCTTCTGATTAACTGATTTGTTTCGATTAGTTTATTTAGTACTGCAACTCTCTGTTTATTCCACATACAACAGCAAACTAAAAGTCCAATAAAATTTGACGTATCTAAAACACTAAAACCAAGAATCAATTGGAACGGAATTTTACGGAAAACTCCACTTGTAACTGTAGTCATTGTAACTGTGCTAGCTTTTAGAAACATAATTTTTACCACAAGAGCTAGAGTTAAGTTGTAGAGCATCGATAAAACCGAATTTTGAAATCGCCGCTTAGTGTTTGAATACGTGTAGCTCAAAAGGCCGAATATTTTAGCAACGATGTATGCATGCACAAAGCAATAATAAAAATATTTGTAACTAAATTTTGCCATTTTATCGAAATTTTTAGTCGCACCGAGTTGAATAGCGGCAATTTACTATTTTTAAACGAGAGGCTTGATTAAATTATCGAGTACTCATTGTTGACACAGCGTATTGATTCGTTTTTTATAGCTCGATATTAATTAAATTGAGTTTAGGGGGTATACACTAAAATGAGTGTTCATTCATTAATAAATACTAAATACTAAAAGAAAAATACTATTAGTTAATAAATTAGTTATGAAGGTCTTGAATAGTTTCTCCTTATAGTAGTCATGAAGCGGACGCACCCGTGATGTTTTATGTTTGATTTTTCAAGAGATGACGTGATTGAAAACTGATAATGTGTAATGTGAGACGCAGACTTTGTTTCACGAAGAATGCTCTGACCTATCGGAAAAAATATGAAAAATTATAAATTCTGAGAATAGTTGCAAGCAGACAATTACTCAAAACCCTAGATTGCTGATTGGTGGATAGAACTTTTAGTTATTCCAACTATGAATCGAGAAAATCATGAATCAGTGAAACAATGGTATTGGTAAATTAGCTTTAAGAGTTTATTTTAACAAATATTTCCCATAGTTTCCGATCATAAAATTACATTAAAGCTGTAGCGCCCTACATCAGATTTTGAAAAAGCTTTTTTTTTGTAAGTGTTAATAATTGTGTAACGACACCAGCGTCGGCAGACGACGTTATTTGGGTAGCGCCTCCTTAATGGTTGCGAAAATTTTCCAATCGTTGTTTTGGTAATTTTTGTTGACTAACTTTCTAGTCTAATAGTTTTGTCTCCATCTGGCTATATTAATTATCCATCGTGTCGTAAAAAAAGGTAAAAATAGCGAAATTTTGACGTAGTCGGGATTAGTATTTTTCGTTCGTTTTTTGGTTAAACAGTAATCTACAATAAAAAATCAGTCTAGTAAAAGTTTGTGATGGTATAATTTGTTGCTCGAAGCTTAAACTGATATTATAATTTAATTATTGCGAGTAAGAATCCCTGAATAAAAAAACTAAATAAATATAAATAGAATACTGATCTCGGATCGCAGTATTGTGTTCGAGTTCCCTAATTTTTGGTGAATCTGTGTCTGTGGTGCAGCTCTGTGATTTTATGGGAGGGTATAATTTCGAAAATATGGCGATCATGGTTTATGATTCAGTGTTACAAAAAAAAACACATAATGTGAAAAATTCGCGAAGTATGATAAAAAAACACAAAAATGAAATCGGCCACCATTAATTATTGTGTTAAGATTAACTTATGTTAATGGTACCGTGTACAAAAACACCTTCATAATTCCAAGTGTTATTTAATGATCAAAATATATAAATACTAATACTTAAGTTAAATAAACGAAAATACTATAAGTTTAATAAAATATGGTGACGGCGTCCTATACATAAAATAAGATATAGGTGGACTCATAAGTTATAAACAGTGAATTTTTAAAATAAAAATAAATTATTCAGTCGTGTAAAGAACCTATATGAAGTTAGCCCATAATTCTAGCCCAAAAAATGGCGGATTTAAAAGCTGGCAACACTAATGCAAGTGTCGTGGAAAAATTAAACTATCGTGATAGAAAATATTAAGATACAAAAATGATAAATCTTTAAAAAGTTGTTGTGGCTCCTTATGTATTTGAAGTTGGGCGAAAAATGTTAACCCCAAAACTATTAAGATACTGTAAAATATACGAACATTTAGTGCATCAAGTATCTGCCAAATATTTTGTATTTTCAATATATTAAATCACAACTTATTCTGTTACCACAGCAAAACCGCCATATTTTAATGTCAGTCCAATAATAAATATGTCTATAAACTATCAATGCGAGCATTAAACGACATAAACAATTGTTGTGGAATCGGAGGTTTAAGGGCTCCCCATAGTCATCATTCCGATGATAGTACCATTCAACGAAATATGTAATTGATTTTAATTCTGTATCGGATTAATTTGAGTATGGCCCCTGAATATGAATAGCTTTTAAGTCAAAGGATACATCAATGCATGTTTAATGCTCTGATGTATTCTTTGACTTAAAGCTATTCATATTCAGGAGCCATACTCAAATTAATCCGATACAGAATTAAAATCAATTACATATTTTATTGAATGGTACTATCATCGGAATAATGATTTCCATACAACTGTTTATGTCGTTTAATGATCTGATGTATCCTTTAAGCCACTGATGGGCAAAAAGACGTACAAATGATTTTTTTACGTTTTTAGTGTAAAAAACCGTAAAAAATCTAAACCGCGTACAAAAATTGTAAAATAAAATGAGTAAAAAAAAATGGGGGAAAAGATCTATCTATTAAATTGTTATTAGTAAGTCTTCCACATCAACATTAGTCTTCGATGATGACTTTATAGAAAAGATAAAAGAGGAAAAGGAAATGCTGGACCCCTCCGAATCTTATTATTTGGATCATCTCGCCAGACAGAACTGCTTATTCTGATCCCGTTCGTCAACCAAAACCTGACGATACATTTTTTCGATATCTGCGCTGATCACATATGCGTGTTCTCTATATCGTAGTAAGATGAAAATGAGCCAAGGGTTCGGTTGCTCGAGAAATGTTCGAATGAATACGTTTATCGTATGCTTTTTGTGATCGTATCTATAACGCAGTATTTTAAACGCTTCATTGTAGTTGGCTTCCGTAATGGTTAAGTGTTTAATTAGCGACCCAGCTTCTCCCTTCAGTAAGCCCTTAAGATATTGAAATCTTTGGGCTTGTGTTAGATTAGCGTTTTTATATATGGTAGACATATAGAGATCATGAAAGGCCTGCCACTTGACTTGAGGCCACCTGTCGTTGTAGGCTGTATTATCTAATATTGAAATATCGTTCTGTGATTCATCTATGCTAAGCTTTCTACACCATTTAGTTAGTCCCGTTATGACTTCGTAGTAGATATCGTTAAATATCAAAATATCGGAAGGTATCTCCGCGTCGATCATGAATATTTCTCGCTCCGCTTGGGTAAACTGACTGTCTAATTCATTAACACGCTTTTGTCGTACCAGCAGCTCGTCCATTTGCATTTGACCGTTAATCGTTGTATGTGCGTTTTTAAAGCCGGATAATTTTCGTTCTTTTTTTATGTCTAACGCCATTTTGTACTAATCGATTATTCGCACGTAATTTGATTTATAATCACTTTGTTAAACTTTACTGATCAAGGTCACAAACAATCGACACTGTTATATTGTAAAGTTTCGAGCGGTATAAAATTGCAACGGTACTTATCTGATATGGTGTGCTCTGATGATTACCACGAGGCTGAATCAGTAATATTGCCGATTGACTAAAGCCGGATCGGGCTCGAAGGACCAAACAATGTTGGAGTACGCTCGAAGATAAAATTTAACCCACGCTGTCTTTGATGAGGTGGGTGAACGTACGCAAAATTCCAACGTTGTTATTCCGGTTACGACCAACATTTATTCCTTGATATAATTAACGGCAATTTAGCCCAATGATTTCCACAGAAGTATAGGAAATGAATCTTGTTATTTGGAATTTTTTATTTTTTATAATTTGGATTTTTGTTGAATTTATTTAACAAATTTAAATTTTTTTTTTTTGATATGATTTGCACTTTAGCTCGTTTAACAAATGTTTCGATTTTCTATTTTGCACACATAAATCTGTATTGACAAAAATCTCTATTACTTACTACGTATATATTAAGAATTCAATCCGGATTGAACCTGGATCGTAATTTCAATATATATGGGATCGAGTCAACTTCGCGTTAACTCGATTCGATCCACCAAATTTGTAGAATCGAGTTAACTCAATCCTTAAAAACACCAATATATACGGAATCGAGTCGAACAACAACAACAACAAATTATTTATAAAAATATTAATAATATTATATACTTAATGAAACCACACAGTAATTATTATATACATTTATTGTTATTAATATTCTACATGGTGTGCTTTATTATATAGTCCATTTTAGAATGCTGCCATGTTTATTTTATATATCTGTACAAAGGGCAGAGAAGTATTGCCCGATATTTATTACAGTCGAAGGTCGGTAATACAATACATAACAGTCTTCCCGGCGAAAGGAATTTCAACCATTATAAATCCATCCTATTAGGGGGTCGACACACTCGGCTTGACCGTCGGACTATAAGACTATCTGGTTCATCCATTCGTATATGCCCAGATTTAATTTCAACCTCTTTTTGTATACTACCCGTTGCTTGCCCTGAGGTTGACGTTGATGAAGCAACTTCCACCGGTTGCGACTCCCTTGATTGCCGATTAGTTAATTCATTTGTAAGTTCTTTACTTTCCATTCCGGTTGTAGTAGTTTCATCATCGTTGTTCTTCGTAGAGTAAACGCCATCTGTTGTAACCATCGGTTCATCAGCATTTGGATACTTTTTTAATATATTCGAGTAACCTTCTGTATTTCCTTCAACCCCCGTTGCACGTATTTGGTCAATATGTCGGCGATGAAATTTTCCTTCGACTTCAATCAGATAGTGTAAGAAACCCTCTTTCTGTATTACCTTACCAAATTTCCATTTGATCGTTTTATTTTGGTACCAACGGATTTGAACTGTATTGCCTATGCTCAGCTCCCGTCTTGTACACTTTGATGGGTTGATATTCGTATAATCATTTACCCTCTCTGTCGGCTTAATTAAATCGATGATCAATCGTAAATTAAATCGTAGCATTTGTTCAGTTGGGCTTTTCCCTGTTGTTGAATTAATTATTTTCCTGTATTGCAGTAAGAATCGATGTAGTTTCAAATGAAGATCTCCTGGATCATTCATTGCGGCCCGTAATGCAAATTTTAATGTTTGGACACTTCTTTCTGCCTGTCCATTGGTGGATGGGTGTGCTGGAGCCGTTTGCTTATGTGTGATACCGTTGCTTCGTAAGAAATCTTGGAATTCCTTAGACGTAAAATTAGTACCATTGTCCGTTACCACTATTGGTGGCAAGCCAAAACGTGCAAAAATTTCGCGTAATGATCTAATGGTGTGGAAGCTTGTGATATTTTTCATGGGCACCACCTCTAACCATCTTGTTCTATCATCCACTACCACCATAAAATAATGTTCCATAAATGGCCCCGCAAAATCAATATGTCTTCGTTGCCAAGGCATAGTTGGAAGTTCCCACGTATGTATAGGCGCCTTCGATGGTTCTTTTGCAACTCTCGCGCATTCTCTACAACTCTTCACCATTGCCTCAATATCGGAGTCTATACCTGTCCAATAACAATAGCTCCGTGCTAGTGCTTTCATTTTGACGATACCAATATGTGCCATATGTAACTCATTAAGGATTTGTTTATGTAGTGTGATTGGAATTAAGATCCGGATACCTTTATAAATGCATCTATTTTGTAGTGTTAGTTCAGATTCTTGCCACTTAAATGGTGTACCTTCTAAATTACTTCCAATCTGTAGACGGTTGTATAGGTCACATAGAATGTTATCACTTTTCATTGCCTTCGAAATTGTTCCACTCGTTATTGGTAGAATATCTGCCGACAATTGATACACTGTAAGTTCTTCTTTGTCGCTTGGTTAATAGGTTTCCACCACCGGATGCCGAGATAGAAAATCTACATTCATGTGGTTTTTTGTCTCCCTGTGTACAATTTTGTATTTAAAACCGGATAGGAACTGCGCGTAACTTAGTAGTCGTTGTGATGTTAATGTCGGTAGGCTTTTATCTGGGCTCAATATCATTGCTAATCGCGTCCATAACAATAATTGAAAAATTTTAGAAGCGCCCAGTAAATAGCTGTCGCTTCCTTTTGAAGCTGGCTATAATTTGACTCACTTCTTGATAACGTTCGAGACGCATACGCAATTGGTCGTTCCCCAGTTGGTGTTTTATGTGATAATATTGCAGAAATTCCCACAGGGGAAGCATCAGTTGCCAAAATCAACGGGAGTTTTTCTTCATACGGCATCAATACTGATTCGCTTTGTAATTCCGTCTTAATGTCAGCAAATGCTCGTTGTAACCCTTCATCCCACCTGAATTCCACATCATTTCGTAATAATTTGTAAAGCGGATTTAGCCTTGTTGCCATATCGGGGATAAAATTATTATAATATGTTACTATCCCAATGAATTGACGCAATTCCGACACGTCCTTCGGTTGTGCAATTTCAGCGATTGCTTTAGTTTTATCCGAATTCTTCTGTATGCCGGCCTCACTTATTGCATAGCCCAAGTATGTTATTTCTTCTCTGAATAATTTACACTTTTCTTTATTTAGATGCATATTATACCGGCGTAATTTTTGTAATAGGGCCTGTACTCGTTCCATCGTCTCCGGCAATGTACGACCGGCGACAATAATGTCGTCAAAGAAACACTGTGTTCCACTGAGATCATTTGTTATTTTTTCATCCATAAAGCGTTGCCAGATATTGGGTGCCGTTTTTACTCCGAACATTAGTTTATGAACCTTGTAAAGGCCTTTATGCGTGCTTATTGTTTGCATTAGTGCACTTTCTTCATTCATAGCCATGTGTAAATAGGCTTTATGCACATCGAACACGCAATAATATTTACCATTGGCCAACTTGTGCATCATGTCTTCGATTTTAGGAATTGGGTATTTGTCATCCATTATTACCTTATTTAGTGTCACTTTGTAATCTGCACACAATTTGATCTGATTTTCCGACTTAATTATTGGCACAACTGGTGTTCCCCAGTCCGAATGTTCGACCTTTTCTAATGTTCCAGATTTTTCCAGTCTTTCAATTTCGTCTTCAATCAAATGACGTATAGCGTACGGAACTGGCCTTGGTTTAATGTAGATTGGAGAAACCCCTTCACGAAGTTTCAATTGACCTTTAAACTGTGGAATTGTACCAATTGTTTTTTTGAATAAATCGTCATTGCTTTCAAAGATCTCTTTCTCCAGTTTGTTGACGTCTACGTTCACGGTTGTAATACTTTTGACATCCGATGGGGGTAATAGTTGTAATGCTTTTATTTATTCCCGACCAAGGATACTATCGAATCTGTCATCCACAATATATAAATTTCCTCGTATAGATTTACCGTCATGGCTAACTGATACCTTTGCTACCCCCAACGCTGGGAAGATACTACCATTGTATGCCTTTAACTTCGTATTAGTCGGCCATATGTTGACCTTTGGTAGTTTACTGTGCAATAATTTCTCGCTGATTGTCGATATGGCCGATCCCGAGTCAAGTTCCATTTCAAATGGTTTGCCTTCAATTGAAACCCGTATCAGGAATTTGCTCCTCTCACCAGACTCTGTAATCAGTTGCAGTGCATTTATTTCTTGACAATTATCATTATCAATGATTTTTATTGAATTCGTATAATTTGTGCTGGAACTTTTTTTGTATTTCTTCATGCATACATTTGAAGCATGACCCGCTAATTTACACTGATTGCAGTATAATTCATCCTTGCTTCTGCAATCATTCGCTTTGTGCCCTGGTTTTCCACATCTATAGCAAGTTAATTGTCTATTGTTGCTGTCGCCCTTGCCTGAACCACCATCGTTAAAACTCTTCGACGTATTTTCATTTCGTTTTGGCCACCGTTCATTCTGATATATCTCGGCGCTCTCCTTGACTTGGTATACCTTCTGCATTGATTGACTTTGAATTTTTGGTGCTTCCATTGCTAATGCCGTTTTCACAATTCTATCCATACTGGGTTGAATTTCTTCTAGCAAACGCTGGCGAGTATCCGCGTCACTAATGCCCCGTATAAACTGAGATCTTAAATGAGTTTCTGCTGTACTCTTATTGCAGGATGAACATGTAAAATTGCAGAAAACACTTAAACGTTTCAACTCTGACACGTATGTTGCCACTGATTCACCTTCCTGTTGTGTTCTAAGCAGAAATTTATGCTGCTCTGTAATTGTATTTGGTTTCGGGCACAAATGATTCTCCAACATTCCAGTTAACTCCTCATACGATTTTGTATTTGGTAAGTCCGGCGCAGTTAAACTACTAAGCAATTGATATTGCTTAGTGCCGATGCAATTAATTAATATTTGTACTTTGCGTTCCTCTGTTGTAACAGATCGCATTTGTAAATAATTTTCCAAACGCTGCTTGTAAATTGAAAATGTTTCCTCATTTTCATTAAATGTACCGAATTGTATATTTGTATCCCGATTGCCATTTTGTAATTCTTGTAGCAACTTTAACAACGCCGCCACATCGATTTGGTTTTCATCCGCCATATTGTAATATGCGGTAATTAATTTTTATTATTTTATTCACTTTTATATATGCGTATATATATTTAGACACACGCGTAATTTCGCCTTCTCGTCGCCAATTATTATATACTTAATGAAACCACACAGTAATTATTATATACATTTATTGTTATTAGTATTCTACATGGTGTGCTTTATTATATAGTCCATTTTAGAATGCTGCCATGTTTATTTTATATATCTGTACAAAGGACAGAGAAGTATTGCCCGATATTTATTACAGTCGAAGGTCGGTAATCCAATACATAACAAATAATAAAACAACGCCATTTTTATTTCATTTACGATTATTTGCGAATGTATAATTTGTTTTTAAGTATTTTAATTTTTATTTGAATTTAAATAAATTTAGAAATATGTATTTAGAATAATGTTTTTGACGTTTATCTCAACTCGGTTTCGATTCGATCCAAACATAAGTCGCCAATATATACGCTAAAAAAATAACTCGGTTTCAATCCAAAGTTAACTCTAAGTTGATTCGATCCGGATTGAATCTCTAATATATACGTAGTAACTCTTGCAATTCATTAATTCGACACTGAATTGGTTGCATACATTTAATTCCACATTGTTTGTTGGGTATCGAATTTAATTTATTGTGATACGAGAATTCAACTCTTGATCTGTCAATATTTTTATGTAAACACTACAAGAATAGTATAAATTTAATTCATTTTACATAATTATGATTTTATATAGATTTTTCTTACTGTTAGGTAATAAATACAAGAATAACAATAAAGATAATTAATTTTGACAAGTAGGCAACATTTGAATTTAAAAGATAAGTATTCTAACAAAATATATTCATTCCAAAACCTAACCTAATATTAACTTAGTTTGTATTTCAGCAATCAACATAAACAATGATGATGCCTTTGCTGTAGCCAATTTTGATTATTTTGACATGGTAGCTAAACATCTACTGGTATATCTACTCATACTCAAATGGTGATGTAGATGAAAAAAGTAGTTACGCATAAAATTTCCGCTAGGGTATTTTAGTTTAAAAAAATCCAAAAGATGGATGTTTGAATCATTAGGTTATGTTGACCTGTCATTTTACGTTTCGATTTGTGTTTTCCAGAAGTATAAATTTTCATTAAAGCAATAAATTAATAAATTTTATCGTGAAAATGGATAATTCTAATTTTAATGCAGTGAGTTTTAAATAAATTATTTAAAGTTATTTTTCGTTTAATACATATCATTATGTTTAGGTTATTTTTCAACTTATTGTTGATAGTAGCAGCGGAAGCAGTTTACTATATTCTTCCAGCAGTTCGTCGTCTTCTTAGTCAACCACTTCAGAAGATGAACAAGTAGTTAAAAGGCCACGGATAAAAGACTTTATGGAAGTAATACATAATTTACGGATTTGCAATATACAACATTTTTTGCAAATGAAGTGCATGGTGGTCGAATAAAAGTAGGTCCAGAAGCTCAAATTTATTTAACTTTATGGTTTCTTGCCAACCCTGAAACCTATCGACAACTTTCGGATAGGTTCAATGTAACCCGAAGCTTTGTACACCGAATTCTCTACCGAGTCATAAAATGGTTTATAAAAGAAAGCCACAGTTACATAAAGTGGCCAACATCATTAGAAATGGAAACAAACCAAATTAACTTCGCAAGAATGAAGGGTTTACCTAAAGTAATTGGAGCAATAGATGGCAGCCACATCAGAATTAATCCTTCCAGAAACAACAAAGAGGTGTATTATAATCGAAAGAAGTATTATAGTATACTTTTACAAGGTATAGTGAATGCCGAAAAACATGTGTTGATATTCATTGCGGTGAACCGGGATCAATGCACGATTGTTACGAAAATCTACGTGTTATCGCCGTATTAATGAGGATCCTTCATTAATTCTTCTCAAAAGCGTTTTACTTGGAGACTCGGCGTACGCAAAATGCAGTTACATAGTGCCACCCTTTAAAGATTTTGGGAATTTGAATGCCAAACAACTAAAATTCAATTACCTTCATTCAGAAACTACTGACGGGTCGGTTTCGTAGATTGAAATTTTTCGAAAGCCCTAATTTAGGCTTTATTACCAATTGTGTCGTAGCTGCTTGCACAATATACTCGTATGTATCGCAGAAAATGATTATTGTGAAATCGAATATTTAGATGAAGTTCCAACAGCACGATGATACACGCACTGAACAATCAAATAGTAGTAGTAGTGCCCGCAATGAAATATTTAATTTTATGGATAATAAAAATGTATTGAATTATTATTTGTACTCGTTTAATTGTTTTCGTTCTTTCCGATCCTGTTCCTTTTTTTGTAAATATTTTTCGAGCAAAACAGTCTTCTTTCTCTTTTCTGCAATTTTTTCCTCATAATATTTCCTTTTAATTTCTATTATTGCTGCTTTGCTGGATTTCTGATGCTGCCTCTTCTTCTTTTTTGACAGCCCTGAAGAATATGGTTCAGCTATTTCTAGGACAGCACTACTTACTGTAGGTGTCATTGGAGCCGGTTTCGGTTAGCTTTCTATGCCAACAGAAACTGAATGGAGTGAACGCATATTTGGATTATAATGGAATAGTTCCTCCATATCTTCGTTGCCGTGGTGCCTGTTCCTCAGTCTTTTGCATTTCACCTCCACGTTGTCTATAGTTATTGGCGAAACCTACAACAAGTAACTTACGTAAATTGATGTGGCCATTAGATTTTTATTAACAGAAAATTATTTACCAAAACATTTAGTGGCTCCAAATCTGTTAAAACATTTATCCAGAAATGTTTTTGATTCTAGTTTTAAAATATTCCTCCTTCCGACTGCCATAAACACTGATCAATGCTTTTCCCTCGTTATAAGACCATTTTATAGACATTTTTTATTTTTGTTTTATCGTTGAATTAAATTTTAATTTAATTTTTTGAAAAATTGAGAACTCTATATCAAATCACAAAAACAACACAAAAATATTTTAGGTTCTGTTTTACTGCTGTTATATAAATTTGTATTCTATTGAGCATCTACTCACAAGTACTTGTGAGTAGTAAATTGTTTCCATTTTGCCTGTGTAGGCGAGTATACACTACATGATGTATTTTCCTCGTCGCTTACCACTTTGCATATAAACTAATTTTAGAGTGGGGATATTTATTTTAGAGTAGGGATATTTGTGTTGCACTTTCTCCTCTAAATTTTTTTTTGTGGAACGAGTTGTTATTCACTAATACATTGAAAAAGCAATAAAAAAAATGTTTGGTTTGAATTTTTTGTTTTTATTTTTTGCTGTTCATTTGTAATTTTACGTTTCGTCTCTAAGCAACATACAAAATAAAAATAATTTTATGCATACAAACACAAGTTACAATTGGTGTCAACAGTTTTACAGTTTACGTCCAAACGCGAATGATGTAATGATGTCATGCACTGTTGTCATGTACTACATACTCGTGAGGAAAGGCACATTGGAACACAGTTATTATTGTAATGACGAATCCGAAAAATGTCGTTTAGTGAAAGAGTTCAAACGCAGGTGTCGCATCGATCTTTAATTTCGGTATTCAATCATGCACTGAACTAAAAATAATGCACAGGAATTCGTCCACCAATTGACAATTAGATAACATTTTGGATGTGATACAATTCAAATTATGTAAGTATACAAATTTAAATTATACAAATTGTAAATTAATGCTTAATTAACTATTTTAGGAAGATTAAATTGTTATCTATATAATGATAAAGTAAATTATTTTATGTATTTACATTATTTGTTTGCTTTTTAGGTTAAATGTATTTCCGAGTGAGATGTTAGGTAAGTAATTGTTATGTTGAATTGATCCAACATACCGCCGAACTTAGACCATCTGGTTCAACATTTTGATGCAATTATTATGTACGAACTTTAACTTCCTTGTTCGAATGTAACTGGCTAGACGTTGACGCATCTTGCAGATTTTCGAAATCATTTTCGCTCGATATGGGGGTATGACCAGTTTACTAGTGGGACGCTTTGCTTCTCCAGATTTGGTTGTGAGAGTAACCACTGGTAATGCCATCGAAACCGGGATGTGATTTTGTGAGTTTTCTTACTGGCCACTGATTTACGGCTACGTTTTCATCTTTGATTACTACTATGTCGCCGATCTGGATTTGTGGTTTAGAATCTCTCCATATCGCTTTTAGTTGTAATGATGCGAGATATTCAATATTCCAACGATTCAAAAATGCTGTGCCAACTATTGAACCATTTGCCTTCTGGTAAGATATAGTGGTTTGTTTCGGGATTTTTTGTTGTGGGATGACCAAGCAGGAGATGAGACGGAGTCAGCACGTCGATGCCTATGGAGTACATTGCGCAAATAGGCCTGGAGTTCAGCGTGCCTTCAATTTCGCATAATAAAGTCCGCATTTCCTTCATTGAAAGTTTAGTGCTGCCATTGAACCGCTTGAGATAATATTTGGCGGATTTGACTCCCGCTTTCCAGATACCAGAAATGCCATGTTATAAAGTACCTGGACGAATAAGCAGAAATCGCTTGCGAATTGGATAAATATTTGCCCTAATTAGCTGCTGGCACCGACGAAATTTGTGCCGTTGTCGCTATGAATTTCTTGGCAAATCCCACATCTTGGAACGAATTTTTTCAGGGCTCCTAGGAATGATTCACTGGTCATGTCGCCGAACAACTCCAAATGAATAGCTTCTGTGCTAAGACAGATAAACAAACATATATATGATTTATATGTCTTTTAGCCTCGTCCCTTTCGTAAATGTATTGGAATTGGCCCGGCGTGTCTGGCGATGGCTAGCGTTAACGGTGGACCAAAGCGTTGGTTCCCTTTATGGATGTCGTCTAGAATTAACTTCGTAAGCATAGTGACTTTGAATGCAGAATTATAGGATGCTTACTGGAGAACGGTGCTTCTGAACTCGCCTGCCCACGCAAATGAGACTGAATTCGTCTAAGAAAGGACTCAATGACTTGATTTTAGAAGCTTTTTTATTTTTCATGTTGCTTGAATTTTCGCTAGCTCAACATTGTAGAATTCTCCTTGTTACTTTATTTTACAGTTCATAATGAAGCGTAAAATGTACGCGAATACTCTTTGAAATATTGTAAGAGACGAATATTTTGACATTGTTCATGGAGCTATGGATTGACGGTTGTACTTGCAAAGGTGAGTATTTTGAAATTAATTTCTTCAATTGAGCCATAATCACATTGTTGCGGAGGCCACGATTTCAGGGTTTGACGAAGTCAGATAGGGTCGTTCCACCAAAGAACGGTGTGATGTAGATCATTCGGCGATAAACCTCGGGATGCGCAGTCGGCCGGGTTGTCGGTTGAAGGCACGTACAACCAATGTTTGCGTGATATAGTGTTTATAATTTCAGCCGTGCTGTTGCCTACAAAGGTACTCCATCGTCGGGGATGACTGGCAAGCCAATCTTATACTGTTTGGGAGTCCGTCCATGCATATGTTTCCGAAATTTATCAGGTTAACACGAAGCAACGCAGCGCAAAGTTTGAGTCGTGGTAATGAGACGTGTTTCATATTAGCCACTTTGGTTTTGGCCGAATTTAATTTTATGAATATGTTTTCGGACGATATTTCTACCCGTAGATAGACCACAGCAGCAAAGGCATCTTGACTGGCGTCGGCTGAAATGGCAACGTGACAATAAATCGCACCTCACTGGATAGTTTTTTTTTTTTCGACGAACTCTTTCACGCATAGTGTTTCTTCGGTAAACAGTTTGAATTCGGGGTTTGGGATCGCATCTAATTCTCAAAAATTAGTAAGCGCGCGATCCAAACCGACGTTGTTATTTTCATTTGTGGCAACCATGGACGTTATACTCACCACTGATTGAGTTTGACCAGGTTCCAATCAAAATATCTATGTGGACCGATTTGTAGTACTATGGATCCGCTAGCTGTAGTTCGGGCCAACGAATTGATGCGATCTCCTTGATAGTTTGATGCGGTAATCTTGTCGTTATTTTAAGTAAGGGCGAAGACTTCGATTGGCAATTTCGATGCGATGGTTTGACCGAATGGTAAACGTAACTATGCGTACGGCCAGTACTAGTATCCCTTAGTCCGACAACCTATAATCTTGAATTTCGTTTCTTAAAGCCAAGTCGCTGTGCAGATTCCTGTGTAATACAGCTGGCTTGTGATGCGGAATCCAATATAGCGCGGCATGTTATTATATTTCCCTAAGAGCTTACTACGTCCATCAAAGCGATAGGAAGTATGGAATGCGCTACGTCGTTTTGCGAACAAAGGACCTTCACCACTTCAGGTGTCACGTCTTTCTTAGGTGGTGGTAGATCAGGAGCCACAGTGGTTTCTGTATTTTCTAGCAAATTAAGCATCGTATGCTGTTTTTTCTACAGTGAAGGTAGCGGCGATTGAACCGGCTTTTCTGAATAAGAAGCGAGCTGCGTAGACAATTAAAACATCTGAGATTAGTATTAGCCCAATCCCTTCTGTTGATAATATCCAATTCGTTGAACTGCTTGCAGGAAAATAGGGAGTGGTCGTTTTGCTGGCATATATCGCAGAAAAAGCTGGTTTCGCGGGTTATGGTGTGGGTCTTGATGTTATATTTGGGAATCGGTTTTTTAATGGATACGCTCGCTGATTCTAGAGTGTCAATTCGTCGCGACAAAAACTCAACAAAGTTTGAAAATTCTGGATTTTCAATGTTTGTAACTGTTTCCACGCATAACATTTTCAATTTGTCATCTAAATTATGGACCAGAATCAAAATTAATCAATGGTCCTCTACGTTTACTCCTAAGCCTTTTGATGTTAAAGGAGTTTGCTATACAAATCAAAGGCTGTTCAAAGAACGTATGTATAAATGAGTTGATAATGTGTCTTTTTCGATCGTACCGTTCTTTCAACTTATTTAACGCGCCTATGTAGTTACTTTCAGTGACGCTAATATGCTTCAGCTAAAAGGCGTCCTCGCCTCCGAGCAATCCGTTGAGGTACTGAAATATTTGTACAGGACTCAAAGACCTTGTTTCATGAATGGTTTGCGTTGCATGGTGCGTTGCATTAAGCGACATATCTAGTGTTGCATTACCAACGGCCATTGCCTTCGCTCTTACAAATTTGTTCAAGGCCATGACAGCGTTGTAATAGTTTTCCTCGTATACGTCATCCGATTCTTCCTCGGGATCTATATAGAAGATTTTGCTTTTGATTACAGTGAATTCGGACATCAATGTTTCGACTCGGGCTAGGCGGGTTCGGAAATCTTCAATTGATACGTTCTCATTGGCACCATTGATAAATTTCAATATATTCGTTAATCAGCCCTTATTAGTGGCACGTTGTTTTTTTAGAGAAGCGAGTTCAGCCATATTAATGATCTTTCATTAATGTGTATATATGTATTATCCGCTGGACTGGATCCGGCTTGAAGGACCATTTGTTGGCGCAATTCACTAATGCGGTGATATAAATATCATTTGGGAGGCCATTATAAATTGCGTAAATCCCAAGTTTATTTCATTATAAATTTTATTATATTTATTTTATAATTTTTATTTATTAATGTTATGTTAACAGCATTAAAGTTGGAATAAGAGAGAGTATCAAAATTATTACTAGTATTTATTAGCGTAATGACGAATCCGAAAAATGACGTTTAGTGAAAGAGTTCAAACGCAGGTGTCGCATCGTCTTAACTTTCGGTATTCAATCATGCACTGAATTAAAAATAAAGTACAGGAATTCGTCCACCCATTGAGTCATTGATACTCTGACGACATTTTGGATGTGATACAAGTAAATTTAAGTAAGTATACAAATTTAAATTTTACAAATTGTAAATTAATTCTTAATTAATTATTTTAAGAGGATTAAATTGTTATCTATATAATGATAAAAGGTAAGTATAAAGTTATTATTTTATGTATTTACATTTGTTTGCTTTTTAAGTTAAATATATTTCAAAATGAGATGTTAGGTAAGAATTTGTTATGTTAAATTGATCCAACAGCTTGCGAATTTATCAAGTTTCAGTTTGGTTGTTATTTTTTCGGAGGTTTTGGTGATTTGTTTATATAAAATAAAATGAATAAGTGAAAGTGTGGAAATGCTGTTTATGTTGGGTAGAAGGTAAGTTATGTGTTGAATTAGTGATCTATTGCATTTCCCGCGGTGTATTCACGATCGGTGCATACTTTTGAATCCCTTACGACCGAGAAGTCTCTGCAACGTTATGCTGTTAATGGGCCGTTGAAATTCGAGTGATTTATTTAAATGACGTATGACGATACTTTAAAATTCTCTTCCCAAAGAAGAGTATAGATGTTATCTGTTTCATTTCAGCCACATTTGGTGTCGACTCGACCAATAGAAATGCTATTATGCCGAACTTTTAAGCCAGCCCTTTTAATCAACGCTTAAAAGGCGTGAATTCTAAAGAACGACAAAACCGCCTAGCATTTTGGTTAGTACAGTGACCTACAGCTAGTAAAGCTGCTTATTTTGGATCCTGATAGGGACTTCAAGCCGAATAATTTACCACCATATTTTATATGTTTTATATTTTTATTAGGTTTATTATTTATTATAATTATTATTCAAATTATTTAATATAATTGGAAAATCAATTTTATATGGTAAATAACTTTATCACAATGTGAGTCTATAGTATATTGAGTTTATGAACAAAAATTAGAAAACGATTTATGTTTTATTTTTCACGGTAATTCCTTTTGTATCCGCTATATTGTTTTGCGCTGCTATCGCGACCAAAGTATATTGTTCACCAAATTTATTCACGTTCTTGTTTCACGTTGTTGATATGTTCTTGTGTTATACTAAAGGTATGAAGGTTTGAATTTTCGCAGCTAGGTCATTGCAACCTAATGAGTACTGACTGAGTAGAACAACTTTTTATCAGTACGAAACGAAACCAAACTGAATTTGAGGAGGTTCTCGTTATATTTTTTTAAGGCTTGTGTGTATTTTTACACAATGGCCCTGGGGGTTAAATTTGGGGAGGGGGAGTTAATTTTCTACTTTTCGTAGGTAGTAGATATGTTATGTTTTTATAGTTAGATGACCCTTTGGTTTTGCTGACTTGAACAGTCGCAAACATTGATTACTTTGATTTAATAAAAATATTGTGACATTTGTTAAAGAATAATTATTTAAAAATTAAAAAAATTAACCAATAGTTTTTTTATTTTTAAAAGACAATCTCTTAAAATTTAAGAAAACTATTTGACATAAGTAAGGAAAGTATTTTTGAAAATAAAAAGAATTTTTTTATTTTTATAAACAAATTTGGCGAAAAAATTTATTTTAAAAATAAAAAGATTATCCTTTTGATTTTAAAAACGAGACTTTTCGCCTAAAAAACATATGTATATTTTTTTGATTTTATATGTAATTTTTTTTATTTTTATAGGTTTTTTTTCTCAGTGTAAATGTTCCAAGTGCTCGTCTGTGTTTTTTGATGCTACCAGCAGATCATCCAAATAAACAAAACAGAAACTCAAATTTTGTAAGATCGAATGCATAAAACGTTGAAAAAAATTGCCAGCATTTCTCAGACCAAACGTCATGCGAGTAAATTCGTATAACCCAAAGGGTGTGGAAATTGCAGTTTTGGCAATATCTGATTCCTCGATTGGAATTTGATGGTACGCTCGAACTAAGTCGATTGTTGAAAACACCGTGGATCATTCCAATTGATGCGATAATCTCGTATATGTATGGTATCGGGTAACGGTCCGGTACTGTGACGTTTTTTAAAGCCCCGTAATCTCAGCGGAGACGCAGTTCACCATTTTTTTCGAAACGAGATGCAACGGGCTTGCCCAAGGACTGTCAGAACGTCTACAGATTCCCTGCTTGATCATGTAGTCGAATTCTTTTTTGGTTATCGCCAGCTTTTCTGTGCTCAATCGTCTAGGTTTGGTCCACGAGTCACTACTTGATGTTTTATCGGTTTTTGTGCCTGAATCTCGTGAGTGATTTCCTTGAATTTGGTTATTAGTGGAAGAATACTAGTGTCGATGAAACTAGAGTTGATTAAACGAATAGTGGGTGTATTATCATGAACTTTAACGGTTAGTGAAAATAATGATGTTAAAGGATCTAGTATCCTGCCATGATGTTTCTTATTTAATTGTTTTCCAAAAATGGGGATTGCGAGCACTTCACCATCTGAAACTTTCTCCTTACCACCCATATCTACCATTACGAAATCGTAATTTCTGTTGTTCCAATATATACTCAATTTTATGTAATATTCAACCATAAAAGTTTTAATTTCTATTATCGGAGGAAGTTGACAGGTGCCCACTTTGATAATTTCAAAAAAAAACTTTTTACAGTTTGCTTTCTAAGATTTTTTAAAATAATATTTTTAAGAAGAAATGGCCAAATAGTGACATAGTATATTGCAAAAAATGTAATTTCCTTGATATGAAAAAAATATGTTAGATTTTGTTACTGACTAAAGCAGACAAAGATATTTCAAATATCCTAAATTATTATATTATATTATATTATACTGATCTCACCAATTTTTCTTGTAAAAATTATTTTTAACTTCCGAAAATCCCGAGGAGGAATATTCTACATTGTCTACAAATTACTATGACGATTGTAATATACACAACAACACTAAAAATAAAACTTTCGTGCTTACCGCATCAGCTAAGTGTTTATTCATCTGCCTTATTCTCGACAAATCAAACAAATTTTTACAAATTGTTTCGTTGGAATCAAGTATGGTTTGGTAAAACCATATCATTAACAAAGTTTGTCCAATTGTTAAACAAATCCCCAATCCACCGGTTGCCAATATAATTGTCTTAGTTTGGCCTTCTTTCGAAAGAAAAGTAGAAAGTTCTAGCACTGAAGCTGCCATTAATGAAGTGTATAACATAAACAACTGCACAATCACTTGCAAAGCATATAAGCTCTTATCAGCAAACGAGTTACGCATCGTAATTTCTGAAATCTGATCAACTGCCGATAGATTTGAGCTGATATTTGCAAATTTTTTACATTTAAGTGAATCTCGAGGTTCCGGTTTACCCGTTTGAAACAGTAAGGTCATTTGACTTGTTTGATAAAACATTTACATGCTGAATAAAATATTGTACAGTAATTCAATTTTACTACCCGATGACGTTTAAAACTGTATTGATAAGCAATTAGACCAAATACGCATGCGAAATATTTCCTAAAAAAATCCTAAGTAAAAATTGTGTATTTGTATTAGTGATTATACAATAAAAAAGGAAAACATTTAGGCGAAACTAAATTTAAAATGTGAAAACATAGTGAGATCGATGATCACCTCGCAAAATCTGGACTAGTATTCCGATGAAGTCGTAAAATATCTTTAAACAGTAATGATATGCTTCTGGGCCATGTTTAGCTATTTCACAACAATGACAAAATTCTGAAAATCGCCATGGATATGGACATTTGATAGATGTAACATAAAAACATAGTGAGTTCGATGATCACCTCGCAAAATCTCGATTAGTATTTCAATGAAATCGAAAAAAAATGTTAGCCTTATCTTAATTGTAAATTTAAATTTGTATAATATTATTAATTTTAAAAGATTATTTAAATCATGTTATTTGATTTTTGATTGATATGACATAATATTAAATAATTGATATGACATAATATTAAAAAATTAAAATATTTGTTAATAGTATTAACAAATATTTTAATTTTTTTACATTTTTAATTTAGTTTCGCCTAAATGTTTTCTATTTTATTGTGTAATCACTAGTACAAATACACAATTTTTACTTAGGATTTTTTTTAGGAATTATTTCATGCGTGTGTACAGGAGCATGAAATTTTTCTATACGCGCATATGCGATCAGATACATATAGTAAATTAGATATTTTATCCATAAATAACGAAATTTTAGGTTACACATTACGCGATAATTCCGATTGGTAAATGACTGAGTTCTTATTGTTTGATGAATAGATGAGTGGTAATATAATTAATTGCATAACACAAAAATTATTGATTATACTGAAAGAAAATTATTCAATTTCAAAAATAAATTACAGTGAAGTTTACTAATGATTTTATTAATTGCTTCATTAAGAGTTTCACTATGTAGTCAGGTATGTACTTGGAGGAGAGCTTTTAATGTCATGTGACATCAGATTGAAAGATATCACTATCTTTCAATCTGACGTCGCATGACGTTATGATTCGCAAATGTAAAAATCGCAAAAGTTTATTATTATCAATAAACAAATATTAGACTTCTACATGAATATATTCGGGAAGAACGGAAACAAAGGTAATGTGAGGAATGTCACTAATTTTATAATGAAAATTCAAATTGAAAGGAGATTATTATCTCCATCAGTTGAACAACACAAATTTGCTAAGGATCAGTATGAAACCGGTTTGAATTCTGAAAATTAGCTCCACGTGGATTGTGATATTATTGGTTGTATAAAATCCAAACGATTGATGTGGTCAGGCCTCGTCAAAGAACCATGCCTGAAAGAATGATTAAAAATGTATTCCAGTAACTACCAACCGCTGTAGGACCAGGCGGTAGAATGCTTGTGCAAAAGATCTAAGTTTTATAAAAGATGAAAACTGGGGGTATTGAAATTCAACCGAGGTGGAAAAATCAATTTTTATTATGTTAATGACCAGCTGATTGTCTAGAAAGGTGGCGCGAATATTTACGGCGAAATTTCTTTTGAAATTACCTAAATATACTCATATCAATTGGTCTGTTTATTAGCTTTGTAGTCTGTTTTGGGGCCAAGGCTCTCACCTTTTGCTTTTCATGTCCTACATTACGTTATACCTAAATCGAGGACGTATGACTAAAGGTCTGATTTACGTAGAAGTATAGGTATACCTTGAATTTAGCTGTATGCTAGACATGGATGACCGGTAGGCTATTAGCTCTGCACTTCGACATGAATTAGCATCAGTGATCAGATCATAATCGATTGATGAACAATTTCTTTTTATTCTCCCGGGTATACCTCGCAATCCAAAAGCAAATACTTTAACCATTGTGCCATATAGTTGGTTTCGTTATGTATTCGTAACTTGTTATGAGTTTAAATTATTATATTGGTTCGAAAATATTTTGATGTTCGTAATTAAGTTAGAAATTTGGGTCATTAATCTAAGCATAAGATTGTTTCTCCAATACTATGTATAATTAAACAAATTCTAATTGTTATAGCGGAAGAGGGCTCTATTAAGAAAATATCCCATACAGTAATTTTCAGGTTTCAGTGGTTGACACTTAAGCTATTTTTGGCCCATTGTGATACCTCACATTCACGCCACATCATTAACCCATTCACCTATTCACCTACACACACAGCTACAGTATACCACCTGCACATGTCAAACTGTACATTGACGTGGACAGTTGGTCGGCGCTGAATTCTGCACTCCATCAGAGGGTTTTAGTTGTGTTAATTAACATCACCGATTGTAATCGATGACGAAAATTTGATTTCCATCTAGCCTCTGATGGGATTCAAACTCAGTACCTCCCTGTCCAAGTGCCGAAGCTTTAACCACTGCACCACTTGTTCGGTATCCCGTTATTCAGTAATTTACAGGTACTTTAGAGAACCACTACTTTTTTTAAATAAAACGGAGTGACCTCTGAAAATTTATCTCACTTTTTTAAGAACAAATGAAATATCTAGTTTCTAAGGCTAAAAAATAATAAAATATATTTAGAAAAAAAAACTTTTTAAAAAACCACGCTTATATTTAAAGGCTCTAAAAAGTAGATAATAAAAGGCTTTGAAAAGTAGAGAATACAATTTTTCTTCTTTACTCCTATCAAGGTATATTTATAACAAGTACAAATTTAAAATTAATATGACTAAAAATATAAGCGTGGGGCGCTCCTTCTGAATGTATATACTATCTCTCAATATATCATTTTCACGTTAATATTGAAATGCTCCAGCAAAAAATCTATTCTTAGGATACATCAGAATAAACTGTTCCATTAGTGTTACTAAAAGACTTCACTAAGACTTTACTTCATGAGTCTAGTAGTCTTATATTACTAATCCTGTAAAGGAGCGCCCCACGCTTATATTTTTAGTCATATTATTTTTAAATTTCTACTAGTTATTAATATATCTTGAAGGAGTAAGGAAGCAAAATTTTATTTTCTACATTTCAAAGCCTTATCTACTTTTGAGAGCCTTTAAATATAAGCGTGGTTTTTTAAAAAGTTTTTTAAATATATTTTATTTTACACTTTTTATTTTACAGTCTTAGTAGCAGCTTAGTAGTAGTGTAAAATCCAACATACAAACATTTTTACATATACAGTTTAAATGTCAATAAATATACTATTTCTGGCATAGTAGCTAAAATCTTGCATGCAGGCTTAACTCTGATGATAATACAACATTCTAACATTTTTGGACATATTTAATGTTCAAAAATGTTAGAATCTTGTATTGTCATCAATAGTCGTTAAGCCTGCATGCAAAATTTCAGCTCAATTGGACTATCGCAACTGGTTGAAAAATTGATTACAAAATTTGACGATACAAACAGACACACACAGTGAGCTAGTATAAGCGTGGTAAAAATAAAAGAGTGTAGGGTATCAGTTCGTGACTAAACCTTGACGTGTGCGCAACTATGTCGAAAGGAAAGTTCTTGAATATAGAAGAAAAAGCCCAGATTCGGACTTTAAAGGAGGACGGCTATAGTATCCGGGAAATTGCTGCTAAAATTGGAAGAAGTTCAACCGTTGTGCATAGTTACCAAAGTAACATTCAAAGCTATGGAAAAAACAGTAAAGGACGTGTGAGCATGGCTACAACAATCCAAGATCAACGGGTTATTCTTAGAGAAACTTCAAATTCTTCCATCGATTAGCAAAATAAGGGCTAAAACCAGTGTTACGGCCAGCAGAGCAACCGTCCATCGTTTAATATACAGCGTTCCCCACATTTCACATTTCAAAAAAATAAGATAAACCGCCGTTAAATGAAGCACGCAGCAACCAGCGTCTTTGTTTTGCAAAGTAACACATTATATGGGACAGAAAGTGGCATTAGGTTGTGTATCCCGATAAAAAAAATTAATTTGGACGGGCCAGTGGATACAATTTTTATTTTCATGACATAAGAAAAAAGGAAATTATTTTTAGCAAAAGGCACAGTACAAGGGGTGGTGTAATGGTGTGGCGATCAGTATCTTTTTTTGGAATAATTGATTTAGGTTTTCAGACAGTAAAAATGACAGCAAATACCTATAAAACCGTTTTAAAACGAGCTTTACCAAAATTTCCCGAATATTTTAATGGACAGCGTTGGATTTTTCAGCAGGATAATGCCCCGATTCATACTGCCAGGAAAATCAAAGCGTGGGTTCAGCAGCAAAGTGTAGAACTTGGCCGCCCTATTTACCCGACTTCATAATTGAAAACGTTTGGGGATGGCTATCACGGAGAGTCTACGAAGGAAGAAGCCAGTTCGAAAATAAGGACGAATTAATTTAAGCCATAAAACTTGCCTGGGCCAAAATTTCCCATCGTTATTTGGGATCACTTTACAACTCAATACACTCATTATTAAATGATTACTGATTATAGAAATACTCATTATTAACTGATTAAATAATATTTGAAATTAAATAAAATTTACAAAAACACAAAAAAAGATACGAAAACTGGCCATTTTAACTGATTATACTGATTTTTATCCAACAATCTAGTTAAAAATTCTTTTACCAATTTTGTATGGAGCCAATTCTTAAAAATAACACGGCAAATTGGAATGATTTGAAACTTGAGGAATTAGTTCTGCATTATCCAGAATTTCTTCTGATGCTCGATCATAATTCAATATTATACTAAAAATTAACAAAATCATAAACTTACCGCTTCAATAATTCGCCAATCAGAGTTCTTGTACACCATATCATCTAGTAGAAGACGGCCGCCTTGTGCCGACTTGTCAATAATATGCTGGCAAAGTTTTACTTGTAACACTAACTGCACTATGCCGATAACCGCACTGACTAAAAAATTAAACTGAATACGCGACTGATTATTAGGGTCCGTATCAAAAACAAATAAACTAAGAAATAGAACGAGGACCACAATGTCAAAAAATAACATTCCAAGATGAAGCAACATTTGTTGTGCGAACACTTTTTTCAAGTATTTAACGGTATTACAAATAATTCGATGACGGTACGACAATTGCTCTAATTTGTCACATAATTTGCATACGTTAATTTCACTTACTCGTTCCAATTTTGAATGCCACAATAATATTTTACTTAGATCACTGGATACAACATCAAATAAATGGGCACAGTCGAGTAGACACAAAACAAATTGGGATGCTTGAAGAAATGACACAATCACATAAATTTCAAGTACAATGAATTCCAACCAACCAAATTTATTAGCAGCTAAACGTCGTACAACTAAAACGTTACAGAACCAGATGATCCAAATTAACATTATCTCTTTGAGTAGTGTCGCGACAAAATGTTTCTTCGATTTGGGCTCAAATTTGTCACGAAAATCATTTAAAATAATCCGGTTGCAGCGCATTAGTTGATTTAATACGGTTGCCATACTACCACTTGATCCCACAGAAGTTGCATAACACAGCAATATAGTCACGATCTGAATTTGAATCATTCCTTCTATAATATGATGAGGTATCTTTATTATTAGCGATGCAATATAGTTTTCTATAAATGGTGGCTGATAAGTACAGATGAGGATGATAATTACAATGCCTGCAAATGTAATGCTATAGCATTTTAGAAATAATGAGTTGCGGAATTTTTTTGTCCCAGTCGAATACCAGAAGCATGTTAATCCGAAAAATGTCGTTAACAGATAGAAGTAGTAGAACAAAAATTTAATATGTCTGTATTCAATCATTACGAATCAGCACTGAAAGAGCCCGGTAATCTCTAATATAATATCAAATAAGCGAAGTGGAATTTTAATAACCACTTACTTAAATTATTATGAATTTATGATATATGTACTGAACATAGATTAGACCGTACACAACAATTATCGACTACTTAATTGTACATTATATCATGTATGTGGATCTCGAAATGAATTTTCTCTAATTATCGACGTCGACAAGTTGAATTATTATTTTTCTGTACCCTATAAACTAAGGGTTTAATCACCATAAAATTGGGATTTAGGTGTTTCGGTAACACACCAAATACATTTTAATCACCTGCTTAATGCATCAAAATATATAACTGAAGTTTAAAATTCAATTGTTTTGCGTCAATTATTAAAGTAAAGAGGAAGTAACTTCCGGCTTTCACACATAGATGGTGCTAGCGATACATCTAGTTGTCATTTATGACAGAAGTTGACGATAACCAGTTGTAATACCAGCACATCTTGTTTGCAATGCATAAATATTTTTTATTACAAAGAAAATGTTAAATTTTGTGCAAAACAAACAGCATTTGAGGGACAACTTGAAAAAAATGCAGCTGAAGCATATTATTTGCTTGAGGAGGCTTATGACTGCAATCTTTTGTAGTCCATTACGTTTCATAATCCAACCCTTTAAGTTGACTACCGGCCACCACAATAGATGCATACGTTGGATCGATATAACAAGTTCAAAATGACATACACACATGATGATAATTAAAACAATTAGATTTTTGCATGAGATAGTTATAATTAGGCATTATCAAAACTTTTGGCACAAAACCCGGAGTCCGGACTGTAGAAGTTTGACTAAAGTTCATTGATAACCAGGGGCAATGGTGAAGGTACACCATTCTGTGAACAACTTTTGATAACTATTACGGAGACGGAAAACCCATAAAAACTCCCATAATGCGAGATGTTAGCGTTTAATTAATTCAGATAGAAAAGGTGTTGTCGACACTAAATTTTATACATACGAATTTATAATTCAATTTGGAATAAAACAACCCCTCAATATGAAGGATGGCAATCCTGAGAGGTTCTTTCTTATTCAAGGATACTTAAATCCCAGAAATAAGTTCAAATAACGCTGTTTCACAAGATCTGCCAACTCTGTTAGCAAGCCGCTTGTTACCGAGCGGAGAAATTGACAAGAAGTGGTATTTTGTTAAGCTATCAAAGATTCTTTCTAAATTGAAATCTTTAGAAAGAACTTGATCTTGATAAATCCCATAAGAGCAACTCGCTTAAAGCGGTGCAAAGAACTCCATCCTAGTACGTGTTACGTAATTAGTCTTTGAGATAGTCTTCGATTGGAACGCATACTGTTGCAGCCAAGAAAATGAACGCTGAGAAGAAGTTCACCAATCTCCTTTTTGAATAGGTTAACTTTCCATTAGGTAAACGAAAAGGTTCACGAGTAGATCTAATCTTTTATTACCACCATATATTAACGAGCTTCTTCGAATTTTGTGATAATTTAAATATCCGAGAATCGTGGATTTTACTTGGTGAATTTTTTGTTGGCATAATAAATAGAGTGTGGTTAACGTAAGTCGACCGGATCTTGTGTACTGCTTTTCTAATATAAATGTAGCCAAATCCATGGATCCAGCCATCGATGCAGCCAAAAACGTCCGGAAAACCTCCTAGCTGAAATTTAATTAATAAAGTTCAAATTATATTTACCACAAAAAAAAAAAAAAATTAAAATATTTTACGTTTCGAATTCTTCAGATTTCTCAGGTTTCTTAGGTGACGTATGCAGGGGCATTTAATCAAACTCGGCGATACATCAAATAAAAGCTTAACGATGAATATGTGCCGAGGATTTTTTTTTTCACATAAAACAGCCTTTCACTGAAAAACATAGTGGTGTAAATATAGTATAACGAAAATATTCATATCATTTCAGCGAAATTTTCATTATTTTTTGTCCGACGAAATCGTTCATTATATTAGTGAAATATGCGTTTTTAATATAACAACTGAAAATTGATGATTTTTTTGGGTTACCAATGTAAGCTTACATTATGTTAAATATCAAAATTCTTATCGACAATTACCTAATTGCATTGCGAACATGTAAATTATTTTTTAAATAAAAGTAAATACTTCGTTTATTTAACGAAACTTTTTCGTTAATACTTTTATTATAATAACGAAATATTTACTTTAATTTTATGAACTACTTACATTTATTCAACACACTTTTAACAATTACTTAAATAAATTTTAGTATTAAACACAACGGATACGCTTACATTATTTTAATGAAAAGAAAATAATTACTTTAATGAATAGGTTTGTTGTATTTAATACATAATTTCATTCGCGTGAATAAGAAAAACATTTAATTTTACTATAGTTATTTTCTTTTATTTTATAAATTTTAGCGAAATTCGATTAAACGTAAAAATTACATCACCTATAATGGTGAACTTCTATGCTGGAACATTAAAATCTGGATCAGTGAGTGTTATATTTGTATCTAATTTAAATAATGACTTATCAATTAACTCCGACGGTAAATTTGATGATATTGATGGCAAAATAAAAACCTCTACATCCATTTGGTAACTATGATCGACTGATGATTTAAGTTTGATGAATGATTTACCTCTTGAGCCCCCAGGTTGTGATTGGTTGATTGTGTTGACGATAATGTTGGATTTACTTCGAGGGATCTTCAGTTAGTTTATTAAACGTTCTGATATGAAATTGTGTGTTAAACCTGAATCCAATAAGAAAATTCTGGTGGTTGGTAAGATAGGAATATTAAGGTTTGTTGCACTGGCGTATCGTATCCTTCGGTTCGATTGTTCGGTTTAACTTCATCTTGGAATTGAAAAATGGTTAGAGCTGAATGTGATGAACTTGATATATCGGTTTCAGTATCAGTACTGGGAGATGAAACTGTGAAGTTCGATTGCATATTCAGCTTAGTATTTGCTTGTGTCGTCTTCAATGAATGTTGTGAGTGTTCATTGGTAGTATTAGGCATCGCTTGAAATTTGGGACAAAGATACATATAATGGGATTCATTTTTACAAAGAGGACAGGAGGGTTGCTCCCCTATTGAATGAAAGGATTTTGGATGTGATGATGGACTTGAACTAAAGTTTCGTCTTGGAACGGTATCCTCTAGTGAATTCGTGCGTTTAATTCGGAATTCTAAAAATTGTTCGATTGTGGTATGGTCATCTTCCGCGGTCTCATATTTCCACAGCTGCTTCGTGTCTTCATCCAGCTTGGCGGATGCTAAAAGTATTATCCATGGATCACGTTGAACTGCCTTTTCTCCGAGCGCCTTTAATCCTCGAACCGTCTCATCTATGGTATCATAGAGTCTTGTGATATTTGTGGACGATGGTTTATTAAACTTCGGTGACGAAAAAATTCACGAATGTAGCATTCAACTATGCCTTGTTTTTTGTCGTATATTTTAGCCAAACGTTTTAGTGCTTCTAGATAGTTAGCATCATCGACCCGAAAATGGCAATTTGATCTATATGCGGCTCCACGCAATTGACCAAGAAGGTATTTAAATTTTTGTGGTGGCGACAGGTTTGTATTCTCATGTACCGTTGAAATAAATATATCGTAAAATGAGTGCCATTGTTTCACATCCCCGTCATAAAATGGAAGATTCAATCGCGGTAATTTGAAAATCGGAACGAAACTCTGTCTGGGTAATATTTGCAGAAGTATCGCCATCATCACGTTTAGTTGGTGAAACGGGTGTTAGCGACTTATCTTTAATGATTTGTGTTTTTTTCGAAACGAGTGAAAAATACAATTCGTCAATGGTGTCCATTTCTGAAACGACCTTGTCATCCAACGCAAAAATATCATCTTCGATCGAGACGAACCGTTTATAAATATCATGGGTTTTGGTTAAACGAACTGCTAATTCATCGTAGGTAGCGCCTATGATTTGACAACATTTAAAATGGACCTGCTCTCCACATAGCAAGCAAAGCTTTCAACTTGGTGTGCACTTATTTATTTATTTATTTATTAACATTACAATTTAGAATAAAACCGTACACGTAAAACGGAGAGCTTTCAAGCTCATTTGTTGTCAAATGTGCGCAGTTTATTAAAATTCCAAATACAGCCATTTCCTTCATTTATTGGTTATCCCGTTAGTTTTCTGCTATTATGTGGCACTTGCAATACTTTACTTGATCATTACACATGCACAATTAAGAAAACTGACGAGCACAATAAATATGACGGCCTATAGAAAATCTAAATTAGTTAACAAACTTCAGTTTGTTGTTGTTTAATATTTCAT
This sequence comes from Nephrotoma appendiculata, assembly GCA_947310385.1. Classification (NCBI taxonomy): domain Eukaryota; kingdom Metazoa; phylum Arthropoda; class Insecta; order Diptera; family Tipulidae; genus Nephrotoma; species Nephrotoma appendiculata. The sequence continues at coordinate 240,199,401 of OX371223.1, read as the reverse complement.
TTAAAGGCACTAGGAGCTCTCAATAGTCTCTATATAAGATCTTACAATGCTTTAATTCTAAACTATTTATTAATCTTATGTTTTGAGAAATTAATAATTAGGACAAATTTCGAATAATAATGAATGAGTACAAAATTTAATTATATTATATGCATTAAATACTTTAGCTTCGACTAAGGTCAAACAAGATGTATATTGCATAAAATCGATTTCTAAAGTGCAGGTAATAGACCAAAGTCTCACCTCCTACTCGCTACCGATCCTTAAGATTAACCTAAACATTTTACAAAGATTAAAAATTAACTTATGGTAAAAAAACAAATCGTAACACTAAAACGTCCTTCCATAACTAGACCTACATCAACTACTAGAAATAGTTTCGATTAACAAATTTTCGATGCTATTGAGGGGGCACGTAAAAAAATATAGGATGAGCAAACTGTGGAGTTCGGAAAAGTGGCAATGGCTAACTAAATTTGATCTTTAAATGAGCTTCGTTGCTTAAAACGCATAGCTTTTTGTAGTTTACTCGAAATTCTAAAATTCTTAAGACAATCCAGAACTTTTCGAGATCCGCATGTGCGGAAAGAGCTAAATAGGGCATCGGAAAGAGCTAAATGGGTCTTCAACAACGAAATACACTGAAATTATGATCTGCTTAAGACAGATTCGATGGGATTTCAATTACATAATTATGCGATTTTGTAGTTAGTATGAAGAATAACCTTTCAACAGATTAGAATACACAACATTAACCAAAATTCAACGGATCGATCAATTGTTAACAAGACTTATATTGTACCCGTCTTTAATATACGAGTAAAGAATTTTTTGACTGTTGTAATGTTCTCGTGAAACATTTGGTTTGTTTTATAAGTCTATCTAACCGTAACTTGGTTTGAATTTCAAATGACTTCCGACTCCGATTAATTTGCAATATGATTTTGAGGGCTATGTGTGATTCTAGATGGCTTTGATGTACATATATGCAACAATTTACGTTTCTAGAGATTTTGAGTTATTAAGGATATAAAATAATTAAAATTTCGTTTTGACGTTTAATGTTATCTTGCTCGCTTGCTGTCAATAGGTTTATTTATCTTGGGTAAAAAAACTGTTTAGTGAATGCGATTTAAAAATGTCATTGTATAAAATTTTCACCTGCAAAATTACCCTTACCACGACCCGTAACAACTTGAACTATAGTTTGTGATAAGATGCTATTTAGAATAACGTATATCCATAAGAATAATGTTGAAATTTAAATGGGAACGGTAGTTATGGGCCCTCAAGGTCTAAATATGAACCTACATACATCATAAGAGTGTGTTAAGTTTTGACATTTATTTATCGTAACCGTATTAAATTTTATCTTGGAGTGCAATTACAGAATGCATATATTGTAAAAAGGCAAGATAAATTATCGTTTACACGTTTACAAATTATCTTACTGCTTAGAGAATTAGGGCACAGGAGTTTCCTCAATCTATATATATAAAAATGGATGTTTGTTTATATTTATATATGTTACCGTTTCACTCCAACACCGTTCAACCGATCGCCATGAAATTTTTACCATGTACCAGTTGCATATCCAGAACCAACCTTACGATATTGTGAAAGGGGCTGGACCCTGGAGTCTAGGGGCTGCGGTACAAACTTTTCCGAAAATTATAATTTTCTTTAAATTTTTCCACGAAAATGAGTTTATGGGGCTGGTTATATGAAATTACTGACATGTTCGAATCCGAGAAATTAATTTTTACATGCACTCTAAAAAATTTTAGTTGAATTTTACTTCAATAATTGAGTGTAACTGATTACACTCAATTATTGTAGTAATTTTAAACGCCTTAAAAATATGGAACTTCCTGTTTAAACATCAACTTTTCAAGGAGAAAATTTAAACAAAAAGTTTATAATAATATTTTGAATATTGTTGAATTATTAACAAAATGTGTTTAGCTTTAAACAATATAAAATTATATTTAAACACTTTTAAACATATTTATGATTAAATTGAAACAAATTAGATGTAATTTTCATTTAAAATTGCTGAATTTTTAGAAGATATATGCTAAATTTTTCATATAATTTGTTTAATTTCAATAACTCGTTGTTCGAATTTAAACTAAAAATTGTTGATATTTTAGAAGTCAAAATTTACTTTTATTTTTAAATTTATTATATTTAAATTATATTATAACTAAATACTTAAGATAAATTTTCAAATTGTATTTATAAAATGGCTTAACATAAAATATCGAAATTTTTTATTCAATACAATAGTATGTATATTAAGCACAGTACAATAGTACGCATATGTTATAAGTTAGTACTCGTAACTTTACAGACGCGTGTTTTATGCAAACTATTCGAAACGAATGATCTGACATGACAGTATTAAACACATCTTTGTTTAATTATTCATACTACATTTTTACTAAGGATTATCAAGTATTTTAATAACATTTTAGCTCGTACCTACCTTTAAGACAAAATATCACAAAAACTCCTTAAATTCCACTTTATACTTGACTGTTAACTTTTTACGTTCGTTTTACAGTCCTATATGGCTTCAGTTTTAATAAATTTATACAATATGTCACCTAACTGTAAATGAATTTTGTTTATTTTGTTGATTATTCAACAGTTTTATGTTTAAAATTTACCACAAACGGATTTTATTCAACATCTCTACTGAAAATTTATCAATTGATTAAAGTTCAATGAACGTATTGTTTAATTTCCAACAACAATTAAATTTGCAACATATTTGTGATGAAATTTAAACAGCTAATTGAAAAAAATCAATATTTTATTGAATAAATAACAAAAATTTTCATTACTTCATTTATTGTATGGAAATTGCTAAAATAATTTAAATGAAATTAATTGATCTTTAGTTTAAATTTGATCAAATTTTTTAGAGTGTGTATTGATACAAATATTTGATTATTCCAAAATGACTTCTCAGTTGCTCAACCGATCGCCATGAAATGTTTACTATGCAAATGTGGCATGTTCAGGACCAATCTTACGATATTGTGAAAGGGGCTTGACCACGGAGTCTAGGGGCCATGGTACAAATTTTTTCAAAAATTTAAATTTTTTTACGAGAATGAGTTTTGGAAAGGGGTTATATGAAATAAGAGACATGTTCGAATTCGGGGGGTCCGCCTCTGGATCAAAAATTCATTTTTACATGTAAAGATACAATTATTTGATTGTTCTGAAATAACGCCTTAGCCGCTTTACCGATCGCCATGAAATTTTTACCATGTACAAGTTGCATGTTCAGAACCAAGCACATGATACTTTTAAAGGGGCTGGACCCCGGGGTCTAGGGGCTGTGGTACAAATTTATTCTCAAATATCAATTTTTTTAAGATTTTGTGACGGGAATGACTTTAGGAAAGAGGTTATATGAAATTAGTAACATGCTCCAACCCGAAAGTCTACCCTGGATCAAGAATTCATTTTTACATGTATAGATACAGTTATTTAAATGTTCCGAAATAGCGCCTTAGCCGCAAATTTAGACACCAAAAAGGATATTTAGCGTGCGATTGTTATTGTTATGTATTGGATTACCGACCTTCGACTGTAATAAATATCGGGCAATACTTCTCTGTCCTTTGTACAGATATATAAAATAAACATGGCAGCATTCTAAAATGGACTATATAATAAAGCACACCATGTAGAATACTAATAACAATAAATGTATATAATAATTACTGTGTGGTTTCATTAAGTATATAATAATTGGCGACGAGAAGGCGAAATTACGCGTGTGTCTAAATATATATACGCATATATAAAAGTGAATAAAATAATAAAAATTAATTACCGCATATTACAATATGGCGGATGAAAACCAAATCGATGTGGCGGCGTTGTTAAAGTTGCTACAAGAATTACAAAATGGCAATCGGGATACAAATATACAATTCGGTACATTTAATGAAAATGAGGAAACATTTTCAATTTACAAGCAGCGTTTGGAAAATTATTTACAAATGCGGCCTGTTACAACAGAGGAACGCAAAGTACAAATATTAATTAATTGCATCGGCACTAAGCATTATCAATTTCTTAGTAGTTTAACTGCGCCGGACTTACCAAATACAAAATCATATATGAGGAGTTAACTGGAATGGTGGAGAATCATTTGTGCCCGAAACCAAATGAAATTACAGAGCAGCATAAATTCCTGCTTAGAACACAACACGAAGGTGAATCAGTGGCAACATACGTGTCAGAGTTGAAACGTTTAAGTGTTTTCTGCAATTTTACATGTACATCCTGCAATAAGAGTACAGCAGAAACTCATTTAAGATCTCAGTTTATACGGGGCATTAGTGACGCGGATACTCGCCAGCGTTTGCTAGAAGAAATTAAACCCAGTATGGATAGAATTGTGAAAACGGCATTAGCAATGGAAGCATCAAAAATTCAAAGTCAATCAATGCAGAAGGTACACCAAGTCAAGGAGAGCGCCGAGATATATCAGAATGAACGGTGGCCAAAACGAAATGAAAATACGTCGAAGAGTTTTAACGATGGTGGTTCAGGCAAGGGCGACAGCAACAATAGACAATTAACTTGCTATAGATGTGGAAAACCAGGGCACAAAGCGAATGATTGCAGAAGCAGGGATAAATTATACTGAAATCAGTGTCAATTAGCGGGTCATGCTTCAAATGTATGCATGAAGAAATACAAAAAAAGTTCCAGCACAAATTATACGAATTCAATAAAAATCATTGATAATGATAATTGTCAAGAAATAAATGCACTGCAACTGATTACAGAGTCTGGTGAGAGGAGCAAATTCCTGATACGGGTTTCAATTGAAGGCAAACCATTTGAAATGGAATTTGACACGGGATCGGCCATATCGACAATCAGCGAGAAATTATTGCACAGTAAACTACCAAAGGTCAACATATGGCCGACTAATACGAAGTTAAAGGCATACAATGGTAGTATCTTCCCAGCGTTGGGGGTAGCAAAGGTATCAGTTAGCCATGACGGTAAATCTATACGAGGAAATTTATATATTGTGGATGACAGATTCGATAGTATCCTTGGTCGGGAATGGATAAAAGCATTACAACTATTACCCCCATCTGATGTCAAAAGTATTACAACCGTGAACGTAGACGTCAACAAACTGGAGAAAGAGATCTTTGAAAGCAATGACGATTTATTCAAAAAACAATTGGTACAATTCCACAGTTTAAAGGTCAATTGAAACTTCGTGAAGGGGTTTCTCCAATCTACATTAAACCAAGGCCAGTTCCGTACGCTATACGTCATTTGATTGAAGACGAAATTGAAAGACTGGAAAAATCTGGAACATTAGAAAAGGTCGAACATTCGGACTGGGGAACACCAGTTGTGCCAATAATTAAGTCGGAAAATCACATCAAATTGTGTGCAGATTACAAAGTGACACTAAATAAGGTAATAATGGATGACAAATACCCAATTCCTAAAATCGAAGACATGATGCACAAGTTGGCCAATGGTAAATATTATTGCGTGTTCGATGTGCATAAAGCCTATTTACACATGGCTATGAATGAAGAAAGTGCACTAATGCAAACAATAAGCACGCATAAAGGCCTTTACAAGGTTCATAAACTAATGTTCGGAGTAAAAACGGCACCCAATATCTGGCAACGCTTTATGGATGAAAAAATAACAAATGATCTCAGTGGAACACAGTGTTTCTTTGACGACATTATTGTCGCCGGTCGTACATTGCCGGAGACGATGGAACGAGTACAGGCCCTATTACAAAAATTACGTCGATATAATATGCATCTAAATTACGAATAGTGTAAATTATTCAGAGAAGAAATTACATACTTGGGCTATACAATAAGTGAGGCCGGCATACAGAAGAATTCGGATAAAACTAAAGCAATCGCTGAAATTGCACAACCGAAGGACGTGTCGGAATTGCGTCAATTCATTGGGATGGTAACATATTATAATAATTTTATCCCCGATATGGCAACAAGGCTAAATCCGCTTTACAAATTATTACGAAATGATGTGGAATTCAGGTGGGATGAAGGGTGCCAACGAGCATTTGCTGACATTAAGACGGAATTACAAAGCGAATCAGTATTGATGCCGTATGAAGAAAAACTCCCGTTGATTTTGGCAACTGATGCTTCCCCTGTGGGAATTTCTGCAATATTATCACATAAAACACCAACTGGGGAACGACCAATTGCGTATGCGTCTCGAACATTATCAAGCAGTGAGTCAAATTATAGCCAGCTTCATAAGGAAGCGACAGCTATTTACTGGGCGCTTCTAAAATTTTTCAATTATTGTTATGGACGCGAATTCACTTTGATTACGGATAATAAACCTTTAGCAATGATATTGAGCCCAGATAAAAGCCTACCGACATTAACATCACAACGACTACTAAGTTACGCGCAGTTCCTATCCGGTTTTAAATACAAAATTGTACACTGGGAGACAAAAAACCACATGAATGTAGATTTTCTATCTCGGCATCCGGTGGTGGAAACCTATCAACCAAGCGACAAAGAAGAACTTACAGTGTATCAATTGTCGGAAGGTATTCTACCAATAACGAGTGGAACAATTTCGAAGGCAATGAAAAGTGATAACATTCTATGTGACCTATACAACCGTCTACAGATTGGAAGTAATTTAGAAGGTACACCATTTAAGGAGCAAGAAGCTGAACTAACACTACAAAATGGATGCATTTATAAAGGTATCCGGATCTTAATTCCAATCACACTACATAAACAAATCCTTAATGAGTTACATATGGCACATATTGGTATCGTCAAAATGAAAGCACTAGCACGGAGCTATTGTTATTGGACAGGCATAGACTCCGATATTGAGGCAATGGTGAAGAGTTGTAGAGAATGCGCGAGAGTTGCAAAAGAACCATCGAAGGCGCCTATACATACGTGGGAACTTCCAACTATGCCTTGGCAACGAATACATATTGATTTTGTGGGGCCATTTATGGAACATTATTTTATGGTGGTAGTGGATGATAGAACAAGATGGTTAGAGGTGGTGCCCATGAAAAATATCACAAGCTTCCACACCATTAGATCATTACGCAAAATTTTTGCATGTTTTGGCTTGCCACCAATAGTGGTAACGGACAATGGTACTAATTTTACGTCTAAGGAATTCCAAGATTTCTTACGAAGCAACGGTATCACACATAAGCGAACGGCTCCAGCACACCCATCCACCAATGGACAGGCAGAAAGAAGTGTCCAAACATTAAAATTTGCATTACGGGCCGCAATGAATGATCCAGGAGATCTTCATTTGAAACTACATCGATTCTTACTGCAATACAGGAAAATAATTAATTCAACAACAGGGAAAAGCCCAGCTGAACAAATGCTACGATTTAATTTACGATCGATCATCGATTTAATTAAGCCGACAGAGAGGGTAAATGATTATACGAATATCAACCCATCAAAGTGTACAAGACGGGAGCTGAGCATAGGCAATACAGTTCAAATCCGTTGGTACCAAAATAAAACGATCAAATGGAAATTTGGTAAGGTAATACAGAAAGAGGGTTTCTTACACTATCTGATTGAAGTCGAAGGAAAATTTCATCGCCGACATATTGACCAAATACGTGCAACGGGGGTTGAACGAAATACAGAAGGTTACTCGAATATTTTAAAAAAGTATCCAAATACAGATGAACCGATGGTTACAACAGATGGCGTTTATTCTACGAAGAACAACGATGATAAAACTACTACAACCGGAATGGAAAGTAAAGAACTTACAAATGAATTACAATAACTAATCGGCAATCAAGGGAGTCGCAACCGGTGGAAGTTGCTTCATCAACGTCAACCTCAGGGCAAGCAACGGGTAGTATACAAAAAGAGGTTGAAATTAAATCTGGGCATATACGAATGGATGAACCAGATAGTCTTATAGTCCGACGGTCAAGCCGAGTGTGTCGATCCCCTAATAGGATGGATTTATAATGGGTGTAATTCCTTTCGCCGGGAAGACTGTTATGTATTGGATTACCGACCATCGACTGTAATAAATATCGGGCAATACTTCTCTGTCCTTTGTACAGATATATAAAATAAACATGGCAGCATTCTAAAATGGACTATATAATAAAGCACACCATGTAGAATATTTATAACAATAAATGTATATAATAATTACTGTGTGGTTTCATTAAGTATATTAGTTATACACAAATCATACCTCTACTATAATTGATTTAATTATTCAAATTAATTTTATTAATTTAAATTTAAGGCAATCTTTCATCACTTTAACTGAAGACAAATCTCTGAACACTTATATTATCCATACTAATAATCCATTTTTAGTGGTTTGACATGTACTGTTTAGTGATATCCTATTTATCATATCCTGTTTTGAAATGTACCATAGCCAGCGAGTTCTAATTTCCACATAACCTCAGAAATAATTAACATTCTATTTTAATCCACTATTGCAACCGGCGGCTTTTAATGAAAATAGTAGTTTCATACTAAACGCCAATAGTTTATTACTTTATTTAGTTTATTACTTAAATAATCAATGATTGTTTCATAAAATCAATTCTAGGAAAGGTACTAAAAAATATTGTACGTATAAACTAATTTACTTTGAAAAGTACTAGCGTTTTATATTAGAAAATAGCATCTTCTACAAGAAACATCCTCGGATTCAAATTATTGTATGTGTAAAATTGCCTTAGTTTGAAAAAACTTCTTTTGTTTTTCGAAATGTCATTTTCAACGACAGTTCGCGGTAAAACGTATCGAAGTGGACGTAGTTTTAATCGTTTTGAATAAATTAATATTAGTTGGTGTTTCGGATGCTGTTGTTCTCGATTAGTTAGCTATATTGCAATAAAATAATTGTTAGTGATTATTTTCCAGGTATTAAATATTATTTCAAGTGAATATACATTCTTATTAGATTTAAGTTTTCAGCTTATAATCGTATTAATCTACGATTACTTTTTGATTGTAGATAACATTTGATTTTGCTTAAAAAAAATTTCGTAAAGATATTTTCAAACACAGTTCGCGGTGAAACGTATCGAAGGGAACATTAAAATCGTTTTGATAAATTAATACTAATTTCTGTTTTGAATGCCCGTCATTCCTGATTAATTAGCTACACGTTTCAGTTTTGCTTAAAAATGCCACCGAGAAAAGATCAATTGGGCAGGTAACTGCAAAGTCGAAGAAGATTAGGGTCGCAAGGGTGACTGAATTAAGCAAACAGTATGAAACACGACTTGCAAACGTTTGAAGCAGTACATCTTCTTCCAGAGCTAATGAAACAACTAAACAGCGCGAAACACGACTTGCAAACGTTTGAAGCAGGATGTCTTCTTCTAGAGCTGATGAAACAACTGAACAGCGTGAAACACGACTTGAAAATGTTCGAAGCAGGATGTCTTCTTCTAGAGCTACTGTAACCATTGAACATCGTGAGGCCCGGCTGGAAGTCGATCAGTTACGATATGGACGATTAATAGAAAGTTTTAGAGGTGATTTAAAGTTAGCAGCATTCAATTACAAGAAAGACTATGATTACAATGTTTCAATTGGACAAATGGAAAACATTTCTTTGTATTGTCATGCTTTAAAGTTTCACAATGAATCTCCTGGAATGTGTTGTTCAAATGGAAAAGTGAATTTGCCTCCTCTGAATGATCCACCTGAACCTCGTCTAGCTTACGTCTCCGGAACTACTGAGTTATCCAGACATTTTCTACAAAATATTCGAAAATACAACTCATGCTTATATACCTCCCGTGCAACGCCGGGTAACTCAGCTAGTATTATATAAAAATTTTATAAATAAAACAAATAGTTTTTTTAATAGTTTAATAGTTTCCTCAATGTTTGGTGAGTAGAATTATTATTATTTATAAAAATTATGTTTCCGATTCGTAGCAGTAGACTACTACAATTTTAAGGGGTGGTATTCAATGATACTATTGGCAGTTGTGGATTACAGGTAATTATTTCTACATATACAGATATTTACTAAAATTATGGTTTTAACATACGATGTAACAATTGAAGCTCTTATTTAAAAATAAATGCAGAATATAAGACGGGGTTGAGGTTCCTGTGTTATTAATCGGTGACTCCGCATTTAGAATTTCCGACATACTCCTAAAGCCATATTCATATAAAACAGAACAGATAAACAAAGAGCGTTTAAATCAATTACAAACTCTCAAAGTGCAGAAGAGCTGTAGAAAATGCTTTTGGGCAACTTAAAGCCAGATTTAGAAAACTTGGGAAGGGACTGAAAGTAAATATTGATAATGCAAACCATGTGATTAAAGCATGTTGTGTATTACACAATATTTGCAATAACCAAAACTATTCGTTCAAGAATGCTTGGTTTAAGGAATTTTCGAACCATCCAACAAGGGTTCAACCCCAAACACAAGGTACAGTAGGGGACAGGTTTACATTAAATGGGGACACGATTCGGATTGCCGTTGCTACTTTCATAGGTAAATTAAACAAGCTTTGTTATAATAACACATAACACATTATCATTTATAAAATTATATAAAACAGGGCACATTTAATTCAATATTATTTTTTACATATGACATTATCAGCAACTTAACTTAATAATCAGTAAACTCAGTCGTCATATAACATAATAATAATAATGATTTTGTAATATCAGTTAAATTATCACAAATAAAACATAATTTTTTTGTAAGAAAAATGTCTATAATAGATTTTTGGGGAGAGACGTTCGCGTCTGTAAAGCTTTCCATAATCTTAAGTTTTTTGGCCTCAATTTCGTTGGCCTACGCCAAAGAGGTCATTCAATAATTATTCGTTGGCCATTGTTTTCGAACAATCCTATTTAACAATATTTCTTTTGTTTTCCTTTAGCCGATTCCGCTGTTACTGGCGACACGGACGACATCGTGGACGTGGATGTTATAGATACGTCGTCACTGAGATCAGAAACCAAAAACATATTGTTGTATTTTGGAATATTTCATAAAATAATTTTATTATACCAATTTGTCGTTTGTAGACTCTATTATTCCATCATCCATAAAATTCAATCCTGTGAGAAGAACCAAGTAAGTGAAAATTGTCAGTATGATTATTAAAATTATACAGAACTTACCGCAATAACTCTCTTTCATCAAATCATAACGGTTACATTTAAATGACCCAACAACCATATGAACTTTGTCATAAAATAAACAGTCTGATGGTGAACCGGCAGAAACACCTTTTTGTTTCTTTTCATCCCTGCGTTAGGAAAAATCCATTATGTACAAAAATTTATTTAAATTTGTAAAGGTCGGTATTTTTTCGTTAAATAATAAAATTTTGTTTGCTACCTCCGTAGTATTCGCTTTTATGTTCCCGCAATTTTCTAATCTTTGGGCCATTTCCATCATTATATGTCCGTTCCTCTTGGCCTTTCGCAGACCACTAATGTAATCACTCCAAATAGTAATGAATTCATTTGTGTCACTGTCTGACCATCTTTTTCGTGCTTTTTTTATTATTAATATTATTTTCCATATACAATATAAAAGGTAACAAGATATATTCGTATTTTTAAAATTTTAATGTTTTTACGCCTTCCTCTATATTGAGATAATGACAGATAAAAAACAAAACCAAAAAGACAATTAGTTTTAGCGATTCCTCTTTAGATCATTTTGGCGTTGCTTGCAGTAAGATGCAATGAAACGGGAAAAAATATTCCATTCCGAAACCAAGTTCAAATTAAGTTAGTAGTATACGGGTGTGAAGTATGTCCTAACTTTGTCCTAACCTTTTGAAATGAGTATGTATTGGTTAAACTCTCGTTATAACAAATTTTAAAATTAAAAATAATGTTATATGCAAATTGGGTATAAAGGTACAGTGATAAAATTGTATATTACCTTTTTAATTGCACAGAAATATTTAATGATCAAAAGATGGTATTGTGCGTAAAATTAAATTAATATACAAATAAATTTTGCGATTCAACAAACATAGAAACTATTGATATTGAACGAATAAGAACTTCCTACAAATGAAATTTAGGGTATTACCAAAGATTTTAAGCGAAATCCTAAGACGTAATCTTTCAAACACACAAAAATGATTAATGGTACCGTGACATATATCGTTAGACTTGTTGAAGTGTTATCTATCATACGACCAATAAAAAGAGTAATTAGTAATAGAATTTCTCCGTGTGTTGGTCAGATTTCTCCGTGTGTTGGTCAGACACTCCACCGAGTCTAACGATATATGTCACAGTACCATTAATCGCTTCTAATTTTAATATCAGTACCAACTGCAAGCCGTTCAATCTATACGCGTAAATCACATGGAAGGTATTACTGAAAATGTGATATATTAATGTAAGAAACGATTTTTGAAACTGAGGCCAAACCCAATTTTTTTAGGTGTTTGAAAGTACGCATTCAGCAAATAAAAGAAAATTGGAACGGAACCAATGTCCCGACGGAGCATCCTGTTGATAGTTTACTCGAAACTGAGACCCAATGAAATCGATTCCTGTTACTCGAAACTTCATTTTTTTAGCAATTTTTATTAAAACCGTTCGGCGATGATGAAATTTAAAACGGAAAATAGGCCCCGACGGTGGACCTTATAAAAAAAAATGAGTCCACGAGTACTCTCAAGGAAATATGTAAACATGGCGTGTATAGTGCCGAGTGCGTGTGTACAGTTTACTTGAAAGAAGAAGGAATGCAATTTTTCAAACCAGAGTTTTTCATTTGTTTATTATAGTTAAATTGGTCTATTACTCTGTCGGTATAATCGACGCAATTGAATTATGGTGTAGCTAAAATATACGTGTAATAAATATACGTCGACTCCAGCTTTTCTAATTTTCATTAAAAAACTGCACAAAGATCGTCCCATATCTCGTAGTAGATATATTTCTATCTGATTTCATGTGCAAATCGAATTCGTCTCGCCGGAAGTTTATAAGTGATTCAGCTTGTGGATAATCATTGTCAAAATATGATAGTCTCCTTAGGGAATTTTTGAAATTCTTTTAGAATATGGAGCAAGGACGACATGCTTGAACTTCATTATGTCTTCGACAGATTTATTCGGCGAGGTGAATACAACTACAGAAAGCATCTTATTCCCATTGAGAAGCTGAAGTTCAGCCGTGTGATTATCATTAATGGGTTGTGTTGTTACGCTCATACCAGTTGTTTGTCCAACGATGATTTCCTTATGCGAGGTGACTGTATAAGTTCTACTGACCGTCTCTCTTGAACTGAACGCAGCATTCAAAATTAGTAATATTAACTTGCTCGTCATTGCGTAGATGTTGGAAAGCAAGAAAAAAATGGAGCATCCCTGCGTGACTGTATCAGTTAGGTCGAGGTGATGTGACCTGAGACTCTGGCAGTTCAATGTTAAAAACCAGACGTCATTATTATCTCGTACAAAATTCGCCATTACAACCAGAACTATACTTAGCGGATTTGTAGTGAGGCGTGATAGCTCATTTTGAAGCAGACCCATTGAGGTCCCACTTTTACATACATGGTCATCGATAGCCGACGTGATGAACAGTCCTTCGAGACTCGTTACTTGTCGATAAGCAATATACACATGTTGTTTACTGTATGTTTTATCGTAAGAGTATATACTGACTATTTCGTTATAGGTACCACCCTGTGATGCATGAATTGTGGTGGGTGTCTCTTTCAGCAATTTCATCGTCTGACTTAGAAAAAATTAAAAACGGAACCCGGGCCACGTGCCTCGATGGTGGGCTTAGTAAACGCGCCCAGTAAAGTTTAAAAATAGCGCAATCAATTCCACTTGCTCGAAAACATATAGATTTGGCAATTTTTATCGAAAAAGCTTGAACTATAAGAAATAAATATGGAACCCTGGTCCCGACGGAGAACCCTGTAAATGTTTTCTCCAGAAATTGGGACAGAACAATCGATTCCTAGCACATACTTAAAAACCACCTTTCAACAATTTTTATCGAAAACTGTTAGACTTAGAAATTTTTTTAAAAAGAAACCTGGGCCCCAACGGAGGACTCTGTACAAAAAATTTCTTTAAGCTGAGACCCAACACAATCGATCCCTGGCACTCGAAAACATTCGTGGGACTATTTTTATCGAAAGTGGGACCCGCGTCCTAACGGGGGACCTGTACATTTTGTTTCCCGAAATTTAGACCTAGCACAATCGATTCGGTAAAAAGACAATTTAAGGGCAAAAAAAGGCAGAAAGTGATATTGTTTCATGACAACGCTCGCCCATACACAGCAAGAACGACCTAGGAACTCAACGTCTCCAGCTGGAAAGTTTTATAGAATGCGATGTATTCTCAAGACTTGGCTCCCTCTGATAACCAGTTATTCAGATCGATGTCGTCATATTTCAAAGCCCAGCGGTTCACGAAATTTGAAGATGTTCAAAAATGGCTTGATGACCGAAGGTATTCGTCATCTACCTGATAAATGGCAAAAGATCAAATATAGTAATGGCGAATAATTCGAAACTTGATTTTTGTAACAATTATATTTTCAATAAAGGTGAATTTCACTAAAAAAAAGCACAGTTTCTACGTGCACACCTAATACATAAAAATAAACATAAGGGTGGGGAAAAAAATCTATTATTTTTATTTTATTTCGGGGCTTTATTTAACATGGCTATACAATCATCCATTTTGGCTCAAATATGAGCCGTTTTTTCGATAACTCTTTAGTGGGTAAGGTCTCCACCAAGCTTTTAAATGGTATCTATTAGATACACGATCACACAACTCCTTTATACAAGAACAACTGTATATATGTTACAGCAAAACTTATTTTCACTTTAAATACAGGAATAACAATTATTATGTTCTAAGTTTATTTTAAATATATTTTTTTATTTTATTCCTTTGACATATTTCTTTTTTTAGAAAAAACTAAAAACTCACTAACTTTTATTTTTCACAGCTAGCTACCAAAACCAAAAACTACAATATTTTTTGGATACCCAACTAACCATTTACGGTGCTTGACAATTTAGGAAATTTATTTATAATTTATTACCTGATTTGGTTGGGCAAGGTGTGAAAGACGCCACAATACTCCCCTCCCAGAGAGATCGCAGATCTATCGCTTCAATCTCTATATCTGGTTGGAGTCCTGGACTCACGACCCGAACTTGTAATCAAAACAGGCCTCGACGAGAGATCAAAACGAACCTGTTTGCGAACTTTCGGTTCCACGGTAGATGATTTAGGTCCGTCAGCCAAAATAATAGGTTCTGGTCGGTCAGTCGATACAAGTAATCCAGTTTGCGAAGTTGGTGCGTCCGTAGTTTGTTGTTGATTGTCCGAGTAACATGGTTTGAGTCGGTCGATGGAAATTTTGGCGTGTCGTCCGTTTAGATCCAAAGTGTAAAATTTGTCTGTACGGTCGATAACCAAATACGGTCCCGTATACAGTGGTTGCAGTGATTTGCCTACTGCGTCAGTTTGTAGGAAAACGTGCGAGCAGGTCAGCAAAACTTTATTAATAAAAATTTTGTCCGTAGTATGTCGAGAAGCCGGTGCAGGTCGAATTTCGTCAAAGTGTCGTCTTAAATTAGTAATGAAGTCTGATTGTGAAATTTGTTCGTTCGTCGCATCTAAAAATGTTCCAGGAACTAGCGTTGTACATCCGTAAACCAGTTCAGCTGGAGTAGCTTTTAGTTCGTCACTGTAAGTCGTTCGTAGTCCAAGTAAGATTGCAGGAAGAACACTAGTCCAATCAGCACGATTATAACACATAATTGCAGATTTGATGACTCGATGCCATCTCTCGATCATGCCATTACATTTGGGATTGTAGCTAGTTGTTCTCCTGCCCTCAAAACCAAGTAAGTTAGCCAGTCCGTGAAAAAGTTGTGATTCGAATTGCATGCCTTGGTCCGTGACAATGGACTCTGGCACACCAAAGCGAGCTATCCACTGTGAGTAGACAGCGAAAGCGACGGTTGCAGCAGTTATATCCGGAACTGGAACCGCCTCAGACCAGCGAGTGTATCTATCAATCAATGTTACGCAATACCGCTGATTATCAGAAACTGGCAAAGGACCGATGATGTCGAGATGAATAATCGAAAAGCGTTGAGAAGTTAATTTATAGTTACCAATCGGAGATTTTGTATGTCGTGAGATTTTAGCCTTTTGGCAAGCTACACAATTTTGGGCCATCTTCTGAACGTCTTTTTTAATTGATGACCAGATTACATTCTGAGTCAAAAGTTTGATGGAAGCTTTGATGCCAGGATGTGAAAGATTATGAAAAGCCTCGAAAACTTGTTTTCGGAAATTAAAGGGAATGAATGGCCTAGGTGTAGTAGTAGAAATATCGCAATAAATTAATTTTTTTGAATTGAAAGAAACAGGAAATTTCTCAAATTTGAGAACAGAGTTACTCCTTAAAATTTCTTGAAGTTCCTCGTCATTGGTCTGAGCATCTGCGATGATAGCATAATCAATACTTTCGGGAATAGAAATTTGATTAATGCGTGAAAGAGTATCTGCAACAACGTTATCCAGTCCAGAGATGAGCTGGATATCGGTTGTGAATTGACCGATGAAATCTAGGTGTCGAAATTGACGAGGAGATGTTTTTTCCGGATTCTGATTAAAAGCGTAGACAAGTGGCTTATGATCGGTATAAAGCGTAAAAGTACGACCTTCGAGAAGATATCGAAAGTAAAACTGGTAGAATTTAGAAGGCAATTTCATTATGCCGCTTTTCCAAAATGACTTGCCCCTATTAGCGATAAACGGAGATAGCCAGTTTTTACAAGCCTCTCTTGAGGCCATTTTTCTTTTGAGGCCACCAAGAGCGCTTGCCATGGACAAAAAGAGGCGATAATTGCTTGGTGCCATGTCAGGTGGATGCATAATAACTTCCCAACTAAGCTTCTGCAGCTTCTAGCGGATCATCATAGGCGTGTGAGAATTGGTGTTATCCTGGTGGAACGCGATATCTCTCTTACTGGCTGATTAAACCCGCGTCTGGTCGATTGTTGCCTTCAATTGGTGCAGTTCATTCCTTGTTTGGCCACCATTTGGGCCGCTTCGCTGGCCTTCAAACACGATCGTTTCCGCTTCATATTGTCGTACATGACCCATTTCTCGTCGCCGGTTACCACCCGCTTTAGAAACGGCTCGATTTTCTTCCGTTTAGCCAAGTATTCGCAGATGGAATCACGACCCATCAAGTTTTTACGTCAACTCGTGGATGCGAGCGATGCTATGACAGCTGGCATGCCGGTCTACTTCGACTTCCAGGATTTTATCGCCTTTTCGACGATAGGCATTTCAGTGCGTGGTACATTTTTAATATCGGAATTACCGGAACTGAATGAACGAAACCAAAATTGCGCATAATTGGCTGTGATCAGTATCGAGACCACAAACACCACTCACAATTTCAGCCGCCTGACTTGCGTTTTCGCCTTTATCGAAGCAAAATTGTAAAATATAGCTAATTTTACTTTTGTTTACCTCCATCCTTGACACGCTATAACCCACAACTGAAATGATCAATCAAAACCATGATAAAAGAATTTTTTAGTGCATGAATCCCCGTTTCTATAACGAGTATAAGTATGGTATAAGGCGACAAATACATCACGAGATATATGTCATTAAAGCCATCTAGCGCAAAAATAATGGATTTTTTTCCCCAACACATTATTTGTTCTATTAAACGAAGAGAGTCTTTCACTTAGAAAAAAACCACTTCAAAAAACCAGTTTCGGGCAAAAATCAGGAGACCTTCAATTTATGGGAAAAGCTTAAGTCCGCAATTTCAAACCACTCAGTCAATCCTTACGACATACTCATAGAGAGGGTTTTCAAGAGCAAATTTTTGATCATCGCCGATAAAACGAATGATATACATCTGCAAAAATCTCAAGGTCCCCTCGATCGCGGTCTTGTTAATCAGTCGAAAAATTGAGGCTGAAGGAAATTTTGATTAATCGCATTTTTGTAGTTAGAGAAGCTAAATTACAAGTAATAATCGCTGTGGTCCAAATCTCGCGAGTATGGCGGATGCGGAAGCAATTCAATGTGAAATTTGTGCAATTTTGTTATTGTTGCTATCGACTTGTGACTTGGTGCATTATCTTGGTGAAAGAGCAAATTTTTCTTCTTTGTTTGAGGCCGTTTTTAAGTGATTTTTTCCTTCCAATAACCCGATATAATATTCGCTGTTGATTTGTTTTGCCCTTTCTCAAGGTAGTCAACAAATATTATACCATGTGTATCCTAAAATACAGACGCCATAACCTTTCCAGAGGACAGCTGTGCTTTTGGTCGCTTCGGACGATCAAAGTTTCATCCATTGTCATATACCGTATAAAAAAATCCTTTTTATTGCGCTCAAACAGCTTCAAACAGCGCACGGGGTCATGACGCGTTATCGTTGTTAATCAATTGTAAGCAAACGTGGTACTCACTTCGAACACAGCTTTTTCATGGAAAATATTCGTGCAAAATATGACCAACACGTTCCATTGATATTACACGATATATTGATACAATGTCAGCTATCTCACATAACTTTACTTTATGGTCAACAAAAATATTTTCGTGGATTTTTTTTATGTTTTCTGGAGTCACAGTCTCATTTGGTGGTCCAGATCGTTGTGAATCATCGGTGGTTGTGTGACCACATTAAAACCAGTATACGTACATATTCTTGATAAAGGAAGTTTGATAAGCCACAATATATACACCCTTTCATTTAAAATCATTTACAATATTGCTGCAATACTATTCTTGCAATACTATCATCAATCATTTACAATATTTCTGCTTGGTCAATAAATAAGTCGCTGAATTGTAAATGATAATTAACGATTTTTTCACTATACCCTTATTTCAAATGTAATAATTGATTATACATATATGTACGTATGTTCAAATATTACAAATATGATAATTCATTATAACGAGAGATTAACTAATACATACTCATAATAAAATAGCTAGGACAATTTTAGGACAAATTTCACGCTCGTGGACACAAGCGTGAATTTTGTCCTAAATTTGTCCTAAATTTTGTTTTTGGAATTTTAGGACAAAGTTAGGACAAACTTCACGGGTATAGTAGTATAACTAAAAGTTGAAAATGTTTGTTATTAACCAAAAAAAAAAATTGTTTTTGATTGTAATTTATGATGTTATTTATAATTTATTTATAAACACATTTTTGAATTAAACATGCAATATTTTTACTTATTTTTGAGAGTTTCAAGTTTTTTAAGTATATTTTACACATTTTTGTAAAATACAATGTAAGAAACGTTTTTGACGTGTGGAATGCCCAAGGCTACATACTCTTCCACGTTTAGTATTACGTGCTAATCGAACGGCTTAAAGAATTATGGGGTTCACATAATTATTGAATTTCCTACTTCCAGGCCGAGAAATAAATACACTGAATTCGCAGACACACACACACAGATTCCACATACATTGATTAAATTGAGTTTAACTGCATTGAATAAAAATATTACTTTTATTATGGCAGACGATAAAAAATAATTTATATATGCAATGCAATTAAAAATTCATAATTAATTTATAAATTAATAATTAATGTTAATTTATATTATAAATGTTTTAAATAACAAATTTTTAATATTGTAATTTAATAAAATTTTAATTTGATTTGATTTTACGAATTTTGGTCTGGCCACTTGGAATCTGCATGTACTTGTACATATTTTATTTTCCCACATGCGGATGTTGATTTTTTGATTGTGTGGCGACTTTGTTACGCCATCGCTCATAAAAAATGTAAAAACCATTATTTCATTTCTGTACACACACACACAGAAAATTGTAAAAACCCCAACCTGAAAATAATAATTAAAAGTAATTGAAAATAAAAAATTCATATGATAACCATACCGTGTTTTAGTTTGATTAAATTTAATGATTTTATGCTGAGTAGCACACGCACGAACGGCCATCAATGCGCCTAGTAAGTTTATACCTGTTGAGGAAGATGTACGCGGAATGATAATATTTGTGCGCCACCTAGATATTGACTATTTGATACACATTTGAAATAGAGCGTACCAAATTATGCCAATAATTTCTGCTGGTCACGTTATTCATTTTTATTTGCATCATCAGCCAAACGGATAATGCGATGAAATTGTATTTCTAGGGTTGTTATTTTAAAACGAGTCTCGTCATTCGTTGCTAATTTAATTATATTGTTTTAAATAGAGTTAATTGGGGAATGAAACTACTGTAAATCATCTGTCGCATTGTTGTAAAGTAGGCCAAATCTGTATATAGTGTGGTATTTTTAGACTATTATTTTATTTACTATAATTGAGGGTGCTATATATTTATAGAATATTGTAAAATAGTCACCAATATTAGGGTAAATTTGTTAATTCTGTTCGGTGAAAATCTGGCTTAAATGACTCAACACAGATTATGGACTGAATTATATAAAAATAAATACCTCTAAACAATCGTATCGTAATATTATGCACAGGATACCCTTTTTATCCCTAATTTAATATATTCTTCATAGATTTTCTTTTATTTTTACTTTTATTGAAACCGCACCTTCCTCAACCCAACCGTAGAGACAAATATAAAATAATTCCTAAATGTATGTACGTTCGGTTGATTAATAGACAGATATAGAATAATATTGTGTGTGGTGTATACAAAAAATTGGGTCGGAAAACATTTGTGTTCATCTATAAAAAATTCTTCTCACGTTCTTTGTCATGATAAAAGAAACTGACGAAATTTTGGAACCAAAAATAAAATGACATCGAAAATGTGAAAGTGATATACCGTAAATGGAAGGTTTGTCGGTTTTCATCTATTGTCCTTTGCTATGGTATTCATGCATACTAAATATACGCGGTATTATATCTTTTGATCATAACGGTTTATAAAACGGTTTTTGTGGTCTAATGCAAGATGATTATTGCCTTCAAAACGTGTTGGCATTACAGTTTATTCCAATCATTATTCGTCGGTTTCCAAAATAGAATACTAGAATTTATAAAACTTCCATTCGACGTCGATTTAGATAGATTTGTGAGCAACAAATTGTGAAATTCTTCTACTATTGTTAACCGGATATAAATGCAAAACAATGTAGTCCATCCGTCTGTCTTGAATGTCTATTCCGATGGTATCTAAAGAATGGCGTATGCTATTTGAAATGTTTTCGTTGATCTTTTCATTCGAAGGATGGAGTTGAATTCAAAGAGATCTGGTGGCACGATATGGGATAACAGACTTTATTATTTTCATATACTCGTGTAGTATATTGTATGAAAGGTCCTGGATTAGACAATAATTTAGAACACCACTTTAAATTGACCGGTTTTGTGCCATTGGAAAGTAATGCGTTTCTTGTAAGTTACAAATTTGTTACAGAAACTTTAGTTTGCAAACTCACCGTTTTAGCGCTGGTGGCAAATTATTAGTTTGGTATAGGAATAATAATTCCTAATGTATATAATCCTGGGTCACGGAGCGCGGGGCAGAGAGATATAATGCAATTACAACTACACCATCCACGTCAAGCAACCGCTGCTTGCGTTAGTACAAATTTGGGTGACCGCATGAAAATAGCATAATAGTAAAAATGATAATAGTAAAAATGGAGGGAAATGGTATAATCTCCTCCCCAGCATACCAGTATATCTCATCCAGCAGCAGTTTTGCAACTTCTAGCAGCACTACTGTTAGGCCAATCACACAGTGTGGGGATAAAAAAAAGCAAAAAAAATCCTTAGTCTTGCACCCGAGTTTAGAAAGCCTCCATAAACATTATTATTATTTTTTTGTACACATATTGCGGAAAAGGTTTTTTGGGATATCACAACACTTTGAACTATGAAAAAAATTGATCGATAAATTAAATATTCAGATAAAAATGCTTAAAACGCTAAAAATTAGTGATACCTACACTAAGTTATTTTGTTGGATGGATGGAGAATCTGCAAGATTGAGGAAGAAAAAGGCTATTGCGAAGTAGAGGGCTATTTATAATTTAAAAGAATATTCACATTATGCTTCATTACTATTTATTAAAAATCGAGTAGTAAAACGAAAACGAAGGCATTTCTAGTCAATTGTAAGTTAATAATTTAACCTTTAACATAGACAGAGTTCAATTTGTTCGTATAATTATTTTTAGGGGGAGAAAGCGCGCTATTGGGAGGAAGAAGTACGAAACTTCGATGAATCTAAATTTAGGAACACGTTTCGAGTATTGCGCGGAACTTTTGCTTTAATTAAGAATCGGATAAAATACCTCGCTCGAGAGGAAACAACATTAGGGCCTCCCATTGATATTCATAAAAAACTGGATATCGCGTTGTATGTATTAGGTTCATCAGCAGAGTACAGATCCATAGCCTCATTATTTGGTGTAGGTCGAACATCAGTTCGATAAATTGTCCTTAAAATTTCTGAAGAAATTTTCAAATAGTTTAAACCGGAATACTTTAACATTTATCCATCTTCTCCCGCAAAAATGGAGAAATAGTTCGGCGGTTTGAGGTTCTCATATTTGGTCAATGTTATGGTGCCATGGTGAATTTCACCGGGCATTTCCACGAGGAATACCCTTGGAACCTCCCCGGAGGTTTCCCCGAAAATTTCCCGCGGATTTCCCCGGGAACTTACACGGTGATTTGACTGAAAATTTCTCCAAGGATTTCCCCGGAGATTCCCTCGAAGATTATCTCAAGAATTTCCCCGGAGATTTCGCCGGGGATTCCCCCCAATGAAATCCGCCGGGAAAATTACAGGGAAGACTCCGGTAAAGTTCCCGGGGATTCCCCGTGGTAATCCCTAGGGAAATTCACAATGACACCATAACATTGAGAAAATTCGAGAACCTTAAACCGCCGAACTATTTCTTCATTTTTTTGGGAGAAGATGGATAAGCGTTAAAGTATTCCGGCTTAAACTATTTGAAAATTTCATGGACGATTTATAGAACTGATGAATCCCCGAGGATATCCCACGGGAATCCCCGGGGGAATCCCCGGGGAGAATCCCTGGGGAGAATCCCCGGAGAAATCCGCGGAGAATCTCCCGAGTAAATCCCTAAGAAAACCCTTGCGGAAATTCTCGGGGAAATCTCCGAGGGAAACCCCGGAGGAATATGCGGGAAAATTTCCGGGAAGTTCCAGGGGGAATCCCCAAGGAAATCTCCAGGGGGAACCCCCAAAGGAAATCTCCGGGGATTTTCCCCAAGGATTTCCCATGGGTTTCCCGGGAATTTTCCCGGGGTTTCAGCGGTAATTTTCCCGGGGAATTTCCCGTGTTTTTTCAGAGAATTTTCTACGAAATTCCCCGGGGGATTTCAAAGTGAATTTTCCCGGGAATTTCCACTGGAATTTCCCCGGGGATTCCCCCGCGGATTTCCTCGGGGATTTTGTCAGGGATTATACCCGAGGTTTCCCTGTGATTTTCCTCGGATATTTTTCCGAGATTTTTTGATCGATTTTCACTGAGAATTTCTCTTGGATTATTCCCGAAGAGATCCTTGGGCTTTTTTCCCGGGAATTTTCCCACGAGGCTTTTCCGGGATTTTAGCCGAGGGAAAACATGGGAAAACCCCAGGGGGATAAAGTTGGAGACTAAATTGGGGACAAAATTTGGGACAATAATGGAACAAAGTTGGAGACAAAAATAGCGACAAAGTTGGGGAAAAGTTGGGGACAAAATTAGGGACAATGTTGGGGACAAAATTAGGAACAAAATTCAGAACAAAAATGGGAACAAGAATGGTGACAAAGTTGGGACAAAGTTGGGGGCAAAGTTGGGGACAAAGATGGGTACAAAGTTGGGGACAAAGTTGGGGAAAAATTGGGGACAAAATTGGCGATAAAAATGGAGACAAAAAGGGACCATATTTGGTGAAAAAGTTTAAGACAAAGCTGGGTACAAAGTTGGCTTTAAAGTTGTGGTCAAATTTGGGTCAAATTTGGTGACAAAGTTGGGGACAAATTTGGAGACAAATCTGGAGAAAAAGTTCGGGACAAAGTTGTTGATACGTTGGCGAAAAATTTGAGGAAAAGAATGGGGACAAAATTGGGTACAAAAATAGGGTCAAATATGAGGACACAATTGTTTTCAAAAATGAGGACACAAATGGGGCCAACTTGTGGACAAAAATCGGGACAAATTTGGGGACAAAATATGGGACAAGATTGGGGACAAAAATGTAGACAAATTTGGGGTCAAAATTGGAGACAAAAGTTGGGGACACGAATGGGGACGAAGTTGGGGACAAAGTTTGGCACAAAATTGGGGAGAAAATGGGGACAAGAATGGTGACAAAGTTGTTGTCAAATTTGGGGCAAAACTGAGGACAAAATTGGCGACAAAGTTGAGGACAAAGTTGGGGACAAAAATGGGGACAAGAATACTGACAAAGTTGGGGACAAAATTGAGGATCAAATTGAGGACATAAATGGGGACTAAGTTGGGGACAAAGTTGGGGACAAGTTTTAGGACAAAATTGGGGACAAAAGTGGAGACAAAAATGTGAACAAAGTTGAGCACAAAGGTGGGAACAAATTTGGGGTCAAAAAATGGGGATACATTTTGGAACAAAGTTAGGAACAAAATTGGGAACAAAATTGGGGAGAAAAATGCGGACACAATTAGGGACAGAAATGGGGACAAAATTGAGAACAATAATGGTGACTAAATGTATTAGTAGACTCGTACTTATAGTATTTGTTCCGTTAAATTGGATCGTGTTAGTTGTAGAATCTTATTCAAATTGGGAAGTTCTCGGAAAAGGCGACTTCTAAGTCGATAATGTTAAAAAAATTATCAACGTTATCCCCTTGGATTACGAAGATTGCGTAACTCTCTATTTTATAGGCGTTCCCCTTCAATGAGTAAGTTATTTTTCAGTTTACTATTAGAAAATATTCTAATATTGAGTTGAAGAGTAAAAAATTTACGGGTTGTATTTCAATATTATTACTATTAAGAACATTGTTAAAAGCAGTTCGTTAAGTTTTTCAAAATTTGATTGACGCTAGAAGGCCGATTTGTTTATTATGTAATAAAATTCTAAACACAACAAAGGTGTCATTTTGAGAGATAATTTTAGTGGCTGCGGTCTACTTTTAAACTTGTTGCAGCATTAGGCGATGATAATAACGATTGTAGACTTGACTGTAAAAATACGTATTGTTTCTTAAATGTACTTTTTGTAGCAACAAATATTGACTTAACGAATCAACCGGCATGATTTCTCTATAAGTTTCACCTTTACCATTGAGAAAGACGCAGTAAAGTTTGTAATTGCAAAGTATAATACTCCTCGTTACGAGCTTTTTCGCCATCTTTTTCATTAATTTTTGCCGTTTAAGCCCGACTAGTGGTCATAGTTAAGATTCTTAGTAATACTCGCGGATAAAGGCGTTCACTGTATAAGGATGACACGAAGTCCAACCATTCTTTAAAAACATTCAAATGTTGTTTTATGGAAACTATCTTTCAAAAAGTGTCTATTATGTGTTAATCCAGCGACGTTCATTATTTAGGTGGTATTATACTTAAATAAAAGGATGCCAACCCCTTTAGCGAATTTCCCTAATCAGTGTGTAGTAATTAAGATAAGCGCATACATAATTTAATTTATTTAAATCAGTCGACAATATTCTAAATACTTTTAAATTTTTTCTTACCTAATTCAAAATTGAATATATTTTTGTATACCTCCTTACAATATTCAAAGCCGATTTAGAATGTTAAGAAAAAAAATTTTAGGATTGTGGGAAATAAAATCATTTTATGGTTATGGTGTTTACCGCAAGGCATTATTTTTTCTATATTTCTCGAAAAATTTATCTTGTAGAAAAATTTAGCATTTGTTATTTGATAGCAAAATACCGAATTTAATTTGTTCTATTTTATAAAATAAAAAAAAATAAAATAAATATTAAGAAAACCAACCAACACAGAAAAATTAAAACGCATTAAAAAATTAAAGCCAAAAGTTGTTGCTTTCACATTTCTTAGCTAAGCTAAGCGGATTAGCGAAAGCAACACTACTTAAAAAACATATAATAGATTTATTTTCATTTAAAAAAAAAAATTAAAACAGGTCGGTTTCGATGAGTTTGTGAATGTAGCTGAATACTGCACAAAAAACCAATGAGAGAGAACAGAGAAACATCAAAAATAATTGCAAAGATGTGTATGCAACTGCATAACCCGTAAATAACAAATATGAAATAAATAAACTGTAATTAATGTATAACCCATTTGAATTGCATAACCCATGAACTTTTCGATGGAATTTTTTCTTTTATTTCGTTACTCTTTATAAAACTCTTTTCTCTTTGGTTGTACCTTTCGAAGTAAGGAGTGTCTTCTAAAGAAGTGTCTACTAAATTGTTTGCACAATATTGATGTAGGTCGTAATTTCAGAATCGTTAGAATTGCTGCAGGTGGTATTATCTATCGTCTTTATTTCAAGCAAAAACAAGCACACATTAGATTTGATTGAGCCAAATAATCTGTAGAAATCTAAACACGAGTATTGTAAGAGGAAATTTCTGGAAAATGTTCTACACTGCTTTATATTTCCTATGGAGAAATCGCTTGAGTATAAGTAATGCTACATGACAACCTTTCTGGATATAGAGCAGACCTTTAACAAATTCATTTCGGAGGCAATCACTCGGTTACTTGTATTTCTGAAAGTGAACGAGTACTAATAGGCTGGATAAACCAGATACCAGAAAGGATCGTCACGGCTAATCTGGATGTATGCTTTTTTAACAAATTAGTGAGTATAGCACATTACAATTTACGATTTTTCGTATATTGAATACGATTTAAGTAATCAATTTGGAACGGTTTTATATGAATCTATAACAATTTTAAACGATCTGGATTAGATTTTTAGAATTAGAATTTAATTAGATTTTATGCAGATTTATTGTGTTTTAAATGAGAATCTTGTCAACGCTATCCTTTTTTTTCATCTTGTGTGTTAAAGCAGAATATCTTCATTGTACATTTAAATCAATCAATCAGTAAGACTATGATGAAATATTGGAACGCTAAATATTCAAAGCTTTAGACCAACCACAAACAAGATAACCGTAACACGACTCACATTTCATTGTGCATAAATATTCAAGACATGTCAATGTATAGCTAACTATAATAAAAGGATGCTAATTGAATTTTCTAGAACATTTTAAATTGACGTTTCAACATAAAGCGAAAAACTCAAATCTGACTTGTAAAAGAAAATTTTAATCCTTATGTATGTATTCAAGAAAAGGTATTACATGAAAAATAAGAAGAAGAAATAATAAATTTTCTTTCTTAACTATGTAGAGATTATGTAGACGCTATCTGATAAATTTTAATATGTAGTAGCTACTATTCGTTATTATTTACTATTATTATTAAGATGGAAATTGTATTACATTTTCATTTTCTAAATTAAAAATTTTAAAAAATTGCTTTCTACATAATTGTGTACGAACATGTTAGGTTAGATGTAATGTAAATTATATAAGGTTGGTCGTGAAAATTTCATGACATGTACTTTTAAATAGCAACGTATTTTCTGCCTCAATCTAATACAAAAACACATATATTATGTATAATAAATAATTACTTTTCGACATGTTATTTTTCAACAACAAATATTTACTTTTTTATTTTATTTTATTTTATTAAAATTTAAATATTTCATTTTAAAATTTTTTATTTTTTGTTAATTGAATTTATTTAAAATTTATAAATTATGTACGTATTAAGTAAAAATTCTGTTATTTGATAAATCTGCTAATTAGTAGTTATTTAACTTCGCGGTTTTGACTTCTGTTTGTTAGCTTAAAATTCAGTTTTATTTTTGTTTTTGTTAAAGACATAAACTTAGAAAAGGTGTTCCAATATGAAAATTATACAAAATATTTCAGAAAATTTGTATTTTACACATACCCACATTTATATTTTGAGTATGAAGAGTCTTAACGAAGATGTTTATGGTGACATTGTATAGGATAAAATTGGTTGGTTTCACGCTTCATGAAAATTACCGTCGTATTATGTGCGATAACAGCATCGGTGTAACCGTTGATCTGTGAGAATTACTTTCGATTAATGCACCTGCAGAACGTAGCAACCCTACATCTAAATACTTACTTATTGTTTGTATAATTAAAGCAAAGAATGTGAAACGGTTAAAGCTTTATTTAAAAAATGATGGACATTTAATAGATATTTCTGAAAAAAAAACAGGTAATAAATTCCCAAATAAATTTCCATAGAAAGCACGACAAATAGCAAGAACAGATATGAATGAAACACAACGCAATTTTAAACGTCGAGTCTACATAAAACAACAACAAATTGAACAATTATTTTTATATAAAAAAAGGAGGAGTAAATCTGTTGTGGCCAACACCCGAAGAATACCATTGATCTCGAATACGCCGACTGTTGCTTCCTAAAGCAAAGAAATAAGGTTGCCGAATTTTTGGTAAAACTCTCTTGTATCATTATCCCCGGTCCAATTTTAAAAAAGCAACAAAATCGTCTCTTGTTGGTTGGAAATTTAATGTTTAAATTTATTTAAAACTTTCAATTCTTTGTATTTTTTGAAAATGCTAAACTTTTCAACATCATTGCTAAAATTGAAAAGCTCCAATTGAAACTGCCACTTTCGCGGTACATAAATTTCCACCAAATTTCCAAGAATCTCCAATTAAAAGGAAAAGTTTAAGTATGAAATTCTTTCTGAAAATTTAATCCGCCTGGACTGTAGAGATGCAAATTTTGGTGAAATAAAGTTTGTTGTTAACCAAAACTCACCATTTTCGGCAAAAATTCAATTTATAATTTTTTTATCTTTTTTTGCGTAATCGCTACAGTAGGTTCAACATGTACGGCAGCACGGCGTAACTGTACTTAAAACTAAAGGAATAAATATCGGCAGGGCTTCGGTTTTATATTGATTCCTCTTGGACCCTCTAAAATAATAATTAGTTTAACTGTAACTATTTAGCGGAAAACATACGTGAAATATATGAGTGCGATTCATAAAAAATGCTTTGAAGTCGACAAAAATGTCGGTTGCAAGTGAAGCAAAATATATAAAAAAGTCGAAAACATTTGTACAGAAGAGGATTATACATTATTCAATGATTAGAAATGTTGACGATTTGAACAAAATCCGAACCACTACGGAGAATGACGCCATAATACAGTTATTTGATGAAAATTCTTCGTTTACGCTGAGCGAAATGAACATAATAACAAAGCTTTTACGAATATTCTGTTTACTGTCGAGTCATCCTTTTGGGGTTTTATTGTTAAAAGGCATGTTTGGCCAACTCAGCAAAAAAAAGATTGTCCGAACTGTGCAGAACCCGCCCTAGCTCCATTGTATGGGGATGCTTCACAAGCAAGGTTTTGATAAATTAATCGTTTCCACACGGAACGTACACGCACCTTTCATGAATTAAATTTGTTCACGAGGTTTGTTACCATCTGTCCTTAAATGCTTTGGAGCGGGGAACTCTAGTTGGATCTTGCAAGAAGATAATGACCCAAAACACTATAGCATACGCGGTTCGAAATTTAAACTCCTAAAAGGCATCACAATGAAACTTATGGGCAACGATCGAAATTTATGGGCACTCTTGAAGATTAAGCTGAAAATGTACCACATAAAAAATTTGAGCACTCTTGCGCATTTGTCGGGAAGGTATGGAAATATTTATAACCACAATATGCAGAAAATTTGGTTCATAGTATGGACAAAAGGAGCCAGGCAATTATTAACAGTAATGGTGAACGTCAACATTCAGATGCACAATCTCCCCGGAAGCTACGGCAGAACTAGTATTAAATCTAGAAAGACGATTTTCTGAAAAGTTCATATGTATTAGTTGATAGTGCCCGAGAAAATACATATAACAAACTTTCAGAATAAAAAGAAGAAAAAAATCGTAGTTTTATTTTTACATTTCAAAATATTTACAAAAAAATGAAAAGCTTCTATCCACTGCCGGTGGAACGATGTCGGTTCAATTCCGCGGTTCAATTCCGCTTAAGTTTTGAACAATTGATCTGTACCGGTATTTTTGCTAAACTAATTTATTTTTTTTTTAATTTAGCCGTTTTTCCAATATTTGGTCGAAATCAGTAAACCGGAAGTGACAGCTTCCATAAAAGGTTTTTCATGTTTTGGAAATATTTTGAAAAGTATATCATTTATGAGAAAAACTACTATCAACTAAAAGATTCTAAATTAATTTTGCAATAATATCGGACCAGATCAATTTTCTGACTTACTTAAGGCCGCGTAGCCACTCCCTTTATATTTCCAAAACCTAAAATATTTTTTGTTTGCCTAGAACAAAGATTATAGACATATATAGCAAAAACATTGAAGCCTGCGAATAAAATGCATTTTTAATACAAATCTGCGAACTAACCCACACCGGAAACAGAAAATCATGTGAAGTAAAAATTTGAAAAATAAAAACATTTTTACTCTCTGTTGCCTGTTCTCTACAATGATATTTTCTTTTTTTACTATCATGCTGATCGAAGCCAGTTTCTTTTCTTTAATTTCACATGGTTTCCTCTGTTCGTGTCATCTCCCGGATACAATTTTATGATACGTCCCATTAGTCATTGCGTGGCTTGTAGGCTGGTATCGTGTATCAGGACAATGTCATCTAATTGCAAGTTTTTGGATTGTGTTTGCCATTTAGTTCGAGTGTGAAGCGTATGTAAATAATCCAGTTGCTCGCGCCTCCAGAAATTTTGGTACATATGATTGACGATATCCCATGCAGTGATAATTAAATTTTATGTTCGGGATTCGTCAATTGATGTATCGGTCTGACGATGAGAGAGTGCGCAGTATCAGAAACATCGATATCTGTAGAATATAATAGTCTTGAGCTTAATATACCTTCAATTTGAGTGACTAATGTCGAGAATTCTTCCAAGGTTAGTATTTCGTGATTTACAGCACTTTCCCTACAAACCTTCCTGGTGCGGGCTCGCCGACAGAATGAAATGCAATATTATGAATGATCATAACATATATGCCAGGATCTTTTGCATTCGAAAATAGCTAGAGAGTTGTTTGCTCACCTTGTCTAGGACATGACCTTCGATTGCACCTTCAGATTTGATGGAGAAGGAGATTTGATGGTAGAATCATAAACTTGATTCGGCACAGCAATTTCCGTCGTAATTTCTTGTTGTTTTGATTTGACCCATCCACCACATTTCGTTACAGTTGATTTCTTTTGCTGATAGACCACGGCATCCATAATATGCTGGTTTTTGTTTAGACGGAACTTACCTCCATCGATCTCGCTTAATTGGTGGTAATTTTTCCGACATGCGATTAGCAACGAATGTTGTCCATCACCTTGGTGGGCTGAATAACCAGTCCAAACCAATCATAGAATCGGTCCACATCGTGATAGAGGAACTAGCCTTCATTTCATTGACTAACCTATTACGAAACACTGTAGCCATTAGCTCAAGCATCGGCATACTCACTTGCTTCAAGGGTGCCACTTTAGTTTAAGAACAGATTAAATGATAACCGAAATCACCTTAACTGTTTTGTGATCCTGAAAATATCACCGGTGCATATGACCACTTCCTTGCATAATAGAATCCGTGCAAGTCTAATGAGATGGACATAGTGATACATCTAGGAATTCTTATTTGTGATGCTGTTGTGTAGGTCAATCCATACGATCCAATCGATATTATTTAACCACGATGAATGGAGAAGTATTTTTAATTTGATTATGATTGGTGATAGGAGTCCTAAAAAGCTTCTATTGGTGTGGATTTCTCTATCATCCAATTGAACTTGGGATAGAAATTGATCGCTGTGGCATCTCAAGCTATTCCCATAATATCATGGATGGTTCTGGATGGTCGAAAAGTACCTTGACTGGTAGTATTATTATTATTTAGTATTCGTCGCATTTATGAACTGTTTGATTACATTTTTCTTAATTTGAAGCCGCCGCTGCTTAGAATGTTCACTATGTTGGTATGAAGCTCGAACAATTTCGATAGTTTTGACGTACCAGTTATAAGATCGTCTACGTGTATGTATCGTTCTATTGCCCGATGCGCTGCAGGATGCTGATCTTTTTAATCTAGAGCAAGCTCGTTTACACACGAAGTTGCCATAAATACCACCGTATTTAGTGCACACTCTCCATGTTGTTTATGTCTCGTGTCGCTACTGCTTTCGTGAACCTGCCGATACATCTTTTCAATATCGCCTACGAGGACATTTGAATTTTGTCGAAATCGCGTAATGATATGGAACAGATATGATTGCATGTTAGGTCCCACCATTAAATTGTCGTTCCATGTCATATCTGTGAATCTGCCATCTTTAGGAAACTTAAATAAGTGTAGTATAAGATTTTTCTTGACAAATAAAATAAAATTATAATAAATTCTTCTTAAGCTGACCGGCAAGGTATAAACAACAAATAGCCTTTTTTATTGGAACATACCACGATCAACAAGACCAACCACAATTTGTTACAACTTCTCTGCACCAATTATTTATTCGAGGCACCCGAATTGGTACAGAAACATAGTGTTAGCTTTGAATAAAGGAGTTACTGTAGTAATGGATACATAAACAGTTCAAAAGTAAACTAAAAACAATCGGTTCGGCCAATCAAACTAAAAGAAGCTTTCTGAGAAAAGAAATTAACTTGTCACCGCTAAAATATGACAACAACTTTATCCATAAATCAGGGAGCCTACTATGGAAATCGATCGTCGACGTTTTTTGTTTGTACTCAGCAATAGTACGTTTAAACGCACAACTGCTCTTAAGCAATTTGATGTGAGAAATGAAAAAACATAAATCAAAGTGCATTTAAGTTAATATATTTCAAGGTTCAATGTATGAGTAATTAATATATAATTCAAACAAACAAAAATATTTACATGCATACTTTTTTCAAACACTTATTTTTAAGAGCAATGGTATTAGAACAAATATTCGTTTAAACGCACTTAGAAAAAATAATACAAATATTATATTTAATAGTTTATTGACTTTCCATTTTTTTGAATAACTTCAAATATTCTATTTGGCATCGAATTTACCCGGTTTTGAAGTATTTCCGGATTGATTTCAGCTCAAACTTCTTTAATTTTCAATTTGAGCTCCATAATCGTACGAAAAATTTGATTTGGAGGCTTTTGACCGTAAATCCGGCGAACCATGATGCCCCATAGGTTTTCCACGGGATTCAAGTCAGGACTACGTGCTGGCCAATCCAAAAGAGGGATCTGGTGCTCTTTAAACCACTCCAATGACACCCTTGAGACATGGATTGCAGCGTTATCCTGCTAGAAGACGCAGTCATCTTCAATTTTCTCTTCCATAAAAGTGATGAGAACGTCTTCCAACATTTCGTTGTACATGGCCGAGTTCATTTTTGGAGGAACAAAACAAATTTGAGCCTTTCCAATTGCAGAGAAAGCCGCCCACACCATAACGCTGCCACCTCCAAAGTTTCTTTTCGACATTTGAACATCATTACGTCGAAGATCATGACAATAATAGCTCATGGAGTCAGGAACATGTAAATTAAATTTCTTCTCATCGTAAAATACTATTTGATTTCATTGGGTTGTTGAATACATGATTTTTTGATACTGGCAGATCAAGCTTTCTTTGAATTTGAGTAACATTGAGTTTATTTTTGGTGGCTTCGAGTTTTATCATCCCAATTTGTCCCTTTGACAATTTTCGATTACCTTTTGTTGGTTTCTTAAAACCATACCATTCCACTTTTTTTTTTAAAAAGTTGCAGACGACAGACTCAGTTCGGTTAATTAGACGTCCGATTTTGCGATTTGAGTATTTGTTTTTGTGATAAAAGTCAATTTCAATGTTTTCTTTCTCCGACAAGTATTTTCCTTTAGGCATTTTGCTTATCTTCTGGAAAAATATGTTCGATTCACTATAGCGTTTTTAATTCGCGTTTAAAAAGAGATAAATTACCAATCTATTTTCTAAACGAAAAAAAAAAAAATTTAAATTCTATTATCTTTAAAAAATACGAACAATTTTGTGCTGCGTCTAAACGAATATGTCCGGCACATATATGTACTACAACAATGAAATGCGCAATAATCATTATTACAACAATAACAAAAATACGAATTTTTCCATAAACAAGAATGAATAAATATTCTTATTATTGTGACAAGTTTATAGACCTTTTTATCAATTATAAAAATAATAAAAAAACTTTTTATTAATCCAAATTTTCGGTATTGTATACCATCTTCAGGGAGTTTATTTTCTACAAATTTATTAAATAATCATAAAAAAATTATATATGAGAAGAAAAATTAAGATAACCAAAAATACAATAATAATTACATTTTTTTTATATATAAAATAGAACGATCTTCTTATAAAACTGTTAGTTTTTAATAAAATATTTATAAAATAACTTTTTCACGTTACGAAAATTAAAATTGAACGTTTATACTTCAAATGGAAAAAACAATTAAAACGTAATTAAATTCAGTAGCCAACCTTGACACGATACAGACATCAACCCCAAAAAACAATTTCAAAAATTCAAACAGTTAAAAAAACATTTTATATTAACTTCAAGTATAGTTTTTGATGATGTTAATGTAACAACTATGCAATTTTTTCGTGTCAACCTTATAATTGACAGGATTTTTAGCTACCCATATGTTACACGCTTCTTTAAACAACCTATTACTTTTTTTATTTTCATATGTTAACGTAATAGCATTATCAAAATCAAAACTATGATTAGTTTCATG
Organism: Nephrotoma appendiculata; assembly: GCA_947310385.1. Lineage (NCBI taxonomy): Eukaryota > Metazoa > Arthropoda > Insecta > Diptera > Tipulidae > Nephrotoma > Nephrotoma appendiculata. Next base: position 240,164,428 of record OX371223.1, on the reverse strand, counting down.
ACAGTGTTTGTAAAGCTGATCTATAATGATTAACATTTTTACCAATTTGTTTTTTGATATGATTTTCATCTTTCTTGTGTTGATCTATTCTTTCAATTTTTCTTTTGCTCGTTTCACCTACATAACAGCTATCACAATTTTTGCAAAGAATTTTATAAACTAAACTATCTGTTTGCTCTGGTAAAATTTTATCTTTTAGTTTAGTATAAATACAATCAGTTTTTTTAATAATTTTGTTCGTTAAACATAAGTTTTCCGAATTACTTTTTAATGTTCATTGTTTTTTTATTTTTATATGTGTATAACGATTTAATTATAAGTTTTTTAATTAATTTAATACGATAATTATTGCTTATTAAAATATTAGTAATTTTATTAATAGTAATATTTCTAAATTCAGTATCTGTAAGATAAATAGCTCTTTTAATGAAAGATAGAGCAACATTTTTCTTCATACTATATGGATGAGTTGACATGAAATTTAAAAGTGTATTAGATGCTATTTCTTTCTTACACCATTTTGTTTTGATTTTTTTATTTATTATAAATAATTTAGTATCCAAAAATGCAAGTGTTTTATTATTTTCTTTTTCTATTGTAAATTTTAATTTGTAATGAAACGAATTAAATAAAACTTGTAATCTTGCCACGTTATCTTCATCTGTAGCAACAATAACATCATTAACATATTTAAAAATAAATAATGGTTGCTTTTCTAATAAAGCTAATTTATTATTAATCAATTTTTCCAAAAGGATATCCGCTAAAATTGGTGATAATGGATTACCCATTGCTAAGCCAAATTTTTGTTTATAAAATATATTTTGATATTTAAAATAATTATTGTCACTAATGCACACATCCAATATTTCAAAAAATTCTACTTTAGTAAGATTACAAACATCAACCAATTTATTCCACCTTTCATCAATTGCATTCTTAGCTAAATCCAAAGGTACATTGGTGAATAAAGATACAACATCTAACGACGCTAATATGTCATTTTCACCCAGTGTAATATTTTTAAGAATATCTTTAAATACTAAAGAATTTTTAATATTAAATTTGCTTTTTAAAGTTAAAGGTTTTAAAATCTCACAACAGAATTTTGATAATTTATGTGCTGGGGAATTTATTGTAGATACTATAGGTCTTAATGGTATATTTGGCCTATGTATTTTTGGATGTCCGTAAATTCTAGGTGCTATTGGATTACAAATTTTAAGAGATAATTTCGTAACTTTGTTAATTAATTGCTTATTAGCCAAATTATCAATAATATTAAAGCCTTTAGATTTAATTTTTATTGTAGGATCATTATCTAATTTTGTATATGTTTCTAAATCATTTTTTAATAATTTTGTTCGCTAACCATAAATTTTCCGAATTACTTTTTAATGTTTAATTATTACTTTAACGGAAAAGATTACCAGAACATTAAAGTAATTCGGAAAATTTATGTTTAGCGAATAAAATTATTAAAAAAACTGATTGTATTTATACTAAACTAAAAGATAAAATTTTACCAGAGCAAAAACATAGTTTAGTTTATAAAATTCTTTGCAAAAATTGTGATAGCTGTTATGTAGGTGAAACGAGCAAAAGAAAAATTGAAAGTATAGATCAACACAAGAAAGATGAAAATCATATCAAAAAACAAATTGGTAAAAATGTTAATCATTATAGATCAGCTTTACAAAACACTGTCATGAAACTAATCATAGTTTTGATTTTGATAATGCTATTACGTTAACATATGAAAATAAAAAAAGTAATAGGTTGTTTAAAGAAGCGTGTAACATATGGGTAGCTAAAAATCCTGTCAATTATAAGGTTGACACGAAAAAATTGCATAGTTGTTACATTAACATCATCAAAAACTATACTTGAAGTTAATATAAAATGTTTTTTTAACTGTTTGAATTTTTGAAATTGTTTTTTGGGGTTGATGTCTGTATCGTGTCAAGGTTGGCCACTGAATTTAATTACGTTTTAATTGTTTTTTCCATTTGAAGTATAAACGTTCAATTTTAATTTTCGTAACGTGAAAAAGTTATTTTATAAATATTTTATTAAAAACTAACAGTTTTATAAGAAGATCGTTCTATTTTATATATAAAAGAAATGTAATTATTATTGTATTTTTGGTTATCTTAATTTTTTTTCTCATATATAATTTTTTATGATTATTTAATAAATTTGTAGAAAATAAACTCCCTGAAGATGGTATACAATACCGAAAATTTGGATTAATAAAAAGTTTTTTTATTATTTTTATAATTGATAAAAAGGTCTATAAACTTGCCACAATAATAAGAATATATAAAAAAGACCTTATTTGAAGATTGAATCTTAATATTAAAAATAAGAATGATTAACTTGTACATTAATTTCATGTGGCGAAGGTTACCGAATGTAAGCCATTTTCTTTTTAATTTAAAAAGCACCAAAAAAAATCAAGTGCGTTTAAACGAATATGTACCACTGTATTGCTGAATATAAACAACGAACAAAAAACGTCGACGATCGATTTCCATAGTTGGCTCCCAGATTTGAATGGGCAATTATTATTTTTGTAATCCTCTTCGTAATATAATCGCTTAAAGTTTTATGCAAATAATAATTAAATAAAATAGCAAAATTTTAATTATTCCCTCTTACTAAGTAAATGAAAATCAAAATTACAAAATATCTACTTTGTACATGTAGCTAAATGTGTACGAAGTACTACGTACAGAAAATGTATGCAAATACAAAAATGTCATTTTGATAGATAATTAAAATCAGATTAAAATAAGCAAACAACAACTAAATTGGAAAATACAGTTTGCTTCAATCAATGCACAGCGTATGTTCGTATGTATACATGGAGATGGTTACCAATTGTAATGGCAGAATAGCAATGAGATGATAGTTATGGTATAGATTTTTATATATTTTTTATATTGAAAAACCGCACAGTAGTTGTATTTAATGGAAGTATTATTTTTAATCCTTCCAAGTTTCTAAATTTATGTATAATATGCATGCTGCATAGGGTGCATTGGATACGTAAATACGTATAAAGAGATGGCGGCGTATCAATTGGAACACAATTTTGCGCCGAAATAAAATTCAAGTAATTTATTAGCCCTGTATCAAAACATCATGCTTGATTTTTTTGCATGTTAAATTAATGACCCAAATATATGGCGTATTTATAGATGTAAAATTATGTATAGATTTTATTGTGGTTTTAATAGTCCAAATGTATTTGAATTACATTAAATATTTGCGCATCCATAATGCTTGACAATTTTATGTAACTTTATATTAGCATTAAATCATATGCAACATCATGTTATTACATATATGATGTAATACCTAGTATAGCATATACACTCGCGAGCAGCTAATTCGACACAACCCTCCCTCCCGGCTTAACCGATTTTTATAAGACTTTATTTTTTTAAAGCTGTATCCGAAATGCTACTGAAGATAGCAGAAAAATTCAGCAGAAAAAAAACTGTATTATCGACCTCCTTTATATACATTGGTAGAAAAATTCAGTAGAAATTTTTTGTTGTTTTTGACCGTTTTCTGTAGAAAAACTGAATTATTGACGTATTTAAAATAGTCGTAGAAAAATTTATTCAATTTTGTTTATGTACGCATGTTTTCGGCCGAAATTCGAGTAAATTCACATAAGCACAAGAACTGTTTTAATAATAAATTAGAAGTAAAAAGTAGAAAAAATCTTTAACCTTAGAGTTTAAAAGGTCCACCAATTTGTTGATTTATACAAGTTCTAGACTTTAACGTCTATCTACCGAGCGAGTATGATGACCCGCTGATCGTGGAAATTCCCGCTATTCGAATATACATGACACGGGAAAAGTAATAATTCCGTTGAAATGAAGAAAAATTCTTTAGCCTTAGGGTTTAAAAGGTCCACCAATTTGTTGATTTATACAAGTTCTGAACTTTTACGTCTATCTATCGAGCGAGTATTATGACCCGCTGATCGTGGGAATTCCCGCTATTCAAATATGCATGACACGCGAGAAGTAATAATTCCGTTGAAAAGAAGAAAAATTCTTTAGTCTTAGGGTTTAAAAGGTCCACTTGTATAAATCAACAAATTGGTGGACCTTTTAAACCCTAATGCTAAAGAATTTTTCTACTTTTTACTTCTAATTTATTATTAAAACAGTTCTTGTGCTTATGTGAATTTACTCGAATTTCGGCCGAAAACATGCGTACATAAACAAAATTGAATAAATTTTTCTACGACTATTTTAAATACGTCAATAATTCAGTTTTTCTACAGAAAACGGTCAAAAACAACAAAAAATTTCTACTGAATTTTTCTACCAATGTATATAAAGGAGGTCGATAATACAGTTTTTTTTTTCTGCTGAATTTTTCTGCTATCTTCAGTAGCATGTATCCGAAGCAGTACCCTGAAATACAAAAAACATAATCCTTGCGGTATTTGTAATAATTGTTGTTACCTAACTGAAATGTAAAAATTAATGTGATTAATTAATTAAGTTTAATGTAATACATATTTAATTTATCTGATTTTTGTAAACAAATCGATACGTCAAAAATTGTATCCAGTGTATTTTCTTGAGACAATTACAACAACACCACAATGGCTAAAGCAAAAACTAAAGCATTTTAGAATTTTGCTTTGGCTGAATGATAATGCAGATTTGCATTAGTTGAAATAGCTGAATAGCGCTGATTCAGCTAAAGCAAAAATGTTTTAGTTCTCAAGAAAATACGGCTATCGATAAAATTTGTGTCGATAAAGTAGTAGATAGTGTTGCTTGACTCAATGCCTTCTAAACTACTGGCCGCTTACACCAACTGATGACGACACACTAAGTCGACGGTTCAACTAGATGGCAGATAAATTTTAAAAAGGAAAATTACATCACAAAATATATTTAGTTGCAATTATTACATCGAAGTAGAAGGATATTCATTTTTTATTTCCGTTTTCCAGTTTTTTCTAGTTTTTGGCTCCGCCTCGTTCTCATAAAACCAAAATAACACCCCAATTACCGAAGTCGTGTCACTTCAGGCGACGTGACTATAGTCGTGTCACGTCGCATAAAAATTGATATTATTGAAGTCGTTTGAAGCGGAGACGACTGTAACTAAAAATATATCTGGTAACACTAATAATTGCTTAAATTTGACAAACATTTGCTCAAATTTTACAGGTTATTTGCTGTCAAAAATTATGAAAATAAAAATTTTGTTATATCGTTATATGTGAAAAAAATCATTTTAAAAAATGAGCAGTGTATTATTTTATGATACAGATAGCGATGAAGAGGGAACAAATGGCGATATGGCTGTAGAACGAAAACTACTTCGCGATCGTTCCAATCCAATGGAAATACCGGATGCTTTGTGAGCGTGATTAAAAATTTGCTTATATGTATTGTTTTGATGTAATTTTATTTGTAGGTTTCTAAAATATTTTAGAGTGAATAAAGATGCATTCCAATATTTATTATCTGTCGTCACATCAAAAATAAAAATTACAGTGCGTTCTTCGTCAGTGCCACCCGTCCTTAAATTAGCTTCCGCGTTGCGGTTTTTTGCAGAAGGCTGCTATCAGACGGGTACAGGCAATGAGTTTGTGGCGGGAGTTGCACAACCAACTTTCTCAGTCCACTTGGCAGAAGTGTTAAACATATGTGAAAGCGAATTATGTCCAGAGCTGATAAAATTTCCGAATGATGAAGAGAAAGCAAATATTAAACTAAGATTTTTTAATAAATTCGGATTTCCGGGCGTGATAGGATGCGTAGATGGCACGCATGTAAAAATTGTTGGACCACCAAAGAATGAGAGGCACCTATACTATAATCGAAAGGGATACTACAGCTTGAATGTGATGCTAGTAAGTTTATTGTGAATCCTTTAAAAATAAATTAAGTGCATAATATTACATTGTAGGTATGCGATGACCGATTATTGATCAGGTATGTTGACGGAAATCATCCGGGATCGTGCCACGATTCATTTATTTTCAATTCGAGCGAACTGGATAGTGAGCTTCGACAAAATTTTGAAAATGGAGCAATAAATACATGGATTTTGGGTAATTTACATTTATAAAATATATAAGAATAAAATTTAATCATCTTTCATTTAAAGGTGATGCTGGGTATATGCTTAAACCCTACGTTATTGTACCATTTCGGTCGACACAAGAAGGCGACCCAAGAAAAAAGGAGTTTAACAAGAAACACAGTAAAGCTAGAAATGTTGTAGAAAGAACCATAGGGGTCCTCAAGAATCGATTCCGCTGTTTACTAGGCGAAAGACAGCTGCACTATAGTACAAATAAAGCAAGGCAAATTATTAACGTTTGCTGCGCCTTGCATAATTTATGCCTTCGATATAATGTTCATTTTGACGAACCTAGTATACCTATTGACCAGGAAGATCTGCTAGCACCATCGGAAGGCGACAGTCCTGAAAATGCTGGAGATCGCATTAGACTAAACATAATGAATTCGATTGGTTAAAAAAATAATTCATCTTTATTATATGAAACATAAAATAAAAAAATTTAAAACATAACAAAATATAAAAATTGGAATTTCAGTTCGTCCTTATTACATACATTGCTAGTGGGGTGTTTAGTATTCACTATTTGCACCGCGCCTTTCCTTTAAAGCTAACTTGTGCTCTTTTAATTGGATTTCTCTTAATTTAATTTCAAGCTTTTCCTTTCGGTATTTCCTTTTTTCCAAAATATCATCTTGCAATAACTTTAATTGTTTTGCTTTAATTTCATACGTTTTCCTGATATAACGTGCCATTTCCTTACTATGCCTCTCAGTTTCTTTTATTGATTCTGTTTGCTCTTTTAATAGACGATTTCTTTCTTCATGACGGCCTTCGTTTGCTTTTTTTGACCCGGAAGCTGTTGTTTTTGAGGTTTTCGGTTCAGGTGTTTTCGGTTCAGGTGATAAATTGGATTCGTCAGGTTGATTTTCGCAGGGATATTCTACCATGCTATATTCTATAGGTGAGTCTGATGAATCGACATGTATTGGGTGGCTACGTAATTCTTCGGAAACCGAAATAACTTGCACGGCGTTGGAGTTGCTTGGGCCCAAGCCAAAGGTTCTACGAGAAGGTTGAGAAACTTCTCTGAGCATTAATATGTCGATAACAGTTTCCTCTTGGGCGGAAAATGTATAGAGTTTGTTGCAACCTCCACCTGTTGACTTTAATTCTTTCTTATTATGTCCGAATTTTGCTTGAACTTTGGATTTATAATCATTCCACACCTGAAATAAGAAAAAAATGTGTTTAATTGATCTTGTCTTCAAAGTTAAACTACCTTTTGCCATTCAGAGGTTGTCCGCACTGGAGGACCGAGGCTATTTAATTGGTCACTAAATCCATTCCATATGTTTGAGAATTCATCTTTTGTGCTGCCAAAATTAAAAAAGCCTCTAGCGATGGTAATGTTTTTCTCCATTAACTGAACTAGCAGTTCAAACTGCTTGCAGTTGGTTATTTTTAACCTATAAAAAATTATTTTTTTCCTTTTTTTAAATTTATATACAATACCTTAAACTTATATATATATATATATATATATATATATATATATATATATATATATATATATATATATATATATATATATATATATATATTTTTTATATATATTTTATATAGTTTTTAAACTATTAAAAACATAAAAATAATTTAACTGTTTTTTTATAAAAAAAAAACAATATACCAAAAACTTACTGTTTACGTCCTTCCATTACACTGGATACTTTTGGTTTTGAAATATTGCAATAAATTTTTATTTTTTTAGTTTTGTATTTATAAAGCGTATAACTCTTGTTACTTGAAAAAATGGTGTGACAAGAAAGTCATTTCAAGTGACAGCAGTCGTCTCAAGTGACTTGAGGCGTAAGAAACGACTTCGACAATAGCAATATTGATGCGACGTGACTTTAGTCATATAAAGTGACGTGACACGACTTCGGTAATTGGGGTGTAAATTTCGTCATACAAAATTACAAAACAATAAAAATATTATTTCTCTCTCCAGTTGTTTTGTAATTTTGTTAATTTGTTTAGTTTCGAACAAACTGTTGAAGCCGAAGGATATTCGTTTTTTAATTTTTCTAGTAATGCATGTACATTTTTAGTTTAGATTTTGGCATTTTTTTGTCATTTTTATCCAACATAAGTCGATTTGTAATATCATCTAATTCAAAATTGTTGTAATTGGTACGTAGATTTAATAAAAAAAGGGAAAAGAAGTACGGATATCATGTAAAATACAGAAAAAATGCATCGTACCGTACGGCTTCGACTAATTATGTGACAGTAAATGAAATTATGAAAATGACAATAAAATACAAAAATGAAATGACAAAATAGAAACAAAATGATCACATAATATTCTCTGCTCTCACGGTTCTATTTATATTTTTGTAGTGGAATACACTAGAACTTTGTATTACGTTATCTAAATAGGCGAATTTCTTTAAATTCTCATTAACTTCTTGAATGTGGATCGAAAAAATTCAATTTATGAATTAAGAAAATCAATTACACTAAAATTGTTCATAATTTATTAATTTATTGTATAATAATTCAGATTTTTATTTGTTAAGTTTGTGAAATTTATTGCCATGGTAATAAGGAGGCAAAGTGTATTATTTTTACTTAATTATGCTGACATCTGGTTGTCGACTTACGTTGTCGTCATCAGCAAAAAATGAATGTTGTCACAGGCCAGTACTATAGAAGACACTGCTTGACTAAAGTCAGCAATAGCAATATTTTTGTTTTCAACTTGCTACTAACGTCATTAAATAAAATTAATCTTTCTTTTTGGTATCCATTTTCAACTGCATCGTTTGTGAACCTTCAAAATAAAAAATAATAAAATCATAAAAATTAAATAAATCGAAATTTAATTTACCACAAGGCCAAACCAGCCTGAATACTTGTGGATTTACCAAACCTGATATTTTTACTTTAAAATGATACTATTTTAATGAAAATTGGTTTAGTACTTTTTTACAATGAATTTTGAATGAAAACGCAAACAAAAGAAAGCCAAACCACAAATTTTTTTATTGGCTAATACTAAGAATTGGCCCCTCTTGCGTAGTTCCCTATTGAATTTAGTAAGATTTTGACAGAGACTTAGGGAATCGCACCTCACTCTTCATGCAACGCAGTCTTGAGGTCACTGATTGATATATGGTACCGGATTTCCTGCTAGGATCCTCCGTTTTAGTTCGTCCCATAAATGCTCATTTGGATTCTTGTCTGGACGGAGCGGTGGTCACTTCACCTCGAGCCCAACTTCATCCATGAACTATCGAGTGGTTCGAGCTGCATAACACCGGGCATTCTCATGCATTAATACGAAATCATCCCTTATATATCCTGTGTAGTGCACTACATAATCCAAGACAATGTCGTCGATATATTTTTCAGTGGTCAGACCGTCTCTACGGACTCCAACAGGTACGAAAACAAAATCTGTTTTTCCCTCAAGCGATATGCTAGCCCAAACCTTGCACGAACCACCACCGTACTAGACTGTTTCACCAAAACAGTACTGATAAAATGGCTCTCCTGGGCGCCAGTAGACCTGGTCTCTCCTATCACTACCATTGAGACATATTCTGCACTCGTCAGTAAATAGAATGAAACTCCATTGCTCGATGTTCCAATTGATTTGTTCGCGAGCAGATTCGAGTTGCTCTCTGCGGTGGCGTGCTGTAAATTTTGTGCCTCTAGCGTGCCATCTTGGCGTGAGGTTGGCTTCCATCAAGAGTCTTCTTACTGTCCATTGACTAACAGCTCCATCTCAAACTTGTCTTGGCTCCTGCTGCACATCGACGTCCGTGAAATGGCGATTCCGCAGTGAAGTTAGGATGATAAATCGATCATCTCTCTCAGATGTACACCGATACCGACTGGTATGTAGTCTCCGATTGTAAGGACGAGTTTCTTGAAACCTTCTGGATACCCTGGACATAGCAGATTGGCTCATGTTTAGTAGTATCCATGATTTTAGGCAAACAACGAGTAAAACTGGTAGAAACTTGTTCAGGTCAACGTCTGATAAATTACTGTATATTTCTCCCGGGTTTCCCCCGGAGATTTTCCGGAGATGTCTCCCGGGTCCTCCGGCAATGTTTCAGTATTTAATTATAAATAAAAATTGAACGTTTTCAGCTTCAATATTTCTAATCTAAAAGATAACACTTGCGAGTTTTGGGTTTGGGATGAAAGCAATCGTAGCAGTGGTGTTAATGAACTATAGGTAACTGAATTCGGCGATATCTACGAAATATATCAAGCACAATACCTGATGTAAAAATAATCTTTAATTCGGATAATTGGGCCGGCATCAAAAAAATATGTTTATGGTTTCTCCTTACTTGAATGAGGGATTCAGCCCAATCTTTAATAGAGAACTTAAAAGTGAGCCTATGTATTTACCTGAAGCTTGTATTCCGCGTATTCGTTCTGCAAGGAAATCGGGCGCACTATTTCATGTAAATGAACTATGTTTTGAAAACTTCAATAATATAAAAGCACTGTCGAATGAGATAGGTCCTATGAATATGGTGGAATTAGAATTATCAGAGCTTAAAGTTCTTAAAGTGGTACGAGTGCTGCCAGTATTTGTGTATTATAAAAATATCTATTGTGATGAGTGCGATCTTAATCAAGTTAAAAAAACGAGTGATCTTTTTTTTTAAGTAAGAAGACTTATTGGACTTACTCAAGAAAAAGCTCATACCTAACTCCTACAAATCGTTCTACAAAAACTTACAATTTGTCAGCGAAATGACAATTCTAAAAAGGAAATATGTAGCTATATGTGATAAACGTGTATTATTTTTTAATTTGAAATAAATATTTTTGAATTTTTAATGTTATGAAAGAAAAAAACTTGTCAAATACGTTTCTTACCTTTCAACAAGAACGACATATTTTTATTTAAAGCATATTCTAACAATAATTGTTCAAACAAGAATGATCTAAGTTAAACAAGGGGTAGCTTTTAAATTTTAACCTTTCTGTTTACAACCAGCATACCCGGGTTTGTCCATAATTCCATACATTTAGTATTGAATGATAATATGTAATTTCATTTTAAATTGATAAATACATTTTGGAAAAACAAATAATTGTTATTAACAAACAATAATTACTAAAGATTTCAAGCTGATAAGTCACCTAAATCCATAAAATTTTGGGTAATAAAACACGAAAACTTACCCGGGTAAGCGGTTGTAAACATAAGGGTTAAAGGACGCAGCAGTATTTACTAACTGCAAAATATAACGATTTTTATTTCAGTATATTGCCCTAATGAAATGTTGGTATTTATGATTGTTATAACGTAGGGCAGCGGTTAAGCTGGTAGCCTATATTATAACGCATACTTTCATTATGCGTCCATGCCAAATGTTCTCACGTTCCTCTATACATCACAGCAACTGAGTCACTTGAGCACATGCATACTACCACTACTGAATTCGATTATCACCCAATTATATAGAATAATGAGAAACATATAACACACGATCCGGTGACCGAACCGACTAGGAATCCTGAACCTGCAAGGGTCTCTAAAACTACAGGATTAGGCAATGTTAAAGGTTCAAACGAGGGTATACGTGATCAAAATACTTGCTTTGTTTGTGTAATTCGATGTGCTCCCGCTCTCACTTAAATATAATAATTTCAAACGATTCATAGGGGTAGCTTTATTTTTATCTTCATCTATCTTTAAAGCTGATACTTACTTGCTCACCTTGTCCCATGATTAAATGTCCTATTTCACGACGATGTACAAAAACTAAATTCTAAGAATTTAGAAAGGTATTGATGCATATGTTACGGTTTAAGTGCAAGATCAGCCAATGTGCGAATAAAAATTGGAAAAAAGGTTGTTACACTGTCCCAAAATCCACGAGATAAGAGCCCTTCATTCCCGAAACGGTTCATCCTTCATCCCACAGTCAAATTTTTGAGATATTTATGTAGTCATCTGGCATAGTAGGAACTAATGGCTTCAATAAATCTAACTAGTACGCAGAAGGTAACTATACTCCTCATGCCCCTTAATCTCCGTGATAATTAATAAATGAAACCGCAAACATCAAAAAGCACTAATATAATCCTTGTGTCTATAACCAAAAAAACGAACGGCGTTTAAGCTCCACCTGAACCGCAAATGTTTGGTAAAATATAAGCTCTTTCTCATACAGGTTTTTTTAAGAATCCCATTTCCGTCCAACATACCAAATCCCAAATCGGTTAACAATTGATCGTGTTCCGTCTCAGGTGGCCATATTCCAGAATTCCTTCCAAAAATCATTTAAGAATCCCATTTCCATCCAGCATCCCAATCCCATTATAATCGGCAAGTAATTGATCGAGTTCCGTCCCAGGTGGCTATATTTCAGAAATTCTTTTAAAAATCATTTTAGAATCCCATTTCCATTCAACATACCCGATCCCGACATAATCGGCTAAGAAACTTCTGAGTTCCGTCTCAGATTAAATTCGATCGAATAGATTAAATTTAAAAACATTCGGATTTAACGGACAATAGGATTTAACTGAGTCTCCAATTAGTCCGATAAATCGAAGTTTTTATGTATAACATGCTACGTTAAAATGTTACGTACTCAACGCAACAATTTAACGCAACATTTAACATATCATAGTATTTAACGCAACGTGTAACACGAACTCAAAACTAGTCCCCTAAATGTTTTACCAAACATAAAAATTCTTAGTTGTAATATAATTGACTACCCGGGTAGAAATAGACGCATTTCATTATTATTGGATTGCATATTTCCTTTAAGTTTGTACTGCCATAATGTAAAAAACAAAAAACAATGAGATGACAAAATGGGATTCCTCGATTTAGATAATGTTATTGAATACATAGATAAAAGTATGTATAAGATAAGATAAGATGTGGTCCCTCACAAAGCACCTCATGCCAAGCGCGCCCATGTCAAGATGAACACAGATTTGTTCGAACAACGCAGCAACCGAACCACTTGAGCACATGCAACCACTACTAGGTCACTCGAACTTCACTCAACTATTCGACGAAATCCGCCGTATAAGACAAGTAACCGAACCGACCAGGAACCCTGAACCTGCGAGGGCCTCTAACACCACTGGAAAAGGGTTTGCCAAATGTTCCATCCTATAAAAGAACTTACTTGAGCAAACTGTCACTTCTTCACAACACAGCTCGATGCCCTACTCTCACAAGTGCACCACAACCATTTTCAAATTCTCATGTTAGTAAAAAAACAAAACTACTACAATACTAAGGCTAGTCTGTTAGCTGGGACACTTCATTTGACTATCCTCCATGTACTCATCACAAAGATGAGGAGGGTACATCACCCTTACGATTTTTTATGATTTGCTACATCCCACCCGCGATTTTCACTTTTAGAATTAAAGAAATTCACGAACACTCCTGTGACTTCGAACAACTACCTCCTGATCATCCTCTTCAAACAATATATTTCACATACATTAAGTAAAGTAAAGTAAAAAACCATACAAACTCCAACACATGCAGTTATTTCCGAAAGATCCCAATAGACGAGCGTAAGATCGATCATCCTAAAATTCAAAGATGATTTCGGTCCCGCAAAATTGACGGCAAACTTCAACAAAAACATCCACAACATTCAGCAAAGAGACAATTAGGACATACAAATCTAAACCTCAGACAAGCGTTCTATGCAACACTGCAAATTTGACTACTTATATTAGTAATTAACAGCTACACCATATCCCCACCGCCACTGTGTAAATTGATCACACATATTGCATCACTCGACAAAACCCAATGCAATTCTGCGCGTTATAGGGAAAAAGTGTACCCCTTCCGAATCGCTAAAAATATAAATACAATAAATAAAGATGCTCATCGCTATCCCAGTTATAAAAGCGTTACCACTCAAAAAATTAAAAATGTATCCAATTGGTGAACAAAATGTATCCAAATGTATCCAATCCTTTTTCTTTAATAAAACGACTATTTTATTAGTTTTAACAGCATATTTATAAATATATTGGCATTTTTTATTTAAATAAAACTAATATACTTTAATAGTAATGTGATCACATATATTTGGTAACAATTCTAAATCACAAGTTTAGTTATAACTAAAATCACAATTTCTTAATATGATAAAATAAAAAATATAAAACATTTCATTGTTGTATAAAAAAATAAAGGTAAAAATAAATAATAAACATATGTTTAATTCCACATCAAACATCATAAAATAAAAATTGTAAATAAGTAAGTTATCTCAATTACATTAAATTTTGGTCGGGACGAGGTACCCAAACTTCGCTGGCCTTATTTGAGCTCACTGATTTCCCCGATAATAGCTTTTTGGCCGGCATCATCGAGTCTATGGTATCTATCAATAACCGATTTATTTTTTTGGTTTTTGTAATATTTAAATCGGAAAATATTGTTTCTGCTGCCGCCGAACTGTCGGGCAAACTTATTAAGCTAGTCATAAACATGGCTAATTTTCCAAACAAATGCTCGTTTATTGAGTTTCTAATATATCCAATTTTAAACCAGAACTCCTCAATATCATTGGTATTTAAATTTAAATATGGGGATAGTTTCAAAACTTTAAGCTCGTCCAATAAATCTTCTTTGTCGTCATTGTCGTCATTTGATAACAAATTTGGAAATGAATTTAGCAAAGGTATTATGGCGGACATATTTGTTATGTGATTCGGATTGTTCGGATTGTTGAAATCAAATCGTGATTTAATTTGCCCAGCGAGTTCAATGTAAAATGTTTTAATATTTTCGGCAACTTCGAGCATTTTATCTTCTTCAATTACAATAGCTGCTAAATATGAATGAGCTCAACAATCCATATAAATTTCCTTTAGTGGTAAATAATTTTCGATTTGTTCAAATTTAAGGGGTTTACAAAGTTACTCAACATCAGCTTCAAATTAGTTTCCATAAAACCATATAGCATATAAATTCGTACTTTTTCATTCGAGATTCATTTTGTTTACTACCTTTAGCACGTACGATAAAAATAGGAAATACACTTTATTTTCTGGGTTATTCCGTTGTTCTGCGAAGATATTAGCCGTTTTTCTAGCGCCTTTATCGTCCAATGTGCACGCATATAAAATTTAGCTGCAATGCATCCCACTGTTCTAAAATACGATTAACGACCATTTCAAGTGAAAACCATCGCGTTTGTACAAGGCCAAGAATTTTATGAAGCTTTAATGAGAAATATGTTTGGAATTATTTTAACTCAATGCACCTTCTTGAACTGTGAAAAAAAATTAAAAACATTTCGAGCCAACTGCTCTACAGAAAACGGTAAATGTGTGCATGCGTTGCTTTCACATAACTGCAAGGTATGGCAAATGCAACTCATGAAAAACATGTGAGGAATGATCTCCTTAAACCTCGCTTGGACGTTATCAGATCCAAGTCCAATTATATTTTGCACGGGTATTTCCAAACAATTGATATGATTTAAGATGGCAGTAAATATTGAGACAGCATCGGTTTTGATCAGTCCCTACAAACCTAAAAATCGAACACCTCTTTTTTCGCCTTCGACTTTTCTGAACTTAAGTCCGTCGTCTCATCAATAATTATTGAAAATTTGTCACTCTTTAGTTGTCTTGCTACATTTTGCCGTCCTTTTTCTCCGAGAATAGTTTTTACTAAAAGATGCAATTTTGTCCTGCCACACTTTATGTTTTTGGCGATTTTTGCATCCGGACAACATTTTTGCAACACACCTGGCAAAAAATCTATCAAACTGAAAGGTAAATGATGATCAAACAAAATATTACCATTATTAGTTCGGTTTGTTTTTATACTTGCGCCTAAAATGCCGATTTCGCTGGATTTGCAAAAACTTCACTAATAGGAGTCAGGTTGCTCCAAAAATAAATTCTTTTATGTGAACGTAACGCATTCGCGTTATGCCTGACCAGTGCCCTGATTCTCTAAGCGTAAGAAAATGCGTAAACGTGTAAACGAAAAATTATTACGTTTCTCGCATTCTGTAAAAAAATTTCAAGATAAAGGGGTAGATACTCGATCGGCTAGCAAGCAAGCAATTTGCTAGCCAAAATCCTGGCTCCTCAATCAATTTTACCAAGGAAATTCTAATTTCAAATTAAGTTTTAAAATTTTTTTTTTGTTTTTTTTGCGATTGCACAGTAACTTTTGCGGCTTCAAAAAATGAAGAGCAAATTTTTGTGTTGTTTTACTGTGCAGTTGCAAAAATAAACAAAAATTTAATTAAAATATAATTTGAAATTCAAGTTTTCTTGGTAAAATTGATTGAGTAGCCAGGATTTGGCTGGCAAATTGCTTGCTTGCTAGCCAATCGAGTATTTACCCCAAAATGTAATCCGCCATGTTAAACAAACGTCAAAAGTTTACACTGGAATTTTTTTGTGGATACATAGTTTACGTGAGAGTTAAAAATAAAAAAAAAATTTCGTTGAATATAAAAATTATTTTATTGAATATTTTATTGAATTGGAATTAAATATAACGTAAGTAAAAATATTATTATATGTATATATAATTAATTTACAATTTTATTTAAGGTTTAAATAATTTACCTTAAAAAAATAAGAATTCTAATACTGTTAAAGTTAGCCGATTCGCTTCAGCCGAAAAATGTCGATAATGCAGAATCGGCTGTATAACTAAAATGCTTCAGCCGAAAAATGTCGATAATGCAGAATCGGCTGTATAACTAAAACAATCGAACCAAAAAATGTCGATAATGCAGAATCGGATGTAATTACTAAAATGCACCAGCCGAAAAAATGTCGATAATGCAGAATCGGCTGTAATAACTAAAATGCATCAGCCGAAAAATGACGATTATGCAGATACGGTTGTAATAACAAAAATATCAGCTCAGATCGATAATCCAGAAGCAAAAACATTTTGTATTATCCGTTAGTAAACGTCGGTAATGCAGATTCGTAATTTTGATGTTAAACAGTAATTACTTTCTAAATCAAAAATGTTTATTTCGGTTAATACTGTTAAAGTTACCCGAAAGTTTCCAGCCGAAAGATGGTAATGCAGATAGTGTATTTGCTATTCCAGCCGAAAGATGGTAATGCAGATAGTACATTAGCCTATGACCATAGGTAGATTCTGAGTATATGGTTGGGGTGGGTCTGAGAGGGTTATAGGGGTGAAATTTTGATTTTCTCTTTTTCTCAACGATAAAATCGTTCGTCATTCAAGATTTTGGCATATAGACACCAATCTCACTATGGCGATTCGATAGCCCATGACCATAGGTAGATTCTGAGTATATGGTTGGGGTGGGTCTGAGGGGGTTATAAGGGTGAAATTTTGATTTTCTCTTTTTCCCAAAGATAAAATCGTTCGTCATTCGAGATTTTGGCATATAGACACCAATCTCACTATGCTGATTCGATAGCCTATGACCATAGGTAGATTCTGAGTATATGGTTGGGGTGGGTCTGAGGGGGTTATAGGGATGAAGTGACGTATCTGCTTTATACAGCCGAAAGTGTCGATAAAGATTGATCTATCAAATTCGATGTACCAAATAAACCAATACGTTTACGCCGAAATGACTAATGCGTTTGTATATAAGGTTTTTATATAGTGGTATTTCGTGGCTTCTTATTTTTGTAGTTTAACCAACCGTTAAGTTAAGAAAACGTTTGTCAATTTATTTAAGGTCGATTGGTATATATTCTTTAGTTTAAAGGCTATCTGCTAAGGTACGCTCGATGATACTGCCATTTTCAAATTGTAAACACGATTTTAGGAATCATTTTGCATTCAGAACATATAAATTCCAATTATTTTAACTTTTTTATTATATACAGACGAAATGACTTGTATGTACTGCAAAATTAACGAAAGTGACCTGAAAAGACGTTTTTAACAGTTTGAATTTGGCAGTAGATTTAACATGTACGATTTTTGAGAAAAAAGAAATGTATACGGGTAGAGCTAAATACAAATGACATAGTGGTATTAAGTCCATTCGCCCCGTTTGCACAGTAAAATAATTAATGCCTCACGAAATTCGAAACATAAATAAAATTAGAAGAGAAAGAATTTTGGTCCCGAATTGTAGTAGATAGTAATGAGAAAGAAACATATGTTTTTTTTATAAACCCATACATTAATGAATACATTAATAATACTCATATACACTAATTTTGATACATTTTAATTTATAACTGATTTTGGCGCTAATTAATATTATATACAATAAGAATATAAGAGAAAGAGATTGCATTTGTTCTAAAATTAAAATACAATTCTGTTTGCTATAATTCTACATCGTATTATAATATGAGTATGTATATACCGAGCAAAGAATAACAGAGAAATACTGTTAAAGTTAGCCGAAAGATTCCAGCCGAAAGATAATGCAGATAGTGTCTTGAATAAAGCAAAAATCAGTCATAAACTAGAATTTAGGATGAATTTAGGATCGGATTATATCCTTCGGGTGAAGGAGAAATTATTTCAGTTTATAGGAATTTAAAAATCGATAGGAGCGAGAGTATAAAGAGAGTTTAACTTTCTGTTGAAATAGTCAAGACACTATCTGCATTATCTTTCGGCTGGCAACTTTCGGCTAACTTTAACAAGGTAACAGAGAATAAAAACCAAGAGTAGTTTTAGTTTGTTTTGTTTTTTTAGTATACTACGAGTACGTTGCAATTGAAGGTTAGGTTGTTGCAATAGGAGAAAGAGAATTTGTTATTTCATATTTGTGTTTCGTTATAATATTATTATTTGAGTATTTTTCAATCTTAATATTAATACAGAATTTTATCGATTGGTTCGAATTTAGAATTTTCGATATTTATAATTATAACTGTTTGCAGTTAAACATTTTTGGATTTCGCTTTAAAACGATTTTCGAGTTAATAATTTTTTTAATTGGATTATAAAAAAAGCTTATATTTGAAGAAATTGCTGCTTTTGATTTTTTGGTATTCGTTTTACTACGCGCCAGCTTCTCGTACATTTCAAATCAAATTCATTTTAACGTAATTCATTTGCCTACCCGCTTATTGATTATATTAATTTCCATTATAATGGAACCATACGAAAATAAAATTTCTAAACGTTTCGTAAGACGTTCATATAACATTGCGAAAAATGCACAGAAACTGAATGCGAATTCTCTATTAAGAGCTGTGACAAAAGTGGTTGGGTCACATCAATTATGGTCCATAAATATAACCCGGCAAAACTCAGAAATATTTCAAAGTTTATGCAACAATTTAAAAATAAAGAACAGTATTAACAATAGACTGAAAATATATAAATTGTGGCATTATAAAATAAAAAATTCTTTAGAAAGAAATATACCTGCTGAAACTGATTTATCTGTTGTTGGAGAAGGGAACGAAAATGTATTTTCTAATTCTGAATATTTGAGTCAGGCTTTAAATAGCCAAATCAGAGTTATTGATGCGTCTGATAATTTGGCACAGAATACTAATTTAAAAACAGTTGTCCCTTGTGGGTTAGATTCCATACAGAATAAAATAGAAATAATAAGCATAGAAATTTTAAATAAAGAAAATATGTTTCATTTTGTAAATAAAGAAAATATTGATTTCAAAGATTCGTCCGTTGGTAGTTATGATATTAATGATTCAATTTTAATCGAAGGTGAACCAGACATGGACAAAAACGATAATCATAACAGGTTCTGTGAACGTTCGAACGATATAACCGATGTTAAGCCAAACCTTTTAAACAACTCGAATATTGTAATGAATAATAAGAAATGTAGTTCTAGAAAACCATATCAAAAAGCTCCGGAAGTTATTGAATTTTCCCTTTTTGAATGGGCAAATGATATATTTAATAACGAAACTAAAAAATTAATAACCGATTCTTATATGGACAGCTTACGACAGAAATTTACGATTTTATTTCCGTGTGTGATCAATGTAAGGGACGCCAAAGTTTCTAAAGAGGCAGTTACTATATACACCCGAAAATGTCAACAAATGTTATGTCCCCGATATTATAAATTTGTTCTTAACCGAAATATGTTAAAAGATAAAGCGACTTTTTCAGTGTTTTTCTATGGTGGAGAAATAAACCATACTCAGCAATTATCGAACCAACTGAGAGGACGCAATAGAGATAACCTAAAAAAGCAACTAAAAGCTTCTTATGCAACAGATGTGCAATCTCAATTACGAAAAGAATGCAATTTAAATCTTAAAAGCCAGGGGAATTTGGGAAACTACAAGGGCTTAGGGGTGCTTAATGTCGCTCGATCTGAGGCACTGTCCCTTTTGGATGAAGATGTAGACGATATTAGAGATTTAAAGAAACGAATGGAAACTGAAAATTCATATCTTCATTTTTTAATGATTAATCCGTTTACAATTTACTCTTTAACTAAAGAGCAAATTAAAGTGGTTTCAAGATTAAGAGAAACGAATAACAACTTAATTATTCATATTGATGCCACAGGGTCTGTAGTACGCAAACCTGAAGGTGTTTCCCATCAAATTTTATATTATGTTGGTGTCATAAATATTAAAAATGTCGATGGTCAAACTGGTACTAACTTTCCATTTATGGAAATGATAACGAGTTTGCAGTCGTCCTTCAATATTAGAATGTTTTTAGAATTTTTTAAAAATGAATGTTTGAAATACCTCGCGAGTGGCCAATATTTGAACACGTGGTCACTGATTTCAGCCGTGCAATTATCAACGCCATTTCTCTGGGTTGGAATAATTGTGAAATAATTGATTATATCAATGTTTGTCACGATTGGGTTTTGAACGTAAAGCACGAACATTTCGATAATTTTGTGAAAATTCATTTATGCTACGCGCATTTAAAAAAAAAATTTATAAGAGTGATTAACAAGCATTTTGATCAACCTAATGACACTCTAGCAGTGAAACGAAAAATACTTGGTTGCCTGGATGCAATCATGCACGAAGAAAACTACAACAAAATAAAACTTATTTGGCAAACATTTTCTAAAATTTGTTTAGAAAAAGACAGCGATGCAGCTGAAGCAAGTATAATTGACTTATCCATTTTGTTATCAGAAAAAAATTTTCATGAACCCGATTACGACCTAAATATTCAGGACGAAGATGACTTACAATTAAACTATGAAAACGAGGGTAGTAATTTGAAAAAAACGCCTTTATATAAAAATAGTAAATTTTACATCGATTTAAAAAAAATGTTTCCATCTGAAATAAATTTAAATTCAACGAATAACAATATATTTTATAGGCCAAAATTTATTTATCAAGTATTAAAAGAGTTTGTTCCATTTTTACCACTTTGGACCCCCATTTTAAAGAAACCCTCAAACTGTCTACATTTTACAAATGCTGCTGTAGAAAGCTACTTTGGGGAAATAAAACACATGTTGGAAAAAAACGCTGTAACAATTGGAAAACGACCTGTAAAAGCAGGAAGATTTTTTGACCTTACTCGGCGTTTAATTGATGATAAAATTTATACTTTTATGAACGATTTTCCAAAAACAGGATTTTCTAACAAAAAAAAAAAATAGGTTGAACAAAAATGAAATTGAACCAACAGAAAATTGGGGACGAGCAAAAAAAAGTGCTAAGATGAAACATTTTTCAAACATTGTTGATACAGGAAAGGTCAATCGTTCATTTAGTCAAGAATCCGGAGAAACTACGATGGGAGATGATAATGACCCCAAGAATACAAAAATGTCAAATAATTTATTTAAAAATATTAAGTATTATTATAAACGGTTTAAAATTAATGAAGAATATGTCGATTATGTTGTGGCAAAAGTATCAGGAAAGAAAATTCATTTTGACAGTTTCAATTCATTGAGTAACTGGGTCGAAAATGAAATTTGTGATATTTGGCTGCAATTGAAGGCAACACGTTTCCCGGAATGTCAAATAGAATCATATTCTTTTGCTTCGATAATTTTTTTTTCTGATAACACGAATGATGATGTGAAAAATCTGGCTAATTCATTTATACTTCAAAAATCGTTTCTAATTTTGCCTGTTTTCGACCAAAATAAGAGACACTTTCATGTTGTAAGCATAAACTGTCTAAAAGGAGAATATACGGTATATGATTCGGCTAAACTTACTGAAGATCTGAAGCAAAGTGCAACGAGCTATTACAAAAAATGCTTTGAAAAATTTTTGAAGTTTGTAGAAATTTACAATTCTATCAAACCACAGAAATTTCCATCTAAATTTCAAGCAAGTTTTTTTCTATCTAATTGTTTGAAGCAATCGGGCAATAATGATTGCGGAATATTTATGATGCTTCATGCTTTAGATTTAATGAAACATAAGACAGTTATACCTAAAACATTTAACATTTTGGAAAAACGCAAACAGATTCAAAAATTCTTGCTCGAAAAAAGTGAATTTATGCAAGATTTATGTTTAATTTGTGGTGAAAACGTAAATTTTTCAGGAAATTCTATAAGATGTTCGAAATGTCATCGTTACATGCATGACAATGAAGTTGACGTGGATATATATAACATGGATTTAACTAAGGCGTTTTATTGCTATCTTTGTCTCTCATAGACTAAGTAATATTAAAATAATATTAAGAAAAAATATTCGTATGAAATGAAAGTGTAAAGTGAATTATATATTTTTATTTTTTATTTTTATATTAATTTTTATTTTATTGCTCCTTGTGTTTTAATTTAATGGAGCTACACAAGGAGGATGGGGAGCGAAGTCCGAGATTCATACCTCCACGTGGTGCTCGCCGGATAGCTCTAAATGAATCAGGCAGTTATATACGGAAAAAAACAATTTTTTAATACCCCAAATTTACAAAGTACCTCTAGCCATGGCCCCTCGAATTGATATAGTCAAGTAATGTGTATCTGTCAAAATCTCGAAAGACAAAAGTTTTCATCGATAAAAAATAAAAATCAAAATTTTACCACTACAACCCCAGCAGACACACCCTAAACTTATTATCAAAATCTACCTATGGTCATGGGCTATCGAATCGGCATAGTGAGATTGGTGTCTATATGCCAAAATCTCAAATGACGAACGATTTTATCGACGAAAAATGGGGAAAATAAAAATTTCACCCCTATAACCCCCTCAGACCCACCCCAACCATATACTCAGAATCTACCTATGGTCATAGGCTATCGAATCGGCATAGTGAGATTGGTGTCTATATGCCAAAATCTCAAATGGCGAACGATTATATTGACGAAAAATGGGGAAAATCAAAATTTCACCCCTATAACCCCCTCAGACCCACCCCAACCATATACTCAGAATCTACCTATGGTCATAGGCTATCGAATCGGCATAGTGAGATTGGTGTCTATATGCCAAAATCTCAAATGGCGAACGATTATATTGACGAAAAATGGGGAAAATCAAAATTTCACCCCTATAACCCCCTCAGACCCACCCCAACCATATACTCAGAATCTACCTATGGTCATAGGCTATCGAATCGGCATAGTGAGATTGGTGTCTATATGCCAAAATCTCAAATGGCGAACGATTATATTGACGAAAAATGGGGAAAATCAAAATTTCACCCCTATAACCCCCTCAGACCCACCCCAACCATATACTCAGAATCTACCTATGGTCATAGGCTATCGAATCGGCATAGTGAGATTGGTGTCTATATGCCAAAATCTCAAATGGCGAACGATTATATTGACGAAAAATGGGGAAAATCAAAATTTCACCCCTATAACCCCCTCAGACCCACCCCAACCATATACTCAGAATCTACCTATGGTCATAGGCTATCGAATCGGCATAGTGAGATTGTTGTCTATATGCCAAAATCTCAAATGGCGAACGATTATATTGACGAAAAATGGGGAAAATCAAAATTTCACCCCTATAACCCCCTCAGACCCACCCCAACCATATACTCAGAATCTACCTATGGTCATAGGCTATCGAATCGGCATAGTGAGATTGGTGTCTATATGCCAAAATCTCAAATGGCGAACGATTATATTGACGAAAAATGGGGAAAATCAAAATTTCACCCCTATAACCCCCTCAGACCCACCCCAACCATATACTCAGAATCTACCTATGGTCATAGGCTATCGAATCGGCATAGTGAGATTGGTGTCTATATGCCAAAATCTCAAATGGCGAACGATTATATTGACGAAAAATGGGGAAAATAAAAATTTCACCCCTATAACCCCCTCAGACCCACCCCAACCATATACTCAGAATCTACCTATGGTCATAGGCTATCGAATCGGCATAGTGAGATTGGTGTCTATATGCCAAAATCTCAAATGACGAACGATTATATCGACGAAAAATGGGGAAAATCAAAATTTCACCCCTATAACCCCATCAGCCTCACCCCAACCATATCCTCAGAATCTACCTATAGTGATGGGCTATCGAATAGCCACTTATAGGCTGGGATACTTCAATTTAATATATTATTTGTTTATTTTTCGGCTGAACTAGTCAAGACACTATCTGCATTATCTTTCGGCTGGCAACTTTCGGCTAACTTTAACAAGGTGAATTCTAAGCTAAAGATGTTTCTGTGATTTAGAAATATTCAGTCGCGAGGGAAACGGGGCTCCAAAGAACAAAAAAAAAATCGTAGTTGGATTTATGGAGGGAAATATTAATTTTGCCCATGAAAGATATACTGTTAAAGTTAGCCGAAAGATTCCAGCCGAAAGATAATGCAGATAGTGTCTTGAATACAGCAAAAATCAGTCATAAACTAGAATTTAGGATGAATTTAGGATCGGATTATATCCTTCGGGTGAAGGAGAAATTATTTCAGTTTATAGGAATTTAAAAATCGATAGGAGCGAGAGTATAAAGAGAGTTTAACTTTCTGTTGAAATAGTCAAGACACTATCTGCATTATCTTTCGGCTGGCAACTTTCGGCTAACTTTAACAAGGTATGAAAGATACGTATTTTTTGTGATGGTATCTAAATTGTGAACTACATTCCACATACAGTTGGTCACAAAATTGAGCGTACACCATTAAAAAAACAAATTTTGTTAAAGAATAAGTATAAAAACAACAATTTAATTGATTTTTTTTTTATATTTCGAAATATTGCATATCTCTAAACTTAATTTCTAAAAAAAATAATAATAAATGGTTTAAAATTCATAATAATTAAACAGAAAACAAAAATCACAATATTTCAGTTTCACAAAATTGAGCGTACACTTATGATAAGTTTTTGGGAAGTTCGTAATTTTTACTGTATTAATATTTTGTGTGGCCACCTTTAGCGTCTATAACGGCCTGTAAATGACGTGGCATGGATTCCACCAGTTTTTTTAGTATAAAAAGCCTCAATATTTTCCCATTCACCCCTTGTTCTATTTTTAGTTCTGTTTTATTGGACGGATTGCTATTTGCAACCCGTATCTTTATTTTCCGCCACAAACTCCCAATCGGATTTAAATCTGGTGATTGGGGTAGTTTTAAGTTGGTGGCAAACGTTTTATAGCATCCATTCCTTCACTAAATAGGAAGAATGTTTGGGGTCGTTATCTTGTTAATAATAATAATCAGCAGACAAACCTAATCTTTCTGCAGTTCGGCACACATTTATTTTGAAATTTTCTAGATATCCTGCTTTATACATAGTTGTTTCTATAAATTCCATATTTCCTACTCCACTCGCAGCCATAGAACCCCATAACATAACGGATCCTCCTCCATGTTTTATTGTTGAAACTAAGTTCTTCAATTTCAAAGATTCATTCGGCTTTCTCCAAACAGTTTTCCTCCCGTCTGAGCCAAATAAATTTACTTTAGTTTCATCTGTGAATATTATCTGATCCCAGAAACTTTGAGGCTCCTTGATGTATATTTTAGCAAACTCAAGACGTTTCTGGATATTTATGGTTGACAACAATGGTTTTTTGTGAGCAATTTGACCGTTCAAATTTTTCTTGCGTATAACACGGCGAACAGTTTCTGTTGATATGGCTTTTTATGTAGCTTCTGACATCTTCAATGTAAGCTTTGGAACACTAGCCATTGGATTGTTTTCGTCTCACGTACAATAAATCGCTCGTCCTGTTCACTTAAAATTCTTTTTCTGCCTCTACCTTGTTTATTTTTTAGCGTTCCCTCATATTTCCATTTGTTTAAAATTTTCTGCACTGTAGAATAACGTCGGCTAACAATTTCGCCAATTTTACGCAACAATTTTCCTTGACTGCACGATTTAATGACGAATTTTCGAGTACATTGATCGACTTCTCTTCTTTTGCTTTCCATTTGTTAAATTTTTAATTTTACTGAGATTATCGTAATGGCTTTTAATCGAAATTTTAACAAATAAATTGTAAAAGAATCCTTCCAACGTAAAACTCGCTATACAAATAACGTTTTTAAGAAATTACGCAAATTGAATGGAAAATTTCCAGTTCTCAATAAGTGTACGCTCAATTTTGTGATATTGAAACGTAGTGATTTTTGTTTTCTCTCTATTTGTTAGGAATCGTTGTATTTATTTTATTATTTTTTTTTAGAAATTTAGTTTAGGGATATGTAATATTTCGAAATATCAAAAAAAGTCAATTAAATTGTTATTTTTGTACTTATTCTTTAACAAAATTTTTTTAATCGTGTACGCTCAATTTTGTGAGCAACTGTACATATAATCATTGTCATAGATTTGAAGGTGATTGCAGAGTTTTCCAACTACATCAAAAATGGGACGAGCTCTCCAACAATTTAATTGCAATGGGAGGGGCCAAAAAAACAGCCGAACAATAGAAACAATACTGGCGGGATTTAAAGTAAATATTTACAATGCTTATTACATAGAAATCTTAAAAATTTATTTTATTATAGACGACATGTGAAATCCAAAGCAGCGGCAGAAACGCAAAAACTTCAAGAATCAGGAATAAATGGGTTGCAGAATCTCAAATCCCATTTAGATGACTTAGAAAGAAGAGTTATTTCTATAATTACGCCTGACGTTGTGGACGGCGATGGGGAAACTCAAAAGAGGTGCTTTGGATAGACCCGTAAGTATTTAAATTTTAATGTCACAAACAATAACAAATATTGAATACTGTTAAAAAATGTTGCAGACCATTTCATTTCGAGAAATGTTGTATCCGCAACAACAGTATCTGTTATAGAATCGGACGAAATAAATACAGAGGTTTATTCTATCGATGTTCCAATCGAAACGCAACCAGTGATAAACCGGCCAAAGAGGCGGTTTAATTCGAGATCATCTTTTAACGAAACACAACACAAATTGGACGCATACCTTAAATTCGAGAAAGAAAAGATCCAATTTGAAAAAGAACAATTTAAGTTTAAAAAGGAAATTGAAATCCAAAGGCTAGCAATAGAAACGCGAAAATCTGCGGCTTTAGAGCAAATAGGACAGAGCCTAATTCCTTTAACGGACGGTGCTATCCCTAATTAGTTTATAATAATAAGAAATATGTGATTAAGATTATAAAAACTGTGATGAATTATTTTATTTTTTTGAAATACAATGATATTTAAATATACATAAAGATATTACTACACTTAATGTCGAAAACATTTTTATTTATTTATTTATTTTATTTTACAAATAGCTCTTAACCTAATTTTACATTTGAATTTTTTGACTAATAGATCGCTAATGTGTAAGAATCACAACAATCAGTTTCGAACAGACGAGATTAATGATTTAAAAAAATCAGTCTTCTCATCAGGTCGCGACGACTGATGTTGTTTATTACATTGAAATATTTTCTATATATATAGACCAAACCATGTAGTTGTACTACTAGCGAATTACTGCGTAGCGTACGAAATTTTTGATTCTTTCACATTTCCATCCATATTCTATTTTAACAATTAACTTTTCGAATTCACGAATTTTTTTTTATATTTACTTTACTTTGGTTTTTATCAATTGTAATGGTGTATTGTGATTGTTCCGTATATTGTTGTAATTTTACAGTACAATATACATGATCTACTTAACAATTATAAAATTAGTGAAAATATCCTTCAGTTATTCTGTTTCTCGCTATCACACCCCTTTCCATAAAAGATGTGTGCGGTTCAAGAATCCTATCATCTTCCAAAATGATGTCTTCATCGTGTAACTCACTTCCAATATCGTTGTCGTTTATAAGTACGTTTGCTTCGATCATCATATTGTGTAGCACGGCACAGGCGTTAATTATAGTACCACATTTTTGAGTTGAATAGCGAAGTATTCTATCCTTGCCTAAAATTCTAAAGCGTCCTTTCAACACAAGAAATACATCGTTCAACAAAATTCCGGGCAGAGCGATGAACTGCATTGAAACTCTCCTCGTACTCATTGGCAGGGCGTCTTATCGGTGTCATCAACCATGGCCGTTGTTCGTATCCACTATCACCTAAAACAAAATAAATGATAATATAAGTAATGGGGAGCACGATAATTGATTAAAATATTAACCTACCTATTAACCACGTATTTGTATCCCCATTTTCGTACATGTTAATTAGGTGCGATTTAATTTGGCTATTCGCGAACACGTGTGAATCGTGTGCGGTCCCACCATATCTAGCATTAATGTTTAGAATTTTTAAATTATTGTCACATATCTAAAAATAAATTTTAAACAATTCTTAGTATTTGTTGCAACGCAAATTACAAAAACCACAGAGCCGTCAATTGAAAAAGCTCCACCAACATTGTTGATTTATCGGAATCGGACAAATAATCTTGGTCGTAATTTTACATTCGTCTAGCTTCACATTTTTATACTTACAATTTGAACATTTTTCGTGTGTATTTTTTTCTTCCGCTAAAATAGGCGTGCTCAACATCTTTATTTGGCTTCTGAATCGCGATGTGCGTACAATCAATTCCACCAATTATGCCAGGAAATCCAAATCTACGAGTATCATAAAATCTGAAATAATTATCTATTAATCTATAATATAAAAATGAATTCCTGTTGGTTTGTTTGTTTATTTATTCCGAATGGGCGTCTCAGCCGCTCAACCGATCGCCATGAAATTTTTACCATATACAAGTTGCATATCCAGAACCAACCTTACGATATTTTGGAAGGGGTTGGACCCCGGGGTCTAGGGGCTGCGGTACAAATTTTTTCGAAAATTTTAATTTTCTTTAAATTTTTCCACGAAAATGAGTTTATGAGGCTGGTTATATGAAATTACTGACATTTTCGAATCCGCGAGCTCAGCCCTGGATCAAAAATTAATTTCTACATGTATAGATACAAATATTTGATTATTCCAAAATGACTTCTCAGTCGCTCAACCAATGGCCATGAAATGTTTACCATGCAAATGTTGCATGTTCAGGACCAATCTTACGATATTGTGAAAAGGGCTGAACCCTGGGGTCTACGGGCCACAGTACAAATTTTTTCATATATTTAATTTTTTTTACGAGAATGAGTTTTGAAAACGGGTTATATGAAATAAGAGAGATGTTCGAATTTGGGGGTCAGCTCCTGGATCAAAAATTCGTTTTTACATGTAAAGATACAATTATTTGATTGTTCTGAAATAACGCCTTAGCCGCTTTACCGATCGCCATGAAATTTTTACCATGTACAAGTTGCATGTTCCGGACCAAGCCCACAATACTTTTGAAGGGCCTGGACGCCGGGGTCTAGGGGCTGTGATACAATTTTTTTCTTTCAAATTTCAATTATTTTAAGATTTTTTGACGTGAATGACTAAGGAAAGGGGTTAAATGAAATTAGTGACATGCTCCAATCCGGAAGTCTACCCTGGATCGAGAATTCGTTTTTACATGTATAGATACAATTAATTAAATGTTCCGAAATAGCGCCGTAGCCACAAATTTAGACACCAAAAAGGATATCTAGCGTGCGATTGTTATACACAAATCATACCTCTACTATAATAGATTTAATTATTCAAATTAATTTTGTTAATTTAAATTTAAGACAATCTTTCATCACTTTAACTGAAGAGAAATCTCTGAACACTTATATTATCCATACTAATAATCCATTTTTACTGGTTTGAAATGTACTGTTTAGTGATATCCTATTTATCATATCCTGTTTTGAAATGTACCATAGTCAGCGAGTTCTAATTTCCACATAACTTCAGAAATAAATAACATTCTATTTTAATCCACTATTGCAACCGGTGGCTTTTAATAAAAAAAGTAGTTTCATACTAAACGCCAATAGTTTATTACTTTATTTAGTTTATTACTTAAATAATCACAGGTCAACATTTGATATAAAACGAAACACTTGGAATGCTATGGTGCTTTAGGGTTTTTTCGGGTCGCTGATTACGATCCGTAATGAGCGGGTTGGTTAACCTTCATCACATCAGGTTCAAGGTCATTTGAAGGTCAAAAGTGTCTTAATGCGACCGAAAAATCTGAAAAAATTCATGCGGATGTTTTCGAGGTCCCTGAGTACGATTCCGTAGTTTGTGTCACCTTTCGCCTTTGTTAAAAGTCATTTGAAGGTCATTTGAAGGTCAAATCGACATATTTCGACCAAAATTTTTGCGAAAAATTCATGCGTATGTTTTTAAGGTCTCTGAGTACGATTATTTTTTTAATTTAGGAGAATGATACCCCGCCGCAAAAAAGGAGAGACCAACCGCTGGTTTGCTTAGAGCAAGCAAATTTAAAACTGGGTGAAAAAAGCGGAAATAGAGAAGAAAAAAAAAAAAATAGAAACAAAGTTAAGCAAAAATAAAATTAAAAATTAAATTAAAATTAAATTAAAAGAGACGCAAAAAAAAGTTAGTCGTTCCGTAGTAAGTCTGACGATACGACATGGTTAAAGGTCATTTGAAGGTCAAATCGACATATTTCGACCAAAATATTTGCGAAAAGTTCATGCGTATGTTTTCAAGGTCTCTGAGTACGATTCCGTAGTTAGTCTGATGATACGACTTTGTTAAAGGTCATTTGAAGGTCAAATCGACATATTTCGACCAAAATATTTGCGAAAAATCCATGCCTATAAATTTTCTCTAAACTAAACCTTATCTAACCAAACCCAGTCTAACCAAACCCAATCTAACCAAACCAAAACTAACCAAAACTAACACAGCAACAAACAAACAACCGAATCAACAAACAAAACTACCAACCTTCACACTAAGTAGCCAAAAAAACACACAAGCAAACAACCAAACAGACAAACAAACAAACAAACAAACCATTAACAACCAAACAGAGCACCCAACCAAACAAACGAAACAACAACGCTCAAAACAGAGCAACTAACCATACAAACAAATCATGCGACAAACCTCAAACCACCAAACGAACCAACCAAGAAACCTCTAAACAAACAAATCAACGAACCGAAAAAAATAACCACCAACCTTCACACAAACAAACAAAACAAACCATCCAACAAAGCACCAAACAAACAACCGAATTAACAAACAGTCAAACAAATAAACAAAAAAACGAACAAACAAACAAACCAATAAACAAACCAACAAACCAACAAACAAACCAACAAACAAACCAACAAACAAACCAACAAACCAACCAACAAACCAACCATCAAACCAAGCAACAAACAAACCACCAAGCCAACCAACAAACCAACCAACAAACAAACCAACAAAGAAACCAACAATCGGCAAGAATGAATATATCACCTTTTTTGCGGCAAGAATGAAGATAACACTTTTTTCGTAAGTGCAAAAAGATATCACCATTTTCGTAAGACCCGTCGATATAGTCACTCGCTGATAAGAAATCCTCCGAATCTTACTGTATATATTTGGAGTTTTTTCTTCTTTCTTATAAATCTAGCTCAGTCTCGTTTTAAACTCTAGTATAGATGGTGGGCAACGGAGTTGTCTCACTATCCGGCTAAGTCCCTGGGTTACGGCGTACATGCCGTCATGGCAACTACTCAAAAAAAACTTACGAGACAGGATCACGGAAATCCAGAACCGGCGGCTGGTCAGGGTGGGAAAGCGGGCCCGCAGGTGTCATCATCATGCGACCGCAGCTGTGCATTGGTGGTGAAACTTGGCCTCTGTAGAGTCAAATGCTACAAGAAATTTATCATGTTCTATGAAACTCAATCATTTTTGTGTTGTTTGTGGGGAGTATATTCCAGAAACAAAATTCACGTTTTCAGATTCGTTAAAAGTAAAATATAAGAAAATTTATAATGTTTCAATCTCATTGGATAACTCTTATACACCAAAATCGATATGTCATAAATGCCGCAATGTTTTATATGGAATTAATAAGAAGGTATTTTCTCGTTCAATGATATGGAGACCCCCAACAGATTATACCACTGACTGTTACTTCTGCCTAGCAAACTTGAAAGGGTACAACCGAAAGAATAAGGATTTTATTTCTTACGCACGTGTAACATCTGTGACTTTACTAGTTCTTATTGACACAGATTCTGATCACATCATGGAAATTAATGAATCAGAACAAGAAATGGTGATTGATGAAGATATGCCAGATGAAACAGCCCAACTTTAAGAAAGTGAAAATTTTAACACATCAGAAAAACCCAATTGGGTACAATTATTTGGCCGGAATAATAGGAACAACCTCGCTCAAAACCAAAATCTTAATGGTTCAAGAGTAACGTGAAAATGAGTGTATATTTTGTCAAATTTTTGACTCAGAGCCATAACATGTCGAAAGCGATATCTCAAAAAATGGGGACTAAATTTGAAATGGGACTAGCTTCATTGAATTCATCGTACTCGAATTACTCCCTGGCTTTACCCCTGGCTGCCCAGTGTAACGAGATGTTTTTTTCGAAGCCTGGCATGTTTGTGTGGGTAGCTCTACGTCGTTGCAGGGTAGTATGGCTTCATATATCGTACTGTATTTGAACATGCCAATATCCTAATGGTTATTTGCGACCGTTGGTTACCATTTTTATTCGACGCACTTCTCATCATCCTCTGATTTTTAATTTAATACAACCTCATTTCGAAAATTTCAAATTGCTTAAATTTATTAAATTCATATTATATTGTTTTATAAAGTTCTAAAATATAAATGGTGAACTAGGATATAATTAAGACTAATATGCTCGATACATGGTTTAGAGTCAAATTTTTCATAATAATAATAGTATTAATATCGACCTTGATACAACTATGTTCATACGATACCAATACATTTAACAGTTTTAAGAGATGATGAAGAAAATATATTGGAAGCCAAAACGTTTAATCAAAACGAATTAAGTGATCTCTGCAGGGACTTGGGACTCTCGAAAGATAGATCGGAGAATTTAGCATCTAGGCTGAAGGAAAAAATGTGTCTATTAAAAGGAACAAGAAATTCTTTCTATCGTTCAATAGAACGTCCGTTCAGGAAATATTTTACTCAAATGAAAAATCTAGTCTACTGCCATAATATTGAAGGATTAGTGCAAGAATACGGTGTAGAGCATAGCAAGTGATTGGCGACTGTTTATAGATTCTTCAAAAAGAAGCTTGGAAGCTATATTATTACATAATGGAAACGTTTATGCCCCTTTACCAGTCGCTCATTCTGTTGTTCTAGATGAAGAATATCATAATTTGGAGTTACTGTTGCAAAAATTGAAGTATGGTCGAAACCAGTGGCAACTTTGTGGAGACTTAAAGATATTTACGATATTACTGGGCAAGCAAAAAGGGAACACTTCTTTTCCTTGCTTTATTTGTGAGTGGTCTAGTCGGGCTCGAGATGAGCATTATGTGAAACAAGACTGGCCGTTGAGAAAAGAATTAATTCCAGGGGGAAAAAACATCATAGGTCCAAGTTTGATATCAACCGATAAAGTCCTACTTCCCCCTTTGCATATTAAACTAGGTCTTGCAAAGCAACTTGTAAAGGCCATGAGCCGAAACGAAAGTCCTGCGTTCATGCATATTTTTCAAGTGCTACCCAATCTTTCAGAAGCTAAAATCAAAGAGGGCATTTTTACTGGACCACAAATGATACATTTGAATAGAAAATGAATAAAACAGAGAAAGCAGCATGGAAAAAATTTAGAGAGGTGGCGACTAAATTTCTTGGAAATCATAAAGACCCTGATTACAAAAATATTGTTGGGGACTTATTAAAAAATTATAAAGAAATGGGGTGTTTAATGATTTTGAAAGTGTATTTTCTCCATTCACACCTTGATTGGTTCCCTGAAAATCTTGGAGATTTTAGCGAAGAACAAGGAGAACGGATGCACCAAGGCTTGAGTGAATTTGAAAAAAGGTATCAAAGTGTCTGGGGGATAAACATGTTGGCAGATTATTGCTGGAACCTGAAGCGTGAATCAAATAAACCTCATAAAAGAAAATCAACTCGAAGATCACTTCACGAGAAACGAAAGCGTACTCGTTCAAAGTAGTACTTTAATACCCCAACGTGAGAGGCAAGGGGACTGACGGAAATAAAGCACCCCAATGGGATCGGAAATTTGCCACGTCCACGTCGTCGATTCTGGGTAACGCTAAGAGCAAAAACAGAGCTTAATAAAACATTTCGATTAGGCTTGTATAAACACAAGCATTGTGCATGGAACATATTGCGACGTTTACCAACGTTATCCATTATTACCCCGGGTGTCCACCATTACTCCGTGTGTCCATTATTACCCCGGGTTTTTTTCACACCTGCATCAGGAACCTCCCTTTGAACATGTTCCATGTTAATAGTGGATATAGCGAAATATCAACTTTAGAGGTTTTGAAAACGCCAAATATATACAGTATGATTCTAAGGATTTCTTATAAACGAGTTACGATATGATAACGCCTTAGGCGACCACCGCATAAGAGCTATTCGGTCAGAGACACCAACTCGCGGTAATGCTGTGTATGACGTGCTTCTTACACAAATACTAGCGGTTTCTAAACGGCGGCAGCGACGCTCGGCTTATACACGGCTCCCACATGAAAGGAAAGTAATTCGAGACCCACGGGCTGAGCTTCATTTTTGTAACTTGAAAATCGTAAGCTCAGACAAACTACGGAATCGTACTCAGAAATCTTCAAAACATACGCATGAATTTTTCGCAAATATTTTGGTTGAAATATGTCGATTTGACCTTCAAAAGACTTTTAACAAAGGCGAAAGGTCAAACAAACTACGTAATCGTACTCAGGAACCTCGAAAACATTCGCATGAATTTTTTCAGATTTTTCGGTCGCATTAAGACACTTTGACCTTCAAATGACCTTGAACCTGATGTGATGAAGTTTAACCACCCCGCTCATCGCAATCAACGACCCGAAAAACCCCTAAAGCATTCCAAGTGTTTCATTTTATTTCAAATGTCGACCAGTGCATCCTTGGATTCAAATTATTGTAAGTGTAAAATTGCCTTAGTTTGAAAAACTAAGTAAAAACTAAGTAAAGTAAAAAACTAACTAAACTTCTTTTATTATATTTTAGTATATTTAGTATATTTTTTGTAGAGCAACAAGAAAGTAACAATAAAATAACTACACATTAAACTGCTAAAACTGCTACCCATCTTAAAATGTTGTGTAGCTCCCTCCTTTATATGGGAAGTAAACCTTTGTTTATTGACATTCACTCCACAAATCACAGACATTTTATTTTTGTGTTATTTAGTATTACAATTTTCTTAGAATTTTCTAATTTGTATTCTAGGCCAAAGATAATATATGTTAAGTAAAAAAAAAAAAAAAACTTTCAACAGTATTCTGAAGACTTATATACTGCTGTTGCAAAAGTAACATAAAAACAGAGCTATAAGCTTTTTTTTCCACTAGGCCAACAACAATTGTATGCACAACTAAGGAAAAGGATGAAAAGAAAAAATTATATACAGACAAATCATAGCAGAAAAACTGTAAATTTAGTTTATGGTACCGAGGCAACAAAAAAACGTAATAGAGTCCACGTGTTGAAATTTTCTTTCGTTCAATTTTTCTTTTATTTTGTTCTTGTATATCCAGAACGACACAACTGGAATAAGATAAATTTACTAAAATATTAAAATATTTATAGTAAAACGCCCGTCTTCAGCCATCGCTCAAAAAAGTTTTGCACGTAGCAATCACCCGCAGATTGGGCAATTATACATCATATTACGAATGATGTACTGTATAAAGTTTGCAGTCTTAAAAACGTTGGGAAAATCTTTTAATCGATACAGAAAAATGTCATGTTCTTCACAGTTTACATGCCTTAAAAACTTATCTAAAACTTAAAAAAATAATTGTTAAGTGCTTAAACTATTCTTAAGACGTAACTTGTATACATAAGTACATATTATACATAGCTTAAGAGTATATCGGACATTATCATGGCATTATTGTTACAATTATTGTTGTTGCAGTGGATTACTGAGGACATTATTGTTTTTTTTTGTGTATACAATTTAAGAAAACGGATATACACTTAAGAATGTTATTGTTTTAAACTTCGTCTCCAGTTTTTTAAATCTATATACGAGTATGTTCTCTCTATGGTACTGTTTGGTACGAAACAATTGTGAAACATGTATTGCTAGGAATTTGGTCGTTAATTGAAATAAAATTAAGTTTAAATTAAATTTTTAAAACCAATTGAAATGGAAAATTGAATTTAGATTTTGGATTCATAATGTACGAGTAAATATCTTATCGATATGTGGAGGAGTATGTACGGATGTGTGCTATTCTATGAACGTAATTATTGCTGTTGATGACCATTTTGAGAAGTAGTATGGTGTTGGGCGTGAATTCTGCAAGGGATTCGATTTTTCTCAGTATACTTTATCTAGGTAGGTAAAACAAATAATATAAAAAAATATATTATTCATTTAAGTGTTAAATTAGAAAAGTTATATTAGATTATTTTTTAAGGAATTTTCAATTAGAGTACAGTATTTTTTATCGGTCAATGAGTTCGATAATTGTTTAAAATGTTTTAATACAATTTTAAATTTATACGTATAGGGTGAAAATTGGTTTGATTAAAGATGGAATGAAATTATACTTTGGAACCAGAAAATGTACGGTATAACAGGATACTTTAATTTCAACACTTTCACAATTTTAAAGCTTAAACAACAACGCTTCATTCTCGTCTCTAATTTCTCAGTTTTATTTCTACGGCAAGTTAATAGTTCTTGTGGGCAGATACTTGGGAAAAGTTGTCTTTTCACGTTAAGATAAATGCATTATCTAATCGGAAAGTTGAATTTTGCTTTCGCTAAAAATTTAGACTACATGTACACGCAGCTGTCAGTGATGGACAACTAAAATGTTTTGTTTGGATCACACATTCTTGGACAAATATAAATAATAAATGTATTCAATGTGTATTGAGAGCTGTGCAATTTAAAACACGTAAACATATTCTTTCTTTAACGTAGTAAAAGTAGGTATATTAATCATGAACAATTTTAATGACCCTAATGCTGCACCAGCACTTGCAGCACAATGTAATTAAAATGCTACTAGAATTTCCTACAAGTTAATTACACATTTGTTACACGGTTTTAAAAATGTTACACGTCCCGTTAAGCTACAATTTGTGTATGGGCTGGCATTAGATACGTTACACATTTCGCATTTCTATTAATATTTATTATATCGTACTGGGGGTGGTATGAAAATTTTATAAATTAATTACAACATCCAAACAGAAAATTCTGTGACGACACACTAATGACTCATCAGCGACAGTCAAGCATGACGTATATAGATGTTTATCATCAAATCGGACTAATTTTCGTTTGCGACATGTCTGAGATGAGTCGCATGTGAAAAGTCATAGACGAATCGAATGTGACATGTCTGAGATGAATTGTTTCTTATATATTTGAAATGAATCATACATGCTATGTCTGAAGTCATTTAATGTGCGTTTTATTACATATATGGGCATATGCATTAAAACATTTTCTTATACTGTTAAAGTTAGCCGATTCGCTTCAGCCGAAAAATGTCGATTATGCAGAATCGGCTGTATAACTAAAACGCATCAGCCGAAAAATGTCGATAATGCAGAATCGGCTGTAATAATTAAAATGCATCAGCCGAAAAATGGTGATAATTCAGATTCGGTTGTAATAACGGAAAAGTGGCAGACGAAAAATGTCGATAATGCAGATACGATTGTAATAACAAAAATGTGTCAACCGAAAATGTCGATAATGCAGATACGGTTGTATTAACAAAAAATATCAGCTCAGGTCGACAATGGCGAAGCAAAAACATTTTGTATTATCCGCTAGTAAACGTCGGCAATGCAGATTCGTAATTTTGGTGTAAAACAGTAATTACTTTTTAGATCAAAAATGTTTATTTCGGTATACTGTTAAAGTTAGCCGAAAGTTTCCAGCCGAAAGATAATGCAGATAGTGTCTTGAATACAGCAAAAATCAGTCATAAACTAGAATTTAGGATGATCGGGTTATATCCTTCGGGTGAAGGAGAAACTATTTCAGTTTATAGGAATTTAAAAATCGATAGGAGCGAGAGTATAAAGAGAGTTTAACTTTCTGTTGAATTAGTCAAGACACTATCTGCATTATCTTTCGGCTGGCAAATGTTGGCTAACTTTAACAAGGTTATTTCGGTTCATACTGTTAAAGTTAGACGAAAGTTTCCAGCCGAAAGATGGTAATGCAGATAATGTATTTGCTATTCCAGTCTATAGATGGTAATGCAGATAGTGATCATAGGTAGATTCTGAGTATATGGTTAGGGTGGATCTGATGGGGTACTAGGGGTGAAATTTTGATTTTCTCCTTTTCTCAACGATAAAATCGTTCGTCATTTGAGATTTTGGCATATAGACACGAATCTTACTATACCGATTCGATAGCCCATGATCATAGGTAGATTCTGAGTATATGGTTGGGGTGGGTCTGAGGGGTTATAGGGGTGAAATTTTGATTTTCTCCTTTTCTCAACGATAAAATCGTTCATCATTTGAGATTTTGGCATATAGACACCAATCTCACTATACCGATTCGATAGCCCATGACCATAGGAAGATTCTGAGTATATGGTTGGGGTGGGTCTGAGGGGGTTAGAGGGGCGAAATTTTGATTTTCCTCGTTTTTCGTCGATATAATCGTTCGTCATTCGAGAATTTGGCATATAGACACCAATCTCACTATACCGATTCGATAGCCCATGACCATAGGTGGATTCTGAGTATATGGTTCATGGTTGGGGTGGGTCTGAGGGGGTTATAGGGGTGAAATTTTGATTTTCCTCATTTTTCGTCGATAAAATCGTTCGTCATTCGAGATTTTGGCATATGGACACCAATCTCACTATGCCGATTCGATAGCCCATGACCATAGGTAGATTCTGAGTATATGGTTGGGGTGGGTCTAAGGGGGTTATAGGGGTGCAATTTTGATTTTCTCCTTTTCTCAACGATAAAATCGTTTGTCATTTGAGATTTTGGCATATAGACACCAATCTCACTATGCCGATTCGATAGCCCATGACCATAGTTAGATTCTGAGTATATGGTTGGGGTGGGTCTGATGGGGTTATAGGGGTGAAATTTTGATTTTCCTCATTTTTGGTGGATATAATCGTTCGTCATTCGAGATTTTGGCAGGACACCAATCTCACTATGCCGATTCGATAGCCCATGACCATAGGTATATTCTGAGTATATGGTCGGGGTGGGTCTGAGGGGGTTATAGGGGTGAAATTTTGATTTTCTCTCTTTTCCAACGATAAAAACGTTCGTCAATCGAGATTTTGGCATATAGACACCAACCTCACTATGCCGATTCGATAGCCCATGACCATAGGTAGATTCTGAGTATATGGTTGGGGTGGGTCTGAGGGTTTATAGGGGTGAAATTTTGATTTTCTGCTTTTCTTAACGATAAAATCGTTCGTCATTTGAGATTTTGGCATATAGACACCAATCTCACTATGCCGATTCGATAGCCCATGACCATAGGTAGATTCTGAGTATATGATTGGGGTGGGTCTGATGAGGTTTTCGGGGTGAAATTTTGATTTTCTCCTTTCGACATTCGAGATTTTGGCATATAGACACCAATCTCACTATGCCGATTCGATAGTGCATGACCATAGGTAGATTATGAGTATATGATTGGGGTGGGTCTGAGGGGGCTATAGGGGTGAAATTTTGATTTTCTCTTTTACTCAACGATAAAATCGTTCGTCATTTGAGATTTTGGCATATAGACACCAATCTCACTATGCCGATTCGATAGCCCATGACCATAGGTTGATTCTGAGTAGATGATTGGGGTGGGTCTGAGGGGGTTATAGGAGTGAAATTTTGATTTTCCTCATTTTTCGTCGATATAATCGTTCGACATTCGAGATTTTGGCATCCATCCACCCCAACCATATACTCAGAATCTACCTATGGTCATGGGCGATCGAATCGGCATAGGATGATTGGTGTCTATATGCCAAAATCTCAAATGACGAACGATTTTATCGTTGAGAAAAGGAGAAAATCAAAATTTCACCCCTATAGCCCCCTCAGACCCACCCCAACCATATACTTAGAATCTACCCATGGTCATAAGCAATCGAATCGGCATAGTGAGATTGGTGTCTATTTGCCAAAATCTTATCATTGATAAAAGGAGAAAATCAAAAATTTCACCCCAATAACCCCATCAGACCCACCCCAATCATATACTCAGAATCTACCTATGGTCATGGGCTATTGAATAGTCACTTATAGTCACTTTGGGCTGGGATACTGCAATTTAATATATAATTTGTTTATTTTTCGGCTGAACTAGTCAAGATACTATCTGCATTATCTTTCGGCTGACAACTTTCGGCTAACTTTAACAAGGTCATTTTCTTCAAATGAAGACTAATATTTTTAGTTTTATCTAAATACATAAATTATAATTATAAATTAATATATTTTAAAAATTGGACGGTCACCTTTCTTGTACATGTGCAGGTAATCCAAATGGTTGAGCTTTGCATATTTACCGAACATGAAATGATATGCAAATTATTTTAATCCTCTCGATTGTTTACCTACGCCGTATTAAAAGTACTTGATAGAATAAGAACGACCGAAGACTTGTCATACATGTTTAGGCGTAAGAAAGAGGTTTTTTTTCATGTAAGAAGACATGTCTCACAATTATTGTCGATACCGTCAAAAATCGACCAAGGAGAATTTTTTATTTTTTTCATACGCATTTAGAAATAAGGTAAGAAAGAGCAACGAATATATCTCATAAAAAATTATTCACGTGCGCATGTTGACAAATTTCCAACTGGGCCTAGTTCAGCCCCAAAAAACTATCCCTATGGAGTGCAACCGGTTAAAAACCATGTTTTTTGTTTCACCACGCTTGTTGTATTTCTGATAATATTTATTGTCTCGTACTGGAACGGTGGTACTGGAATTTTTTTTACAAATTAAATATGAAATATTGGCATAGTTGTAACATTATAGCCTCCAGAAAGCTATCCTAGAGGGGTGCAACCTTTTAACAAAATAATTGCAAAATATTGGACTAGTTCATTCTCCAAAAACTACTCCTAACAAGAGGAATTTTTTGAAAAGTAATAACCTACTCTCAAATTTTATGAAACAGTTTATTATGAATCAGCAATGAATATCCTTGAATTTTTAGCAATAAAAATCGTTCATAATGCGTTCAATTCCCTTTCTCGTACAAGAAATAGGTATGCCTTTGAATTTATTACAGCAGCCCACAGTTAAAAAATTAATTAAGGAATCAAATTGTCTTCCTATACAAGAAATGGGTACCCTGGAATATATTACAACAGCCCATAGCCGCAAAAATCGATCAGTAATAATTGGTGCCCCAGAATTTATTACAGGAGCCTCTACCAACAAAAATCAAAGTAGTGTTTCGATGCATTACGATCGATTTTTGTGGGTGTAGACTATTTAATAAATTCTGGGGTACCCATCGATAGTTGAGGGCGTGGGTTTTTGTTATAAATTTCGGGTACCCATTTCTTGTATAAGAAGGCAATTCGATTCTATACGATCGATTTTTGTGGATGTGAGCTGTGGTAATAGTTTTAAGGGTACCAATTTCTAGTACAGCATTCGGGCTATTTTAATAGATTCTAAGATCATCATTATGATCGATTTTGGTCGGTATGGGCTGTTGTAATAAATTCAGGGGTTCCAATTTTTTGCATGAGAATGCAATTTGATGCATAATGATCAATTTTGATGCTTGCGGGCTGTGCCCACATTACAATTTCCAACTAAATTGGTTCAAAGTTTAATAAATGTTTTTCAGACGAAGTGACCAGTCGGTATTAATCTTTGTACGTTAGTTTTACTTTTTTCTACAAAGTAACCTACAATAAGGCTAGATTTAAACAAAATCTGGCTATCAAGAGAAATAGGCACCAATCATGGAGGATCATTGCAATGAAGTAGACTTCAAATGATAGGGGAGTCACACTAGACGATAATGTTGATTCCCAAAAATGGTACGTTGCCTCCAACGTGCCCTCTTATAATGTAAAGGATTGTGTCGACCTTTTTTCCAGAGCAGTTGAATTTTTTACTCAACCTTGACGGATCCATAGTACTACAAGTAGTCCAACCGGTTACTATGAGGATATAAAGAATTCCTGTAAGTAAGTTGAAAGTATCATCGGGTCCAAACAACAACCCAAAAACCGTACTGAAGACGGCAGCACATGCTAATTCTGAAGAGTTCTCAACCTAATAAAATATTTGGTTTATAAATAGGTCTCCGCCATTTGACAAAACATAGTGTAGTAGTGAGTAATTTATGGTTAAAATCGCCCGATGTAGAACGTCATATCCTTAGGTTGGGCATCTATCAACAACAAAACCTTAAATAATTAGCGATTATGTATCAGCATCATACATTTTTTGTTTTGTGAAAATGTCGAGTTTTGAGCCGAATAGGCGGAAACTTTGTGAGAGTGGTTTCAAAAGTTTAAGAATGGTAAATTTGTGTACATTGATGCGGAATTGGAAGCAATTTTGGATGAAGATTCGTTCCAAATGCAAGAAAAATTTGCACTTGCATTAGGCACACTTGACTCAACCAGCAATTTCATATAGTTAGAATCATTGGGAATGATTTAAAAGCAAGGAAATTGGGTTACATATGAAATGAAGAAGAGCAATGTGGAACGCGGATTTTTTTCACGTGAAATGGTGCTTGTCAGGCATAAACGAAAAATTTCTCCTATATTGGTCACACTAAGTTCAATTTTGGAGGTAGAGCTAAAGAACATTTATCTGGTTGCAATCAATCAACTTTTCATAACCATTTAACTTTATAAAATCATACAGCTAGCTTGAACAATTTAGACATATTACATATACAACTCAAAGGCAGACGTTTAGATACCTTAGAATCTTACGAAATTCAAAAATCAATATTTCTTAACCAAAATATCCTTAACGAACAGAGAGAAATCCGGTTCTCACCAATTACAGACCCCGCCCTTTTCTATTCTCACTTACGCAATAATATACGTTGAATTTTGTTACTCAGCCGATCACTCATCGCCTACCTGCGCGATCCGTAGATTAATTTTTATTGCTTATTTTTGTTCCTCCTTCTTTTATTTATTTGTTGCTTTTTTCTACTATATAACAAAATTTTTATTTATACAAATCAGTAGATACTCCTCATGATGACCTAACAAGTCGAAATCGATCGAGTGATTTTTTGAACTTTTTGAATATATTCAATAAATCTAATTTTGCGAAATAAAAAACAAGTGATTAATAAAAATGTGTTTATAAAATAGCGTAAAAAGTATAAACGAAAAAGTGTTTAACATCGCATAGTCACTGGCGACGAAAAATGGATCAACTACGATAACACAAAAAAGAAGAAATCATTGGGACAACTTAGCCATGCTTGCCATGCTCGCCGAAATCACCAGACATTGCCTCATCTGATTACTACTTATTTCGATCGATGACGCATGGCCTGTCCGATTCATGGATAACCTCAAAAAAAACGAAGCGTTCTTCCTACGTTTTATTCATAGGCTGCCAGAAAGATGGAAAAATTGGTGGCTATCGATAGACAGTACTTTGACTAAAACATAACCTACCGTTTTTAACAATAAAAGCCCAATTTTTGATAAAAGCGGAGGAGACTTATTTGTATTCCAAAAAGAAAAAAGTCTTTTCATTATGTGATACTTTATTTTATTGATATAGTAGGAGAAAAAAATTTGAAACGTCGCTTGTGGTCAACTTTTATCTTCATTGTCAATCAGTTAAAAGTTGCTAATTTATTTATCCATAATCTAGATAAAAGTGATATAAGTGA
This sequence comes from Nephrotoma appendiculata, assembly GCA_947310385.1. NCBI lineage: Eukaryota > Metazoa > Arthropoda > Insecta > Diptera > Tipulidae > Nephrotoma > Nephrotoma appendiculata. Next base: position 240,120,028 of record OX371223.1, on the reverse strand, counting down.
ACAAAATGGAAACCATTCAAAATATATAAATCGTCGCTAGAAGAACCATCCTCATTTCGTTCATTCTGATTGCTAGACACAGCTAGCAAATTTCTAGAACGCATTATTAGCGCACTATTTGCACAAAATCAATTTATTGGTTAAAGCTACACAAGGCAACAACTGGAGATTAATGTAGATATGTGACCCAAGATTATTTCGTTGAAATAATCTTAGACTTCTTATCTATATTAGAAAAATCGTGAAAATATACTTTCAAAATAGACTACAAAAGTTTAATATGTATTTGTAGGTATCCGGGAATGCAAGGAAACGGGGAAAGTTCCACAATTCGCGGTGCTAGGTCTGTTATTGTGGAATATTATGTCAATGGCGTATTTCAACTATGAATTCCAGACGACCTCGACCAATCGAGAGTTTATTTAGTTTGCTTTAATGTAAAATGATTATAATGGAACCACAGTACGCTGTGTCAAATCACTATAATTCTATGTACATCTTTCAAAAGTGTTAAATGGTGTATATTGAAATATTGGCCACGGTAACTCTGCGGAACTCCGATTCCACCAAAAATATTTTTTTTTTATGCAATTTTCTTATGCTATGCAATCTGTTTTGGGGCTCAAGGTTCTCCCTACTCTTCCGCTCCATGCCAATGGAATATGGGTCGGACCATGAGGTTTGTACACCGACAGGGGTCATAGATGTGTTACATTTCACCACAGATCGTAATATGTTGATGACTTTGCATCGTGCTCCTATCCGGATTCAAACCCGGTACCTCCTGATCCAAACATAAAAGCTTTAACCACTGTGCCATTTAGTAAAATATGCACTTAATAAACAGATTTTATTAAAAACTTGTTTTTGTGTGTAAGTGTAAGTGTGTTGTAAGTGTAAGTGTGTTTCGCCAAGTGCCTACGGTAAATATTGTAAAAAGTATATGGTCAAAAATAGCTTTTGGCATGGGTGGTTCATCTAATAGAAAAGAATCTCAAAATTAACCCCACTACTCGAATAATTGCAACATAGAATTAAAACCAACGCAAATTTTTATTGAATTGTTCATGTTAAAATTTCCCCAAAAATGGTTATCGGCATGGGTGCTCCTAAGTACTTTTTAATTGAAAAGCATTTAAATGTTAATGGCAATGCTCGATTAATTTCGATTCGGAATTAAAACGAATAGCAAATTCAAATCAATGCGTTATATTTGTAAAAATCGACTTGGAACTCTCCAGATTTCAGATAAATATCATGAATATAATCAAGCATAATTGGAGAGTTTCCAAAATTAATATTTAATTATTCATTTTTTATTCAACATTCGTAGAACATTGGTAAATTTTTTCACTTAATTTAATAATTATTTTTGGGCTGAAAATAAAATTCCAGTTTTCGAGGCATGTATGTAGAATCAAGACAGTTTTATTTTTGGGCTTAGATATAGTGCGCATATTATAGTTTTGCCAATTTCAAATGAGGTGGATAAATAAATAAATAAATAACCTCGCACTAGATTATTAGATTATTAAATTATAAAATATTTTTATGTTCACAAGGATTGCTAATTTTTATATTTATTAAAAGCTCTCACAATTTAATGTCCAAATAACCTTAGGACTCTAATATTTTTTCCAAAGATCCTAAACGTTAGTAATAAAAAATATTTTATTCAAAATCATAAAAGTTTGGGAAACAAAACCACACTTGATAATATCCAGGTTACAATCGCGCATTTCCACAAAATTATTGAAAGAAAAATCAATTACACTAACAATATTATTCTATCGTTTGCTTACAGTCCAAAATAACATAATTACCAAAGAGAGTTTTGTATGGAGGTAATTTAGAGGATAAATAATGAAAAAGTATTCACCGCTGTAAAAATTACAATGCTGAAATTTTAATGTATGTACGTATACCAAAGAAATAATTTATTGGAATAGGGTAAAATTATTAAGGTGCATCAAAAGCTTTCAATACTACATCGTTATAATTTTGTAACCACTATAAATTTATAGTGCCTTGCCAAAGTTGTAATATTACTCTCTCGTATTTCTACCAAAAGTAATAATTAAAATAAAATCAGAATATGATTCCTTGTTGAATTCATACCAAGCTCACATCACATGCTGATGGTTCTGACGTATGATATGGTGATGGTTATAACCGCAGGAAAATCCAAATTTTGTAAAATGAGATATTCGTGATGGAATCACCCACTCCATAAAAATTGTGCATTTTCCCCACTACAAAATACTACGCCTATAATAATTATTTAAGCAGCATATTTTTACCTCTGATGTTTCTGTAAATATCGGCATCATACATAATGGGAAAATAAATTATTTACAACGCATTAAATATTTTATTTTAAATAAATGTTCGATACATATAATGATAATAAGTAAATATAAATCAAATTAAAACTATGTTAATTTATGCCACATAAATGCGGGTGTAATGTATTATTCAAATCCATACCCATTGTACTATATATGCTCCTGCTGTAATAAATAATTTTTAATCCAGCCCTATACATGAGTAAATCTTGCAACATCAACAATTTTTGATATTCGACGGATTTGTATAATATTTTAGCTGTGTAGATTATCGGCCCATCCCCTCCCAGCCACATTTTGTACTATCGATATATAAACAATAACCATAAAAACCTCAAGCATTCTTTATACTTTTGAAATATTAAAATACATTATTGAACAAAAAAAAATTGTAAGCTTTTTATATTATTAATGAATTACCCATTTTTGTCATTTTGCTTTCATATTTTAAAACCAAATTAAAAATTGCACAGCGACCGTAAAAAAATATTACATGAAATATTACTAATTTGTAGCAAAATTATAGGTTATGTATGCAATTATGCATACTAAAACCAAAGTTAAGTTAATTTCATAGAAAAGTAGGATGGAGTAAGCGATTTGGTAACATAAAATTTCACGAACAACACCAAAGAACATTTAATTTTAGAAGGTGAACATTTTTAAAACTATTTCTGGGCTGTTCTAACTTCAGAGGTGTAAGGAGATTAATTGTTGTTTAGTGTTGCCTGATGGTTTTGTTTTATTTTCTTGAAATGAATTCTGCAATGATATAGTTCATAGACTAACAGCACTTGCAATTTTCTTATTTTTTTAGGACAGCTTTCTTGGTCTGTTGTATGACAAGTGGTAATTGTTCATTACGTACTATAACAGAGGTATTATTATTTCAAGATTCTTAAGCAAGTGCTTCCTCTTCGTGGTGCTCAGCAGTAACAATCCTGTTACCAATTCAGCTGGCGATTTAAAATTCACAAGAAGACTGTCAAGTGATCGTTATATAAATACTGGTGCGATGAACGCGGTGCGTTTGTTTTTGAAAACAGTAGTGTGGCTAAAAATAATTGTAAATGGTGTTAAGTGGATAAATAAATTATTTTGGAAACTATTTGTTGTTATGTTTTCGCGTATAGCGGACTCAATATTGTGCGAGTATTTCTGCTATTTTCGGGAATATTCAAGTAATGGTAAGAGTTAAGTAACGTAGCAGCTGACAGTTAAACTAATAATAAGAGTATTTTATGGTACTTACAAAAATTAACTTCTTGTACTGTTGATTTATTTTGTTGAAAATTCAGTTAATTGTAATCATGCTTTTAATAGTGTCTCTCTCTCTGGCAGTATATCCCTTCAAGGGATTTGGCCGCCTCAAATGAGGTTTCATAATCAAATTTTCATTTCGGATAATGAGCGATTAATTCATTGATCCTAAATGTTACCACCAGGCATTGGTTTCCATTGGCTCCATAATATTACCACCAGGCATTGGGTTGCTGGTTTGGGGATTTCATTTGTGTTACTGTCATAATATTTAATAAAAATTTGTTCTTAGGTCAAAAATTAATAAAATAATTGATTTGGAGCGTTTTAATAGTGAGGGTGCTTTATGCCTATTAGATGAAATTCCATCCGAAGGATCCGAAATGTCCAGCTCGGAGAAGGAAGACGAAATAGAGTTAAATATGAATCCTGAATTTCAATTGGAACAAGACTTTGTTTCTGTTGAAGAATTTCCAAGGTTAGCTTATGCTGAAGATAGTAGTGATTGGAATAGTGATGAGGATCTTCCGTTGTCAAAATTTTTACGCAAGAAAGTTGAATGGACGAAAGATGTTAAAAACAGTACGATAATACGCCCGTTTGAACAACACGTAGGACTAAATATTCCCAATAATTTGTCAACGTTCAACAGCTTAGAATAGTCCAGTGGATATGCTTCTTCTACTATTCCCTCAAAGCTTATTAGAAAAAATTGTTTTTGAAACAAACTTATACGCTATGCAAAAGCATAGCATCATTTCATTGGCTACTACAGTCGATGAATTAAAATCGTTTTTAGCCATAAATTTACTTATGGGCGTCAAACATACACCAAGTTACCGAGATTGTTGGTCTTCAAAAATGTCACTTCGGGATAGTTTTATATCAACAATTAAGTAACGTGATTGCTTTGGACGGTTTCTCAGTCACCTTCACTTAAATGACAATCTGCGACAGCCTAAAAAGGAGGAACGTACATTTGATAAACTTTATAAAATTCGGCCCCTCTTGAATAAATTATCTAAAACATCTAAAGCCTATTATCAACCAACTAAATACCAGTCAATCAACGAATCGATGATAAAAATCAAAGACAGAAGCAGTTTGCGACAATATATGCCCATGAAACCAATCAAACGAGGTTATAAAGTTTGGGTTCATGAATTTGTGACACAGTTTCAAATCTATACAGGAAAAATTGAAAAGTCAAAAGAAGAACAATTGGGAGTAAGAGTCATAAAAGATTTAACTCGAGATTTGGTTGGAAAATATCATGAAATATATTTTGATAACTATTTCAATTCGGTTCAATTATTACGAGATCTGTTGGACGATGGAATTGTGGCTGTCATCATTATTTATCAAATTCAAAATTCAGATTCATAACAATTAATAGTTTCAAATACAAATTCGATTTTATATAATTTGTCTTGAGTTATATTTGAAACAGTCTTAATATTGGGTATGAGTTTTGAATATGAAGCTAGTGACATCTGGTTTCTAAATTTTAAAGTAATTTCTATATTTTTTAAAAAATCAGTTCACATATAAAAAAACAATTCCAAATTGTATAAACGGGTCAAATTGTTTTTTTTCCGGGGAGAGTAATAATATTACTATCTTTCCGATTGGTCGCTTCCGAACATTAAAGCGAAATAAGTATCTTAATTAATAATACTGGTGGCTTATCAAATTCAATATTTAAAATCATGTGAAATCCAATTATTGGTATTAAAGCTATATTCTTAATGTTGTTAATTCGTTAATTAAAATAAAATATATGTTGTTCTAAAAGAATTTACGTGCGATAGTTTAATTATTAATACTTATGGTATAACAAGATGCCATCATGGATAAAATAACCCATATATATATCCATATTATGGCACTGCAAGGCTTGCACTGTTGGATTGTGCTTTACGGATGAGAGGAACTGTTTCCTAAAGTTTCACCAGAAATAATGAAAATTATAAAGTTTATAAATATTACTTCATTTTTTTGATTTTTCTCGCTTAGTGGTACCATATGTAACCACGCATTTTTGAAATAATGGTAAAAAATAAAAAAAAATTTAATTAAATTTGTTTATTTATATTCTATTAGTATATTATTAATCCCTCCAAACCAACATTTGCAAACAAAAAAATAATTCAGTCCTCAAAGGGTTAAATTTCGAAAGCGAAAAATTTAACCTTCAGGATTTGTGATATGTCTTATATAATCAAAAATCATTATTCCTACTTAAATTACAGAAAAGGAACAAGGTTAAAAATTTATTTTCATTCCCCTGTTAAAAATTTATTTTCATTGCAAAAATTGAAAAAGCTCCTACGGAAGCTGTCACTTCTGGTATACACAGTTTTCCATCATATTTTGCAGGAATCTCTCAATTTATGGAAAATGCTTTAGAATGACGTTTTATTCCGAATATAGTCAATCCGCCTGGTATGTAGAGGTGCCGAATTTTCGGTAAAATTTCGAATTTGTTCTGAAGCTGAATTCGAAAATTCCATACTAATAAAATCTAAGTTATGGATTTCAAAACAATTATAACAATTTGCGAAGATAGATTTGGATGAGGTAAAGAGCTTGGGACCCCTTAAAGGTTACCAGTAGGGGTGGGTACAAAAGTAACGCGGGTTAGTTAAAACAATGTCATTTTTATGAAAACTTCGTGAACACAGGCTTTTTTTTATCTAGAAACAATTACTGTAGTGTGAACGTACGCAAAAAAGTTTGCAGTTCAGTCACCACTTATACTTCAGAAAAATAGTGAAATTTAAAATTAACAACAGAAGAGTAAAACACAAATACCGAAGTATTTTTTCAGTATTTTTCCGATTATTTATTGGTAAGTTTCTTAAAATTAGTGTATCATATTATGTGAATATATTTATATCACGTGTAACAAGTTTACTTTATTAGTTTAAGTACAATTAATAAAAATTTATCAAAAATCATGGACGGGGCATTTGAAACATTTTTCAACGTGGAAACTATCTCATCGGCGGGAAAAGGTACATTACTTACCACATTTTCCCCAAAGTTTATACATCCTTTAAAAAAGTTTCATGAACATTTTTGAAAAGGGGGATCGGTTTGTTGCATTGAGGCCGCAAGTAAGTCTGTCGGAATTTTTACAATTCATGCAACATTTTGTAAGGTACACAAATGCAACTCAGAGCAATAAAAAATTAATTTTTCTAGACTAGACAACCACCAGTCCCATATTTCGGCGTTGTAATTTTGACATTTCCTCCTCACTGCTCCCATAAGGTGCAACCATTGGATCGTAGTATGTTTGGTGGAATCAAAATCTTCTTAAATCGTGCTGCAGAGCGCATTTGACATTTCTGATTTGGCAAAAATTGCATTAGAGCAAGCTGCCACATCAAAAAATATAATATCAGGATAGGTTTCCTGGACTTTGGCCAGTTAATCCTGATATTTTTGGTGATAAAGAATTTTGTCCAAGTCATGTCACCAATAGCTGCTACCAGTAGATATACAAGAGCTAGCACCATCTTCGTCCATGTCACGTATAAGATTTGGTTTTTCTCCCGAAAATGTTATTCCATACCCTAAATCGTCTCTTGTAAGCACTCGTGCTCATGGAGGCAGAAAGAAGAGCTGAACAATTATCCTTACTGATAGTCCTGATATGATACACTTAGAAGAAGAAGAAACCAAAAAAAAACGAGAACAAAATAAGAAAAAGACTCTTCAAACAAAACCAAAGAAACCGAAACAAAAAGTAAAATTAAGTCGTTAAAAGAGCAACTGTTCCCCAAGTTCTGAAGAAGAAGAGTGCATTTGCACATGCTGCTGTGGAAAGTATTCCTAATCCATTCCAAACGATGAATGGATAGAATGTACGTCATGTTGACTTTGGGTGCATGAAAAATATGTAGGGTCTATCAACATTAATTTTCAATGCCGCAACTGCGATTCGGGATAAAGTCTTATTATTTTATATGCGATGGTGCTAATTATGTTATCGATTATGTTTTGAAATAAAGTTTAATCTAAATAATTTAGATTTGTTTGTTCATTTTGATTATGTTACAATCGTCCTTATAGACTGTTACAATCGGTACAACGTGAAGGACGATTGTAACATTTAACCATCTCTATTATTATGTTTAAAAGCTTTAATGAAAAAAATGTAGTAAATGGAATTTTTATTGTTTTTCGATAAAGAAAATGTGGGTTTTTCATGTAGGTCACTTTTATTCCTGGAAGTTCAAAACTTTTCATTATATGGCCAAAATGGACAAAAATGGTTACGTTTGTATGTACCCTCCTCAACTGGTGGCGGTGGTAACACCACACAATTTGCTTTCACTCCTTTGGAGGGAGAGGTTATCCAGTTTACACGACTAAGTGATGGTGTCGTTTGAGTAGCGAATACCTAAAAGTTTGGAATTTCACGAAAGCAAATGAATATGAAGTACTAGCGCCCGTAACATCAGATGATAATCACGAACCAAACACCGAAGAAGAACTCATTGAAATACAGATTAATGTATTAGGTGAACAAACAAATTTCCAACCTTTCTAGATAGGTGTCGTTAGTATCACTGCTTGCATATTATTCAATCGGACAATACATGTTTTTTGGAGGTTGGATGTCAAGCTTTAATAATTACTAATGACATTTGTTCAAAGCGTAAACAACAATTATTTTTATGTAATTGAAGTTGTCGAATTTTGTCCCAAAAAAACAACATTTGCGGGAAGTTTTACTTCATTAAGAAAAGTGCAGCGGAAACAAATCGTTTGCTTGAGGAAGTTTACGGTGAACATGCACCATCGAAAACAACATTCAAAGAGTGGTTTCAACTATTCAAAGTTGTTGATTTTGACGTAAGAGACAAAGAACGTGAAGGCAGACTAAGAAAATTTGAAGATACAGAATTGGAAGAATTGCTTGATGTGGACTCTTGTCAGACTAAAAAACAATTGGCAGAAGAGTTGAATATTACCCAACAATGTGTTCCGCAACGTATACATGCAATGGGATTGGTTCGGAAGCTGGGAAATTGGGTGCCACACAAATTGAAAGAGAGGGACATGGAACGTCGGAAAACCATGTGCGAATTGTTGCTTCAACGACAACAAAGGAAGGGGTTTTTGCATCGGATCATCACTGGGGATGAACAATAGATCCATTATGACAATCCAAAGCGCAAACCAGTGTGGGTCAAGCCAGGTGAACCAGGTCCGTCGACGCCAAAAGCAAATATCCATGGTTCAAAGCGATGCGATATGAAGGGTGTCGTATATTATCAGCTGCTGAAAGAGCGTGAAACCATTACGGGACAAGCTAATCGATGACAACTGATGGCTTTAAAGCAAGCTCTAGCTGAAAAACGACCGGAATGGGACCAAAGGTACAATAAGATTATTTTGCAACATGACAACGCTAGGCCACATGTTGCTATACTTGTCAAAAAATACTTGGACAGGCAGAACTGGGAAATTCTACCCCACCCGCTGTATTCACCAGACATTGCTCCCTCTGGTTACCACTTGTTTCGGTCTATGCAATCAGCCCTGACACAGCAGCACTTCACTTCATATGAAAACGTCACAAAATGGGTGGATGACTGGATCGCCTCAAAAACACCAGACTTCTTCCTTCGGGGAATCCGTTTATTGCCTGAACGATGGGCGAAGAAGGGTATAGCTTCCGAAAGAGCATACTTTGAATAAAACATTCTTTCATTCTCTACAAAATCTAATATCTTTTATTTCAGTAAAAAAGGTCGGAAATTTATTTGTAGACCCAATACAATACAAGAAAAGTTTTACGAATGTATCGAGGGTTTATCGAGGGTTTATCAAAACACAAAACGAGCGGTTGATCGTTAGAAGACGAACCATTGCACTGATCGTCGAAATAAATGAATAAAATAAGAAAAAAAATTGTTTATCCAACCATGACTTCTTTCATCCCCCATGTCTCGTCCACCAATTAAATATTTAGGTATCCATAATAATAAGTTAATATAGTCCAATCAAAGTATATCACCACCATTCAATGCAATAACTTTCATGTGCCCCGTATCGTTACTTACCTGAGATATTTCGAAAATCGCAATATTCCTTGCTAATTTTCTTTTCCTTTTGATACGAACAAGCACAAAAACAAATTAAAGAAAGCAACTTCAGTACAACTAGAAAAATATATATTTTTTTTTCAAAAAAAAGAAATGGAAATAAAAAAACAAACATCAAATTATTTACACTTTTGGACACAGCAGTCAGCACAAAAAAAATCCAATGCGAAAGACAAATGCCGGCTACCGGAACGCACCGCAACAAGCGAAAATTATTATTTTTGTTGTTGTTGTTGAAGACTCGCAATTTTGGATAAATTACAACGTTGACCCCAAACTCGCCATCCTATATAAAATAGGTTATTTTGTTTTTCATCAAATTTTTCGTTTACTTTCCAATAGAAGATTTTCATAGATTTATAGCATTTCATGTAGGTACATAGCTGCCGGATTTAATAATGATACATAAAAGGCTAGCATACGACAATACCAATTTACAAAATTGAACTTTGCTTTAGTAAAGAGAACAAAATTTAACCGTCCGTTTTATCTGAGTAAAGGCACGCGGCTCACAATGTGAATGCTACTTCTATAGCTTTTAGTATCTTAGATTCGAACTGTTTATTATTTTTATTCTTTTAACACAAGATACCCTAATTTAAATATTCACGAAACACTAGATTTTAATTTCGCCTTTTTTTATTTTTTATTTTTCACAGAACTTCAGGTTTATAAAAGATTTTATTGGGATTCAACGAAGGTATACCAATTTACATAATATGCTCGTGTCGTTTATTTCTTTTTAACCGATATATTAACTCACCACCCATTTTCCGAGAAAAATTTCACTTTAAAAAACATAAAATTGCGTATTATTTTATTTAAAATACGTACAAATGTATATAATTTTTATAAAAATTTTGACATTAGAATTGTAGCTTAACAGTTTTTCGAAAGTACAAGTGATTTTTCCGGGAAAATTATGCAATTTTTCCATGAAAATTTTGAATTTTTTTAAATTTTTTCTAACAAGTTTAAAATTATAAATAGAATTTAAAACTTGAAGGATTGTGTAAATTTCGGAACAGCGGGGGTTTGGGGGTTTGCAGCCCGCATCCTCTAAGTCTAAGGTATACAACGAATTAAAATTACATAAGAAACATTTTATATTTACAAAAGAAGAAGCGATACGAACAATAAAAACTCTTTGATCTGTGTCTGCAAGGGTGACGAAGCAATTATTATTAATAAAAATGAATAAAATAAAAAGTAGTTTGTTAATTCAATCAATTTTAATTTATTCAAAATCGAATTCATCGTTAATTTGTTCTTCATCTTCATTTTCACTTGTAATATGGAAGCATGTGAAGTAAGCCCAGTTTTTCATCCCAGAGAAAAAAATAAAATTTACTAAAACAATACTATTTCATCTCATCCCAGTTTTTTCTATTTAAATTTGTATAAGACGGAAATTCGTTTTAATTTTATTTTTCTCAACAACAAAATGTCCATCCCAGATTTTTTCATTTAAGTGTTGTTTTTGTACTCTGCGTATGAATAAATGATTAAAAATAATTTTTCGAAGTGAAATGATAATAATTGTTCGTTTTGATTAAAGATAAGGAATATACCAGTAAACATATTGTTTCAAGTTGGTAACAGTAAGGGCTTACAATGACTAAGAGGGCAGTACCAGCCGTATGGTAGTGTTGGCGCAAATGACCAAGTTCCATATGGTCCCATATAAGAATAACAGAAAATCAAGCCATTCTCCTAGAAATATGATTTGCCGGAAATGATTCTTTATGTTTCAAATAAGCCATGGTACGGACTAACTGTGGCCAGTCGGACAGTACCAGCCGTATGGTAGGATTCGAGCAATTGACCAGGTTCCATATGGCCCAATACAAAAATTAATAATTGTCATTCTCCTAGCAATATGATTTGCCGGAAATGATTGATACAGTTTTCAGTTAGTAGCAGTAAGGGCTTACAATGATTAAGACTAATGACCATACGGCTGGTACTGTCCTCTTAGTCATTGTACGTCCTTACTGTTACCAACTCAAAACTGTATCAATCATTTCCGGCAAATCATATTGCTAGGAGAATGGCAATTATTAATTTTTGTATTGGGCCATATGGAAGCTGGCCGATTGTTCGAATCCTACCATACGGCTGGTAATGTCCGACTGGCCACAGTTAGTCTGTACCATGGCTTATTTGCAACATAAAGAATCATTTCCGGCAAATCATATTTCTAGGAGAATGACTTGATTTTCTGCTATTCTTATATGAGACCATCTGGAACTTGGCCATTTGTGTCAACACTACCATACGGCTGGTACTGCCCTTTTAGTCATTGTAAGCCCTTACTGTTACTAACTCAAAACTGTATCAATCATCTCCGGCAAATCATATTGCTAGGAGAATGGCAATTATTAATTTTTGTATTGGGCCATATGGAAGCTGGCCGATTGCTCGAATCCTACCATACGGCTGATACTGTCCGACTGGCGACAGTTAGTCCGTACCATGGTTTATTTGAAACATAAAGAATCATTTCCGGCAAATCATATTTCTAGGAGAATGGCTTGATTTTCTGTTATTCTTATATGGGACCATATGGAACTTGGTCATTTGCGCCAACACTACCATACGGCTGGTACTGCCCTCTTAGTCATTGTAAGCCCTTATTGTTACCAACTTGAAACAATATGTTTACTGGTATATTCCTTATCTTTAATCAAAACGAACAATTATTATCATTTCACTTCGAAAAATTATTTTTAATCATTTATTCATACGCAGAGTACAAAAACAACACTTAAATGAAAAAATCTGGGATGGACATTTTGTTGTTGAGAAAAATAAAATTAAAACGAATTTCCGTCTTATACAAATTTAAATAGAAAAAACTGGGATGAGATGAAATAGTATTGTTTTAGTAAATATTATTTTTTTCGCTGGGATGAAAAACTGGGCTAACTTCACATGCTTGTAATATGGTCGTGATTCTCGTCAGAAGTTTCATGAAGGTTGCCTTGATATAAAATGCCCGCATGTTTCATGAACATTTTGAATGGATCCCCGTTTACCATGTTGCATGATTTTAGAAACATGTATTTTGTCAAATATTCTCCATAAAACATTTTCCGCCTATTCGAAGATTCGAAGCAACGTTTAGTAGCGCGCCAAGTTGCTTCTATTTTGTTTGTGTGTGCTCCCGTCTCACAATCCACAAAATTTAACGAATGGTTAACTATTAGGTGAATATAAGCTTCGTCACTCAAACAGTCTTACGCTTTCCAACAATCGGAAATTATTGTGGTATTTGGCAGTACCCACTTTTAGTTATTGGTATTAAAGTGGCTGTGTCTTGCTTTTCTCCCGGCACTAAAATCATGGCTCCTGACTCTCTTTCGATGTGCAAAAATTATTTTGTTCATTAATCTTATTTGGTGAAAGAATATAAACTATTACCATTCCAAACACCCACTGGCCGTCGACATGGTGTCCTCGGTTATACTTCTTTTTTCCAAATTTCGACTAATCAATTTCCATTGTTTTTCCAGTACCACCAATTGGTGTTGATTGGTGAATAAATGAGTTGAAAACCACTTCACGGCAAAAACTAGCCCAATCCACTAGTGTTTTCGGCGAGATTTCTATCTGGTGGTGAATCTGTTTTAAATTGATGTTAGTACACCAGAATGCCACAAATTTGCGTATTTGGTCCAATGATAAATGTATTTTGGCGAAAATGTGCCGGTGCGAATAGAAAACGATGTCTGGAAAATCTGCTTTCCTTTTCTCGCATTAGAATATTGCTTACGGCAAATTCATTTCCATTTTCCACCTCCCGATTTTCCCAAAGTTAATGGTTTTTTGCAAAGTTGGTTTGGGCACATTATTTGGCCTATTTTTGGGATAGATTCCAGCTCCATTAAGAAAATAATTAGGTCTCGACATCATTCGCCTTGGAAAGATGGTGAATTTCGAAGACCGAAATCGTAGAGATAACCTGTTTTTATTATTAATAGGATTGAAAAATCGAGGCAGTGCACGTGTACATGCAGGTGCATATTTAAAAAAACAGTATCAAGTAAAATTTAGTAAACATAATTTTTATAAAAAAAATACATTTTCTCCGAAAATCTGGTTTGTACTTTCTAAAGATTAAAGATACACAATTCTAACGTCAAAAATTATCAAAAAATTAACAGCTTACCTTATTTTGAAGAAATAAAAGAAGTAAAAATTTTCCGGAAAAATGTAGCGTCCTCCTCCTAAAAACTGTTAACAAACAATTCTGCATTTAAAAATTTATAAAATTTATACTCCTTATCTGATTTTCTCGATGTATATGTAAAGTAAAATTACACTTGTAGGTATAATTAATAAGCCACTACTAAATTAATTGTCCTTTTTTTATATGTAAATTACCAAATTCCCAAATAACCATGTCGATTCAATGAATTCTTCTATTCTTCTTGAAAAATCTTCTTCACTCAAACAGAAGAAAACAATAATAGAAGAATCTTCTATTTTGCTATTCAGTGTAGCAGTGGGATCCTAATCTTCTATTTTTATTATTGAAAGTTCCAAATCGATTTTTTTTTCTTCTATTTGCTCTTGCTATAATGTCAAAAATGTATTATTACACAAAACCAAAACTGTGCCCTAATTCTCTAAACAGTAAGATAATTGCACTCCAAGATAAAATTTAAAACGGTTACCATAAATAAATGTCAAAACTTCACACTCTTCGTGGGTTCATATTTAGACTTTGATGGCCCATATCTTGTATTCCCATTTAAATTTCAACATTAATCTTATGAATATAAGTTATTCTAAATAGCATCTGTTCCCAAACTATATTTCAACTTGTTATGGGTTGTGGTAAGGGTAATTTTAAAGGTACAAATTTTATACAAAATATTTAATTTGATTCAATATAGATCTTCTATTCTCAATATCTTCTATTCTTCTATACTTGTGTATGAAAATTATTAAATGTCGAAATAGAAGGAAAAAATAGAAGAATTGCTATTCCATATTAAAAATAAACAATTATTTTGATTTTTTCGTTTGAAGGTTTTGACTAAAAATAGAAGATATAAAAATGAGACTTTTATGACAAGAAGAAATAGATTTTTTTCGATTGTTATCAAAAGCGGGTTGTGTTCTGATTAAATCTTCACAATTTAAAAATGAATTTTTGTTTAATGCGAAGTGAAACAATCCCCCAAAAGCGTATTGGTTCGTAAGTAAATTTATTAATTATTTAATAAAAATTAATTAAATAAATTTTTGTAGACAAAAACCAAAAATGAGATTGAAGGGTATAAGAATAAACAAGGATCCGTTTCAGCTTATTGATAGTGTATTCCACAAGTACTTTTGATTGCAAAAGGGAATTGTTGTGATATTTGTAACCGATTTAGTAGCAAAATCCAGCTTCAACTCAATACCATTTAAATTACAAGTATGTATTAATTATTTGGAAATGCAATTAGGGTACATAAATGAGTCTTATTACTTAGGTGCTTGCTACTTTGCATTTTTTGTGGGCAAGGAAGCTATCAAGCTTCCGTTGGTAGCAACAATGTGTTGGGCCTGTAACAACCTAGTGTGTCAAGATGTATTCACAATGTAACTTGCCTTATAAACAAATATTTGGTGCCAAAACACAGAACATTGCCTACAACTATTTTAGAAAAAACTAGAAACAAATCAAGGTATGAAAAAAATGTATCATATTTATTAATTTATAAAATTTCGTAATGTTCCATTAACAGGTTTCAGGATAACTATGGAATGAGGAATATAATCAGTGCTATTGACGGTGTCCAAATAACCATCGCCCCACCAGAAAATTCTGTTGAGGCACCTGGTAATTTATAAATTTGCAGAAAAAGATATCACAGCATAAATGCGCTGGTAAAGTTGGGGATGTGACATCTACTAGCGCATTAAAAATAAGCTCATTGTGCATATCCATACTACGGTAACTTGAATCCGGTAACTACTTCGTTTCTTTCCCCTTTACCTATAAAATAAAAAACATTTATAGATAAAGGGGAAAGAAACGAAGTAGTTTCCGGATTCAAGTTACCGTAGTATGGATATGCACATTGAGATTTTTTCCATGAAATTTTAGCACGGCATACTTTATGAAAATAAAAATAGAAGAAAACAATTTGATTTGGAACTTTCAATAATAAAAATAGAAGATTACAATCCCACTGCTACACTGAATAGCAAAATAGAAGATTCTTCTAATTTTGATTTCTTCTGTTTTAGTGAAGAAGATTTTTCAAGAAGAATAGAAGAATTCATTGTATCGACGTGAACATTAAACGTCAAAACGAAATTTTAATTATTTTTTATCCTTAACAACTCAAAAAATATAATTGCTAGAAACGTAAATTGTTGCATATACATCAAAGCCATCTAGAATCACACATAGCCCTCAAAAATCATATTGAAAAATATTCGGAGTCGGTAGTTATTTGAAATTCAAATCAAGATACGGTTAGATAGACTTATAAAACAAACCAAATGTTTGAAAAGAACATTACAATAGTCAAAAATTTCTTTATTTCGTATGGTCGCATTATTTTTAGTAAAAACCTTCTAAGCGAAAAAATCAAAAAATTTGTTTATTTTTAATATGAATAGCAATTCTTCTATTTTTCCTTCTATTTCAACGTTTAATAATTTACATATACAAATATAGAAGAATAGAAGATATTGAGAATAGAAGATCTATAGTGAATCGACCTGAACGTCTGGGATTTTACTACTTAACAAATTTATAGAATCATTTTTTTTTATTTAATATGCAAAGCAACGGGACTATTCGTCATACTTTTGGTGGTGGAACCGGTCATAAAAACAAAAATCAAGTTTTATTTGGAGGAGATAACGTACATTTATTTTGGATACAGTACAACTCCAGTAATAATTCAAAGCAAATGGTTACAATGCATAACGATATAATTGGAGTGCTATGCTCTTCAAAAAACCAGATGAAGATACAAATTCTCGAAATTGAGATAAATAAAACTCAACTCTAAATTTAGCACTTGTATAACAACTGTAATAACCATGAAGGAACTAATTACCCGTGAGGCTGATTTACTTACGGTTATATACATGCATAAGTTATAAAATTTAACAAAACGACATTGATGTTTATAACACTGACGGGTCTCTACTGGCTTTGAACTGACCCAATCTCCTCAAATTTCTCGATTAATCGGAGCACTGTATGGCAAGAAGGTGCCCTAAAAATGTCATTTTCTAACCGTCTCCGAAAAAATCTCACCATTTCGGTAGTGGATTCTCACAATTTCTAAACGTTGTGCGGCCGTTTAAGTTCTAAGTAGGCGGTCCTAATAAGACACTCTTTACATAGATATATTGTTCAAAATTGTCTCAAAAGTTATTGATTAACATTTTTCTGTGATTTTTCAATGGCCCACTTACTTACCAGGTGTGTAAATGTGAAACCGGAATTTACCAATAAATGGTGCCACCTGTCTTTCGACAAACAACGTCATTGGCACCTTTGTTTTCTTTGACATCTTCAAATACACATCCAATTCATAACCATACAAGTTTCATTCAATAAAGCATGATAAAAATGTTTATTTTTTGATATCGTTTGAAGAAAACTGCTGCAGAATCACATCGAATGCTTGTCAAAGCTTACGGTTAGCATGTTCTTGGTAAATCACAATGCTATGACTGATTTAATAAATTCAATAGTGGTGATTTTGACGTGAGAAACGAAGAACGTGGACGACCACCAAAAAAGTTTGAAGACAGTGAATTGCAAGCATTGTTGGTGAGGATGACGCTCAAACGCAAACGCAACTTGCGGATCAATTGAATATGTCATGAGAAGCCTTCTCCATACATTTACAAGCCACAGGAAAGATTCAAAAGCTAGAAAAATGGGTTCCGCATAAACTGAATGAAAGACAACAGCAAAATCGAAAAACCACTTGCGAAATGTTGCTCACCAGATACAAAAGAAAGTCATTTCTCCACTGTATTGTAACTGGTGATGAAAAAATGATCTATTTTGTGAATCCAAAGCGCAAAATGCCTAGGGTTGATCCAGGACAACCATCAACATCGACTCCAAGGCTAAATCGCTTTAGAAGTAAGACAATGCTCGGTATTTGGTGGGATCTGACGAATGTGACTTATTTTGGGCTGATAAAGCCTGGTGGAACCGTAACTACTGAACGCTACCAACAACAAATGATCAATTTGACTCGAGCTTGCTTCAACAAAATGATTTTGCTTCATGATAATGCACCATCACACAAAGCGAAATAGGTCATAATGTTGGCAACACTTAATTGGGAAATACTTTCACCTGCGGCTTACTCGCCAGACTTGGCCCGCACGATTGTCACTTATTTGCAGGCTTGCTGATTTTCTACGAAAATAGCTCGATAACTGGTTTGTCTCAAATGGAGAACAGTCTTTTGGCGTGGCATTCAAAATGTGGCGTGGCATCCAAGATGAGAAATTATATAGCTAATAATGGGCAATCCTTTAAATAAAATACTGTTAATCATTATCATATGATGCACGTGTAATTTTTACTAAAAAATCCGGTTTTACATTTACACACCTGGTATATAATAAAAAAAATACAAAACTTCTCGCATCCAAATACTTTAGAATTATTATTGACGGAACATTTACCACCAAGCCTTAGATTTAAAAATTGTGTCGAATTTTGTTTGACAGTATTACGATGTGTAATGATATAAATAATAATAAATAAATAAATAAAAAGAGCTAAAATATTTTACAAGGCCAACCAACTGAACAGAGGTACGAGATTAAGTCGGTATACATTCGCGGACAGAGCCCCTTTTTACAAAATAATATGGTAATTTTGCTTCATAAATTTTATATAATTTTTTAATTAGATCGACCCTCAACCAAATCGATATAAAAGCATGAATATATGTTATTATGAATTACAAATAATTGAAATTCTATTCAGTGAACACACAAATTGCAAACGACTATGTCATCATTAGATGCAAAGCATTTTTTCAAAATACCAAAACTAACATTAAATCTGATTGGCGTGTGGCCAGGAATATTAAGCGTAAAAGTGAAATGGTTCTATTTGAAGATTTTTTTAAATTTACTTACGATAAAGTTGGCTGTGATTTCTGAATTTTATTACTCGTATCAAAATTTATCGAATTTACCGTTGGCCTTGGACGCGTTATGTCCGGCCACAACAAAATTCGTTACAATTATTAAAATCGGAGTGTTTGTCGCCCAATACGATAAAATCAAATTGTTCATAAATAAATTTTATCGTTTGGCGCGTGAGAATGATTCGAGCGATGCGTGTACCATAAATTTGAAAATTTTGAAAATTGATAATTTATATAATGTGATTTTGGCGGTATTACCGACAATAACGTGTATTTCGTATCTGATATTTCCGATTGGTATGAGTTTATATGAATATTTGAAATATAATAGAATTGTCAAGCAGCTGCCGTTTAAATCGGAGTAAGTATACGCGGTGTTGTTGTTGTTGTACAAATACTCACAATAAATTTGATAATAAAAATCTTGCTGTTACTGCAATATCGTAATTTTCACAGTAAAATCAATAAATTAGAAACATTTTGTGTAATAAAAAGTAATGATGGCAATTAAAAAGTTATTCCCTCATCTCGACACTAACAGATTGGCATACCAAATTTATTTGTTAGAAATTGAAAAACAAAAAATAATTTTAATTAAATAAAAATTAAAAAAAATTAATATTTTTTTTAATATTCTATCATCGTTTTACAGATTCCCATACGATGTATACAAAACACCATTCTATGAACTAACCTACATTGCATTATCGTATTCAGCATTTGTTACTGTAGCTGGTTTTATTGGTCTCGATGGTCTATTTATTGGTTTATGTTTACATATATCAGCCCAATTTCAAATTATTGAAACAAAAATTAATAATTTAATCAAAAATAATATTGGTACGTATATAGTACAAACGACAGGGTGATCATATAATATTATCTAAATGTTCTGATGAAAAGAGCAGATTTTTAATGCGATATTGTCACCCGATTCTATAAAATATAAATTTATTTTAAAACAAAAAACTTGTTTGTATATGTATTTACTTATATATGTATGTGCCTGCTGTGACATTAGGGACTGATGGCAAATTAAAAATGAAATTTTCACAAATGGAAAATAAAATTATTTATCGTAATTTAGTACAATGTATCGAAGAACATGCATACACATTGGAGCTGATCGATGAGCTAACGACTTTATTTGGGCCAAACGTTTTTGTACATTTTTTATCCGCTTCGATTATTATTTGCGTTAGTTCGGTGGATATTTTACTGGTAAGTGATATGAAGAAATTTTATTTGTCTTGTTGCCGTAGATGCTAGTAGATGCTATTTATAAATATTTGATTAATGCAAAACCGAGGTGTAGATAATATACAAATTAACAAAAAGTGTAAGTGTTAAGTATCCTATGAGTTCATCCCTAAAATAAAGTGATCTCCAGTTTATTAAGAGGAATGTATTGAGTTGTTTTAAAGAACTATAGTCAGAAAGCGTAACAGGACATTACTCCCCGTTCATTGTACGTCGGGCAATACATCCTGCCCTTACCAACCGGG
The DNA here is from genome assembly GCA_947310385.1 of Nephrotoma appendiculata. Classification (NCBI taxonomy): domain Eukaryota; kingdom Metazoa; phylum Arthropoda; class Insecta; order Diptera; family Tipulidae; genus Nephrotoma; species Nephrotoma appendiculata. The sequence continues at coordinate 240,099,653 of OX371223.1, read as the reverse complement.
GTGTTATTCGATCGGTCCATTACCCCTTCCATAGCCATAACCCTCTTCCATTTAGCTGCCAATCATTACTCGCTCCATTACCCCCGTTTGTTTGGCCGGGGTGGCCATTATTCCATGGTCATTAGTCAACAAATATACTCACATAATACCATCCGTCATTACTCAACAAAAATTCTTTCCAATTTTATATCGAATATTTTCTACAATACAAACATTTTAAGTTTCATAAGCTTAAGTTTTGAAATTTCAATGAACGAGAATTGATAGGTAGACTAAGATATTTTAAATCTATCTGGATTATATCGATATTGCATGAAAATATAATTGTGATTTTTGGATTATATTCTAAAATAAGGTCAACACAGTACCCGACCGGGAACCCGAAAATTATATGCAACACTAATCAGTGGAAACATCAGTGTAAATTCCATATAATTCACATAAATATGTTATTGAACAAAGTTGCCATGGACCTTCCTCTATCTAGAACAGTAAGCCGTTTTATGATTCCGTATCCAGGAGCTGAGGTACGATTTTTCTCTCGTTCTGTAATGCTCCAAATTCGAAAAACACTCTCGTACAATATATTTTATGAATGATTTTATTTTTGTCTAAAATTGTTCCAATCGTCTGAAAATTCGCATGAGTCTCCTCTAGGCGAATATGGAGCAATTACATCATTTTATCAAAATTTACGGGAAGCTACCAAAATTTTTGTTATTATGAATATTTTCGATGAATTGTATCTTCCATAATAATTCGTTTTTGCTCATTAAGGATCATTTTTATAAAATGTTCATTTGTATGGGGAATTACAAGGTGCTTTTTATGTTCCAAGTTATAATTTTATAATTTATATTTTCTTTAACATTATGTAAGGAATATATAGTGTCGGGAAATTTGGAGCCTCCGGCCGTAGCGCAAAGGCGAGCTCAATAATTTCGTTTCTCATATTGTCCTTCAGCATCAAGGTCATTGTTGATTTATTGGTGTACACCATTCTCTTCGTGTACTCCCATAGGAAGAAATCGGGAAGGGTCAAATCAGGGAACCGTGGGGGCCATTCGATATCACTGTCTTTTGACATTGCTCAGCCGGGTAGAATGTGTCGCAAAATTTGTATCTTATGACGAGCTGTGCGTGTGATAGGGCATCGTCTTGTTAGAACCACATGATATGTAGGCTTAATTAATCCTTCTGCTACATCGCTTATAATGATTTATTGCCAATTATAAAATGTTTTAATAATTTCAACAAGTTATTGCAACATTCGATATTCCATAATAAATTGCCATCAACCATCAACTCTCTACGACTATCGAATGCGAACCGACAAATGTCATTCACAAGAAAATGGCAATCAAACAAAATCGACCAGTGGCCCCCTATTTTGGCTTTCCCTCGGAATAGGGAATTTGGAAAAATATTTTCATAGCATTTTTGTCAAAATTATATTTTTCTGGCCTACTGAAAGAGTAAGTTTAGTGCAAGAATTTTTAAAACAAAGTGAATTGGGAAACTTTTGTTCCACAAAATTTTTATAGGGAAAAATATTTTCCCATTTAACTTTGTTTCGAAAATATTAACACCAAACATGTTCCCTCAGTAGGCCAGAAAAATACAATTTAGACAAAAATGCTTTGAAAATATTTTTCCCAATTCCCAGGGAAAGACAGAATAGGGCCACTGGGATATTAAAAGCTCGCTGTATATTTTTTGAGAGCATTATTCGATTTAGGACCACTGCTTGAGAAAAATTATATCTTATTGGCAGCTTACAGAATTACTTGGAATTTATGCTCATTTTTCAAAATGTAAATGGTATTCCTAGAAATTTGACAGATGTTTACAATTTTTTCCAACACAGAGTGTGTTGTACTCGTACTATTTCAAGATGAACTCGAATCCGTCATGTTAAAAAAATTACTACTGGTGAAATATTATATTATCCCATAATCAACAATTTTTCCCCCGGAAATAAACTTTTTTAATAATTTTTCGGCAATCAACAACTATGATAATCGATATAATACCGTATACTCAATCAACTTCCCAACCAACTCATATTTCATCGTCCCTTAGAGTTCTGGACCGCGGATTAATTTTAAATTTGTTTGAATTTTTGACTTGATTCTTCACATCAATCAGTTTCACGAAAATTATTGATTTTAAAAAATGAGTCTTCTGAACAGGAAATATTCCTATGCACGTAATGCAACCAACATCAGTCGCAATGTAGACAACGTCGACAACATTGAAAATGATATTGAAAATTTAATTTTCTGAAAATTTAGTGTTTATTTCACGTTAGCTAGTCTGATAAAGTTGCTATCTCTGTCTTATTATCCTGAACAAATCTATTTCATAGGGTGTAGATAAGAGCGGTTTCACAAGATCGCTGTGTCATTATTGTGAGGAATCTGAGGAACACACTTAAAATTTCATCAAAAATAAAACCAACAACAGTGTCAAGCGACGATGAAAAGGAATTCATATATATTTTCCGTCTGATCCATAAGCTCGATTTAATCCGATTTAGTGATCTACTCATTTATAGTTTAATTCAACTTCGCATTGCTTTTAGTTTGGCCAAATGTCAGTCAGCGAAATATAAAAGGTCAGATTTTTTTTAGAATTTTAATAACGATGACTTTGTGAATTCTTAATTATTGTTTTCATGCGACCATATATAGTAAGTTAAATATTTGATTTTTTAATGAGTCTGACAGGGAGTTCCATTAAATTTCAAATTATGATTTTTTAATGAGTCTTAGGTACATTCTAGGTATTTTCTAATCATTTGGTATGAGCGCCTGCAAAACTGGTGGAGTACTTTGACCCAAAGGAGTGCCCCTAGTAAGATATATGGTTTTCCGATGGGTCTGAAAGGGAGTCCCATGGTAAAAATGTGTTTTGTTATGTGTCGTATTTTAAAGTTATTCTAAGTATTTTCCAAGCATTTAGCATAGGTTCCAGTGTTAATGGTTAACTGCTTAGGTCCAAAGAAGTTTACCCAGTAAGTTATATGATTTGGTATCTGACAAGGTGTTCCATGAGATTTAAAAATATAATTTTAGAAACATATTAGCCCATTTTCGGCCGCAAATTTGTAATTATTTTAACTAGCCAAAATAATTTAGTTTTCCAAATGTTTCGTTATCAAAACTTAAACTAATCTTTTGGCATTTAAACAAAATATAAAATCTTAAAAACGAACGGTATTTTATATCAGAGCATTGATTTGAAAAAAATACTTTTATGGAGGTTTGTATTTTAAATACACAATAAAACCAAATATATTGAAAGTAAAGAAAAGGAAAGGTATTTTCAGTCAAATGAACGTTGCATTTTCTGACGAATGTACGTTGTGAGCGTTACTTTCTAGCAATAGATATAAATCGGTTAAGAGAAGCAGTAATGAAAACAAGAAAGGAATGGCCGAAAGGTAAAACAGACGACGTTTTTGATACTACGAACCACATTTTATTTGTCCGCTGTAGTGATAATAAGGAAGTCACAATATTTACTAACCACAATTTTGTTGAGCCGAAGACAATCGTTCGTCGTTACAATAGATCGGCATAAAAATACATCACTTTTCCTCAGGCTAAGGTTATTTCCAATTATAAACGGTGGATGGGAGAAGTCATGTTGCAATCCGGTTAAAAAGCGGTCGTGACCACTCGGAGTTAGCGGATTGGATAGTGCAATTGTAAATGCGTGAAAAATGCATTGCATAGTCGCAAAGGAGCTAAAACAGAAGGTAATGAGGCTTTTGAAGTTAGACCTAAACTAGTCCTTAACCAACAAAACCAAACGAAAGTGTGTTTGTATTGGTAAAAATTAAATAAAAACGACATTTAGGCGAAATAATGAAATATTTGAATAGTTTTCCAATTGAAATTATTCTTTAAAAAAACAATTTTCGAATTATCGTAGTTAAAATAAATAATCTTTCCGTCCAAAGAATATAATATTTTCTTCAAAAATTTAATATCTCGAGCATTAACCTGATTATCACCTACTTCTGTATGATTTTCAGAAAGGTTAAGATTAGAACTTCTGAACCTTTAAACCATTTAAAAAGCTAATGGGATTCACGTGGTCAAACAAATACTTTAATAACCTGCGCTATAGTAAGAATTTATGATTTTCTTAAGAAATTGAATATCTCGAGAATTCGCCTGATTATCACCTAGTTCTGTAATTTTCTGAAAGATTAAGATTAGAACTTCCAAACCTCTAAACTATTCAACCCGTTCCCGCAAATGTCGGCTATAGCCATCATATTTTTGGTGATATGCAAGCAAATGTCGGCTATAGCCGTCGTTCATATTTTAATTAATAAAAAAAAAAAAATCATTCATACAAATTGTACTAATGCATTTATTTGTTAATTATTCAGTAATACAACGAACAAAAAGAGGTGTAACATTTCAGATAGCATATCAATTGTTTTTTTGTACAATTTTCCATGATTAACAATTCGATATATTTCCGCCTACAGAGACAAATGATGGCTATAGCCGTCGGATTTTTGGCGATATGTAGGCAAATGACCGAATCGTGTCCTAAGTGGCCATGTTCCAGAAATTCTTCCAAAAATCATTTAATAATCCTATTTCCATCCAGCATACTCAATCTCATCATAATCGGTTAAGAATTGATCGAGTTTCGTCCCAGATGGCCATATTCCGGAATTTCCGTAAAAAATCATTTAAGAATCCTATTTTCATCCAGCATACTCAATCCTACCATAACCGATTAAATCAAGGGTTTACGTATTTGAGAAAATAATCCGTCGAGATATATTTTTCTAGCCGAAGGCAACATAGGGAAAGAATAATTTTTCAAGTATATAACATGAACTATAAAATTGTTAATACATAATGTTTATTAACATAATATTATGTACCTGTCTGTTGCTATTAAGAAATAATTATATACAATGTATAAAAAAAATTCAGCTCACAAAATATTGTTATTAATATTATAGCTATGTTTCTCGATTTACCGTTTTCAAAAATATTTGTAATCTTAAGAATTCATTTATTTAAATAGATTATGTACTTCAAACTAAAAATTAAAATTAATTAAAATATGCAGGACGCCTATAATAGCCGTCATTTGCCTACATATCACCAAAAATCTGACCGCTATAGCGTCATTTGTCCTAGGGAGAGAAAAAATGTTGTGATGAGCAAATGACGGCTATTGCCGTTGAGAGTTTTCATGGAAAAACTGTGAGAAAATGTGATAATTTTCACTTCCAAACATATAAAGGATGCACGATGTCGTATGGCAGTCATAATCAATTAAAATAAAAAAGTGTGTTTCTGAGCACGGTCGTCAATTTAAAAGTGTGCGGCAACGGGTTAATCGTTTCGATCGAATTTAATCTGGGACGGAACTCAGGCATTTCTTAGCCGATTATGTTGGAATTGGGTATGTTGGATGGAAATGGGATTCTAAAATGTTATTGTTAGTAGTTTTAGGAAAGGCCACCTCGAACTCAGCCATTCTTTAACCGATTATAATGTAGTTGGGTTGGTTTAATAAAAATGGGATTCTAAAATGATTTTGGAATGAATTCTCGAATATGGCCACAAGGCGTTTTTCTTGAAGTAAGAGGCTCGTGATGTTAATATATTTCTTATAAGGCTTGATGACTTAACGTACTTAACATCAACAGTACGTGACCCACTCATGTAATTAGTGGTTTAGCGGCAGGCCAACTACCAAATCTCACAAAAATCTCTTTATGAACCTTACACAAACGGCTCAGATAAACTTATAGTATTTTTATCAACAACGACCTCTAAAACTGTTCACGGGAACATGAAAAATGATGATTTCTAAGACCTTGAGATTTGCAGAATTTTCGAATTAAGAAAAAATTTATAATTTTGAGGTACTATGCAATACAGAAGCATAAATGGTCTGGGAGTTAATTCCATAAAACAACCAATAATTACACTCTCCACTACAGCAATAATCAGAAAAGAGGAAAATTAGGATTCGGTTTTTCATTATCTGGCGAGTACAGCAGTTTATAATTTTATAATCACATATTTATCCAACGTCCCGAATTCCATCATTATCGGATAAGTAATAGCCGTGCCCCGTTCCAGGTGGACATTCCAAAACATGTTCCATAAATCATTTAAGAATCCCATTTTCATCCAATAAACCCAATTACATTATACCCAGTAAAAGAATGGCCGGGTTCTAGGTGGCTTTTTCCAAAACTACTTCCAATAAAAGTTTAGAATCCCATTTGCTGCCAGCATATCCAATCCCATCATAACGAGTTAAAAATTGGTCGAGTTCTGTCCCAGGTGGACATATTCCTGAACTTCTTCCAAAATTAATTTAAGAATCACATTTCCATCCAACATACCCAATCCCAACATAATCGGCTAAGAAATGCCTGAGTTCCGTCCCAGATTAAATTCGATCGAATCGATTAAATTTAAAAACATTCGGATTTATTGGACAATCGGATTTAACGGACACCCCAATTAGTCTGTTAAATCGAAGTTTTTCTGTATAACAATGTACGTGACATGTCAACACGCAACAGTTTAACGCAATAATTTAACGCAACATTTAACATAGCAGTATTTAACGGAAAGTGTAACATGAACCCAAAACTAGGCCCCTATATGTTTTACCAAACATAAAACATTGATTCAAATACTTTAAAAATTCGCCCAAATGTCATTTTTATTTCACTTTTACCAATACATTCTCATTTTTTCTTTGTTTGCTAGTTTAGGGTCAATTTAGTTTTAACTTCAAAAGCGTGTACAGGCGTGTGAAGTTTGTGCTAAACTATTCCTAATATTAGTTCTACTCTAGTTAGGTCTAACTTCACACGCATAGGTAATGTCTCAAAAAGATTTCAATGTGGAAGTAACCAAAGGATTCCGTGCCGCTGAATCAAATCAAGCTAGAAATCTTACACGCGCTACAGGAGAACACGTCATTACCAAAGAGCAGGAAGCCAGAGCACGACGCTGTGGAGAGTGTTTTGATAAACACCCCACTTTTATTTGTTTGAAATACAGCATACACTTGAATACTAAGTGCTTCATAAAATACATGAAAAATAATTTCTCTAATAAATCGCGTTTGTGTTAAAAATTTTATACGTATTCGGCCAATGGTCGATTTTTCGACCACTGTTTTCCTTGGGAAGGGGGGCTCGGATTTTGTTTTTCTATTATTTATCAAAAGGGTGGTCCTAGTAATCAATGATTGAAAGGGCGTTGAATAATTCTAATGAATTACGGTACCGGCCGGAAGTGGGTTAGAAAATTTAATAACTTACTAAAGACACTCCTTTTGGTCTACGCAGTCCACAATTATGATGTTCATGCTAAATGCTTACAATATAATAATAGTAGTTAATAAAAATCAAAAATGAAACTTTTCTTAAAGACTGAATAATCTTCGTCGCAGCCTCATCATGTTCACTCAGGCACAGTTGGAAAATTTGCTCGGTCTATTACAGTTTTACAATATACGAGTATTTGACCGACGTCTATATATTCTTCAGGTATCACAGAATTGTCTAACGGTATTGCTCTTGGATTTATTAATGATATTCTGCTGGATTTTTTTAAAACTGATTTGCCAATATTCATGTTGGTGATATAAATACTTATCCCCGAGGGGAGTTCCCTTAGTCTCTGAAACCGGATCTTTCCATTATATAACAGATGTCCCTATGCTTTCCATTAGTGTTTTATTTTATTGTCATAATAATGCTACAACAAAATATCATATTAAAACTGAAGGATCTATCTTCTTCCAAGTTGAAATAACACTTACATTGACCCTAAGGATACTTACTGTAAAATGTGATTTTCCAAAACAAAAAATCCATACCCATAGGTGGTGATGGGGATAAATAATGGTAAATTGAATAAAATTATATATTTTCACTAGATAACAGATTATTGATTAAAATTTCTAATGGAAACTTTTCCATATCGTGTCGAGCTACTTAAGATTATATTCATTTCGTGTTTTTTTTTTCAACACGAGTGTATAATACTAAGATTTTATATATAGACATTCCCATGATGGTTTGAGGTTTTCTTGATTATCTCTTTATGCTTTTTATGATGGTGGTAATTAATTTCGATTCCTTATATTTTTGCTTAAAATAAAATTTATATGATTATTGAAAGGGAGTGGCTATATTTTATTTCCTAACCCTTTTTAATACTTCATTTGGTATGATATTATACATGACTATTTAAAAAATTTGCTTGTATAGGGTTAACATTTTAAAATATAAATAAGTTGATTTCATGTCTAATTAGAAATAAAATCAAGTAGAACATTTTATAATGCATGATATAAGATAAATTTTGTCTACATTTATCATTCCAGGCCAAAGATTTATCAGTTATAACCTACATTTTTTATTTATTTGCTGCAACCATGCAAGCATATTCGTATTCATTTGGTGGTACCGTTATAGCAAATAGCGTACGTATAATATATATCGTGTAAACCGTCTTAAATAAATTAACCATATTTACGTTTTTTTCAGAATGATAAATTTTGTGAATCAATCTATTTTTTTGAATGGTACAAATGTGACAAATCAGTTCATCAATTAATTTTAATGGTGTTAATGAGATCGCAAAAGGAGTGTGCGGTTTCTGTGCCGTTTTTTAAACCATCACTACAACTATTTGCTAACGTAAGTATCAATTATTTAAGTTAATCCTATATTACTGCACTAACATTATTCCCGATATCATCATAGCTACACAGTATCATATTTTGTGATAATGATGTGTGTTTATATAAATCTCCATCCCTAAATGCCTCCCTCTATACTAGATGGAAGATTTTTTTTTATCAATTATGCGGTTTACTACGGAATGACGGTCTACCCAAGCGAGGGTGTTTTCTCGTTTATGGCTATTTTTATAGCAGAAATATGATTTATACAGAAAGAGATTATGATACAATTTTTTGGCAGTCATGAACTATTATAATATGGAAAAAAAAAAAATAAAAAATGGTTCATCTTCTCAACTGCATGGTTTTAATGATAATAAATCAGCTGATGGCGGAGTCTATGTATACATTTATGTTGATGAGAGTATAAAAAATAATTAATTGTTGAGTTCAAATATTTAGATACTTTACATGCAGAAGATTAATGTGATGAATTTAATGAAAACGTCGTCGCATATAGAGATTCCAATCAATTGTTGGGTGTGTGCATGTGCATGTGTAACCATGGCCAATTATAATGATTTAATTGGAAAAAAACACTTTTATGATTGACTAGCTGCTACCCATGAATAATGAGTGATTGATAATCATTCTTAAAATATTACACTACTCTAAAATGTTCGTGATTAACTTATTAAATTTAGCTTGAAATATGTTTCAAGAAAAACGTTTGTATGTTTGGACACAAAATTTAAATGTATTCTCTGGACTGTTGCAAGTTTTAAATTATTTTACTTTCTTACCTATGAACTGATCCCGATTTATGTAAAATCACATTAATTTTCTATATGTAGTTAAAATCTCACAATTTGCAAAAATCCATTAATTATGGTTAATATCCACCGTTGTTCTTCGGATGTGAACAATTTCAATAAAAATTTCATTTTTACCAGAGTCACCAATATTCGAAATGTCGTGGCTTTTGGTAAAACTGTCTTGTGTAATCAACAATTACTATTCGTTCTTACATTTCAGAAAACCAACTAAAAAATTTAATATGTAATTTCATGCGATCCTTACAATTCTTTGTCGTTTTTGTAATTGCTAAATATTTCAATATATTTGGAAAACTTAAAATAGCTGGAAGCTAGCACTTCTGGGACACAGGTTTCAGTTTAAGTATTAAGTTTTATTCCGAATAGTTATCAAAAGAGGTGTAATTTCCGGTAAAATTTAGAAAAGGATCGTAACAAATTTTGCTTGAAATTTAATTAACAACCTATTTTTCGTATATACTTTTCAAAATATTTGCAAAAATCGAAAAGCTCCCATGGAAGATGTCACTTCCGATATACCGACGTAAGCCAAAATTCACTGGTTGCATATTAGATTGCCTGATAAGTTCTCGGTCTGACACATAGATGGTGCTACAAATTTAAAACCCAAATGATTTTTAAATTTTACCATCCTTCAAATGATACCTGTTAAAATTTCATGACATTTCGATTATTAAATTTACAAATTACGGTTGTTTTAGTGGCGTTACTTTTATTAATTTCAAAAAATTGAAGAAAAAAAATTTCATGTGTTGATTAAACACTGTTTTTGATGGGAAACAATACCGTCCAAGCAAAGCAGTGGCTTGATAAGTGTTATTCGGACTCTGCACTAGTAAAATCAACCATCATTGACAGGTATGCTGAATTAAAACGTTTAATTGAACGTGTTGGTGAGGTATTTTGCACGAACACTTGTCCTTGAGAAACCTAGTTTCGAATTGGAGACCGCGTTTGCTCACAATAGATCAAAAACAACCACGCGTCGATCATTCCGTGACAGTGGATGAAAATTGAATCCACCACTATATATCAGAGTCAAATGGGCATTCAGCTGAATGGCGAGAGGCCGGTGAACCTCGTCCGAAGCGACCAAAAGCACAACAGTCGGCTGGAAAGGTTATGGCGTCTATATTTTGTTGACTACCTTGAGAAAGGAAAATGATGAATCGCGACCTTAAAATAACACAGTTCTAACTAAAATTTTTTTCGAAATTGAGTTACGAGGGCAAATCAAAAAGTCTTGCAATATCATATGAAAAAAAAGAGTGAGTGAGACAGCAATATTTTTATTTTTCGACATAATCTCCTTTAAGGTTTATACATTTGTCACATCGATCAATTAACTTGCCTAAACCCTCTAAAAACAAAGATTTCTTTTGCTCCATAAAATATCCATTTACAACAGACTGTACTTCATAGTCACTGGAAAATTTCCGGCCCCTAATTTTTTTTTTCAAATTGGGTAACAGAAATTAGTCACTGGGTGCCAAGTCTGAACTGTACGGTGGATGCGGAATTTCCACGAAGCCGCAGTCCTTTAATGCAGCTTGAGCAACATTAGCCTTGTGCACTGGTGCATTGTCGTGAAGAAGCAAGATTTTTTTTCTAACTTTCCTTGGCCGTTTTTCTCGGATCGCTTTTTTCAATTTTCGCAAAACCGCTGCGTAATATATGCCTGTGATTGTGGTTTTCGGTGGCATATAATCGATTATCAAAATTTCTTCAGCATCCCAAAAAATTGTTGCCAAAACCTTACCAGCAGACAGTTGAGTTTTGAATTTCTTTGGTGGTGGTTCGCTACGTTTAATCCATTGCATCGATTCTTGTTTAGATTCCGGATCCCAGTGATGAAGCCATGTTTCATCGCCTGTTATTATGTTATCCAAGAAATTTTCTGGATCTTCTTTGTACATATCTAAAATCGCCTTTGAAGTTTGAACACGCATTTTTTTTTGTTCTGCATTCAACAAACGGGGAACCCATCGTGCACTTACTTTCGACATGTGAAGGTGGTCATGTAATATAGTATATGTGGTACCGTATGAAAGAGAAAGTCTCCACGCTAACCGCGGAATAGAAATACGCCGGTCTTCCAATACAATAGATTCGGCCAAAATTACGTTTTCATGGCTAATAGCATCAGCTGGCCGACCCGAGCAGTTGTCGTCTTCTAATGATGCCCGACCACTTTTGAATAATTTTACCCACCTTGTTACTGTGGCATATGATGGTGCAGATTCGCAGTAAACTTTTGATATATAGTTGAATATATAAATTGCATTTCGGCCATCTTTACAGAAAAATTTAATAACGGCGCGATATTCAATTTCATTCATTTTAAGAAAAATTCAAAACACGTGTTACTAAATTGACAAAAACAAACGAACTGTAAAATTTACATCGAAATGTTCTTCTAGAAGTTTCATCGCGACAAAAAATGGTTTTGAAAAATATATTGTTGTCTCACTCACTCTTTTTTTTCATATGATATTGCAAGACTTTTTGATATACCCTCGTATATATGCAATAGTACTAATTTGCTCTTTCCGATCGTGCAAACCGTTTCTCTCTATCTCTTTTCGTTTTCATTATAACTGATGTAACATAGTTGTAAATACCATATTTTTGTGATAAATTTCGCTAATAAAGTTTTACTAGCTGACCTGTGACTGAATAATCAGTCACATTTTTGGCTAAAAAAGATTATGAAGATTTTTTAAGATGTAAATTTGATTCAGTTTTATCAAAAATAATGTAAATTCATATATGCGGTTAATTTTTAAATCTTAAACGGCAAACACGCGCTCAAATGCACACAGAATAGCTTACGTGCCAAGTCAAATATTCACATCATCACTTACACGCTCAAACCAAATATTCAAATCTCAACTTCGGCTGGAAACATTTTCATTATCTACTGCAGCACTTCTTTTACAAAATGCAGCCAACTGCTGCAGACTTGCACTTCTACGGTACTTCTCGATGGAGTTGGTAAGCCGATCATAGCGCAAGAAAGTCCGTGTTGTATAAGAAATATGTTGATATCGTGGAGAGCCAAATTTTTTGCTACAGTTTCAATATGGTGTCGGCTGTACTCAAGAGTCATGTTATTTGCATACTTCATCCACAGATCAAGAGGTTTTGAAGGTTGACAAAAGCAATAAATATAAGTGCAAGTCTCTCGAAACTATCTTGGCATTTGAAACAGTGCTGTTTCTGTTAAGCAGTGATCCCAGTTCAAAGCTGGTGGAACCTCGAATATGTCGCAAAAGCAGCCGCATGAAGAAACTCTCCACATCTCTTAAGCTTATTGTATACATTCGTGCAACAAACTTCTCTCCACCTCTTTGACGAAGTTGCCATTTGCCACGTATGTAAACGTAATGGTGGGGAATGCCAGTATAAAGGAAATGACGTGCATTTTTATCATTGAAGTTGAGCTGAAACCATGACTTCGTTCGCCCAGTTTGTGCTGCAAGCAACGCTTCATCTTCATTACCTGCTTCGAATTTAATTATTTGTTGATTCGGTAGGTGGACAGAAAGACGCATCACGGCAGAAGATCGAACATACATTTTCAACACGATAAAAAATAATTTGATATCGCAATTTATGAAAAAAACTGATGATGAAAAAATATAAATCATAGTTTGCTATGAAGCAAGGGGGGATTAAAACTGTCATAACAATGAATTTGACAATTCTCGCCCCCTACGTAGAAACCAACGCTATCTTCATTCGATGAAAATCGTCAATAACAAATTCAGGGTTTTAATGAAGCAAACCCATGGCAAACTCACATAGCGTCAAATCTTGGAAATTTTCTGAAACCACCTGAGGTACCCATTTCGGATATTTTCCGGTGGAATTTTTCCAATTTTTCTAGCCCACGCATAGCGCAATATTTATTTCGACCTACCCTGAAAAAATCTAACGGATCGGATCATGTTTATAGGGGTCATTTTAGGGTTGAGTACGAAAAAATTAAGAATATTTACATAATAGATAGATAGAAGATAGATAGCTGACCTGTGACTGAATAATCAGTCACGTGAATACATTTTGTTGAATTTTTGGTTAAGAAATGATTAAGAAGATTTTTTAAGATGTAAATTTGATGCACTTTTATCAAAACTAAAGTAAATTCATATACGCGGTTAATTTTTAAATCTTAAATAGATAGAGTGTCATGACAAAATTGTATTTTTTATACTCACAACTATTAATACCAAAATGTATGTAAAATCATTTTATGTTCTCTGTTTTGTTTAATTGAGATTCAATTACAAATTTTCTACTCATTTTGTCATCACAGTGTTATGACAAAAACATCATCGGCAATTTTAATAAATTTTGTCATTGTCACGGTGTAGTGCGCATTATCATAGATTCAATATAAACATATTTTGTCATGGCATTCTGGCGTCGTGACAAAATTTTGCTGAAAACACCTGAGGTACCCGTTTCAGGTACTTCCCGGTGGATTTTTTCCGATTTTTCTAGCAAAGGCACACCGCTATATTTATGTCGACCTATACCCTGAAAAATTTCAACGGATCGAATCATGTTTAGGGGTCATTTTAGGGTTGAGTTTGAAAAAATTAAGCGTATTAATATAATAGATAGAAGATAGATGTACCACTTAAAATTATATTGTTCTACAAAAAATTATATTTCGAGTAAATAGTATTTAGTAGTTCTCTTTTTTGTAGATACAATTTTGGTTTTCTATAACATGAACTCTACATAAGTAGATAGAACTTTGATATTTACTATTTCAGCAGATACAACTAGGATATCCTATTAAATATTTGTTGCGAGTTAAAACCGTTCAATGTGCGATAGCATTTAGAACTTTAATTTGTTTTTGTTTTGACATTTTATTCGTTTAAGAACAATATCAGTGTATGAAAAATAGTGGTCTAATGTGGTTTATTTTTATCGGACAGTGATTTTTATTTTAATAATATTTTTTTTATAGTTTATTAAAATTAAATATATCAAATATTTTAAAGTTTTTAAATAAAAATATGTCATATCCGATGGACCATACTGAAGTAATTTTCTTAGACCAAAATGATATTCAAGTAGGAGACGAAATCGTTTTGGGGTAATCATCCTTAATAACGTTCCAAGTGGTTCGTATGCATATATTTTTATCGAAATATGTAAGTAAATTGGATGTTCGTGAAATTTTAGGTACCAGCAGACATCGAGGTCATAAACGATACAGAATACCGAACAAATAATGAAACAGATGATTTAAATTCTGAAAAATCACATAAGGAAGTGGTTTTGCCTTTATCGATTGCTGATAAACCACCTGATAATATAAAACAACGCAAAGATAAATTTAAATCAAACGGGCACGCAATTGTGTTAATTGGATAAGCTCTGTTAGAAAAGCCAACTATCAAGCAGGCCTTGAATACGTCAGTGTGCGCGGGAAGATTATTCCGAAGAAAGCTATAAAAAACACAAAAAACTGCTTGAAGGAATGTAAATATTTATGCGCAACAAAGGTAACGGAACATGAACGACAAGTGCAATTTAATACGGAAATTGGACCGTTATTTTATTATTCAAAATTGAATATATATAACTTTACTGCCAGTTTATTACCTGCAAAAAAAACGTACCGTTCTATATGGACCGAACAATGCTCAGGAAGGAGTGGAAATTATCTAGCTTCGGCGTTTGTAAAAATTTTAAACCGTGTGCTTGAAGATTACCCTGAGATTAATGATATCATCAATTGGAGCGATTCGTGTGTACCGCAGAATAAAAACTCAATAATATCCACAGGCGTTTTAGAAGTTTTGAAGCATCCGAATTTAAATTCTGTTACTATGAAATATTCAATTGCGGGTCATGGAGAAATTCAAGAGGTCGACAAAATTCATAGCGATATAGAAAAAGTTCTATCTGTAAACGAATATTTCTCGCCAATGGGGCTCATTCGTATTTTAAAAACCGTAAATCGTA
This sequence comes from Nephrotoma appendiculata, assembly GCA_947310385.1. Lineage (NCBI taxonomy): Eukaryota > Metazoa > Arthropoda > Insecta > Diptera > Tipulidae > Nephrotoma > Nephrotoma appendiculata. Next base: position 240,084,126 of record OX371223.1, on the reverse strand, counting down.
AAAATCACCCAATTATAATGCAGATGAACCCCAGTGACATTAAAGATTACAACTCGTATGGGAAAATGTACTATGATTTCACAACTGTGCCGTTTACTAAATTCAGAGTGATTAAATTTACCCAGCAAATCTTTGAGCTGCAATATTCATCTGACTACGACGAATCAAATTTTATTAATATAAATATCCGACGCAAGGAAAGACCAAAGAAAATAATGGCTGATAGACTCAACACCTTCAAGAAATGTTTGTGTATATGTGCCCAGCGGATATAAAATATTACCAAGTAATCTTAAAATTGGATGATTCTGTACCTCAATGTTCGTTGGTTGAAACTAGTCAAAGTGAAGAGCCGTCTACTGGTTTTTTATTTAACTCCTAAACCAAATAAAAGGACAACCGACAATACAAATAGAAAAAAGAAGTAATAAATTTAAAAAAACGAAAAGCCAATCCAAAGCTAGCTAACTAGGTGATAAAAAACCGTCCTAAATAAGTTCCTATACTTTACACCAGAATTGATTAATTTGTACCTGAATTTTAAGTTTGTTTTGTTATTACACCAAATGAATTTTAAAGGTTTTAAGTTGAGTTATTTTATAATAAATGAAATATTTTATAAACAATCAGATGTGCCAGTTTCATTTAAAATATCAATGTTGCAAAGTTCTATCGACCTTACTAACTAAAATTTCTTATTATCAGTATAACATAGTTGTAAATACAACATACAACTGTTTTGTTCTCCAGAGTAAAGCGCAATAGTTGCGTTACATAGTTGTAAGTGATTTCCGAGAATCGTAGATCACCGAATTTATTTATTTTTACATGATTTTTTTATCGTTATCTAAAAGACAAATAAAAATAAAAAAACGCGGCAAATTTTCATATAGATATCTTTAAAAAAAAATGTTGTGGCAATATAAATTTTCATTTGCTGTTTTCTCGAAAGTACCACTAATGTAGTTAGAACTGTATCATTCTAAGGTCGCGCAATAGCGAATATTATATTGGGTTGTTGGTGCGGTTGAAGGAAGAAATCGCTAAAAAATGACCGAAATGTAGAAAAAAAGTTGCTCTTTTACAAAGACAATGCACCATCTCATAAATCGATCGCAACAATTGCAAAATTACATATTGAATTACTTCCGTATTCACCAGATTTGGGTCCCAGCGATTATCGCTTGTTTGCAGACCTCAAAGATAAGCTACAGGGAAAGAGATTTGGCTCCAATGAAGATGTGATTGTCAAAACTGAAGTTTATTTTGAAGACAAAATATCGTTCTATAAAAAAGTCATCAATGAATAAAATGGATTTTTCCCAAAAAAATGTGTTTTCTGGGGGTTGTACTAGTTTATAGAAAAAGATTTATTTGGAAGTTCAATTCTGAACAATCAATTCATTTGGGCTATACAGGAGCCGAAGTTTTTTTCAAAATCTGATTTTGTTTCCGCTTATATTTTCAAAAATTAATCTGGGCCTGTTTCATTGCAAAATCAGTTTAGAATTTTAGAATTTTTTTAATTAGAATTTTTAGAATTTTTTATTTCATAGAAGTTTTTCTCATAAATGATATTATTTTCACAATATTCACAATGAACGAAAAACTCTTATAGAAGCGACAACTTCCCGATTTTGGCCAAAAATCATTAGAATCTCTCAATTTATGGATAAAATTTAATTATAAAAATTCATCCTTATCAATCAGTCCGTCTGGGCTATTCAGAGGCCGAGTTTTTTTTTTACAAAACAGTTTTGTGTCAACTCCGAAAAATTAATTAAACCGTAATGATAAGCTTCTGGACCATGTTTGGCCTTTACTAGACCATGTTTAGCCATATCGATGATCACCTCTTAATATATTGATTTGTATTCCGGGGAAATCCGAAAAATTAATTAAACCGTAGCTTCTGAACCAAATTTGTCCATTCCAGAACTGTTCTGAAAATCACCAGGCATCTAACAGATCTAACCTAAAAATTTTTGAGATCAATTACCACCTCCCAAAATCTCGACTTTAATTCAGTATAATTCCGAAAAATTGGTTGAACCGTAATGATAAGCTTCTGGGCTATGTATGGCAATTCCATAACTAAGATAAAATTCTGAAAATCAGAATGAACATAGCCATCTAAAACATTTAACATAAAAACAAACTGAGATCGATGACCAGCTCCAAAAATCTCGACTGGTATTCCGTGGAAATCCGAATAATTTATTAAACTGTAATCTCAGCCTAGGGTACTCAGAGGGCTTCGACTGTACACCTAGGTAACACCAAGGTAGCCGCGTCCTCGTCGCGGCGTGGCGGGTACTTCGGGAGCAGCAAAGTGTTATCGGGGACCAAATCCCAGTGGTATAAATTGGCTAAAACAAACAATGAGTACAACAAATACGGAATACAAGTAGTACAGCAGCAGATATGCTGACAAATCCACACTCTTCGCAGGCAGGTCCAATAGATTCTGGGGTGTGCCAATCATTGTTAAACCCTTTTGGACGAAGTTCCAAATTACCAAGATCTTCAACTGAAAATATATTTCAGTACGAGAAGGAAAATGTCGAACTCCGTGAACAACTAAGAGAAATAAAGGAATATACAACTAAACTGTAAGAAGAATTTACAAGTTTAAAGAAAGAGAATGAAGAACTCAAAAAAGCAGTTGAAACGCGTGCAGAACTTTGGACGATACCTAGCCGTGCAATCGATGATGACATTAATCCATTCCATACGGAAGAAGAAGAATTAGAAAAAGAAACAAATTTTATGTTGAAATGGAGTAAAAAGCGAGTAAGAAGAGGAAACTCAACACTCACGAGAAATGACAGAAACTTTACCATCAACTTCAAAAGAGATTTCTAGAAAACAGTTAATCAAAAAGAAACAACTAGCTCTAGAACAACACCCAGCTAAACCAAAAGAGAAATCACCTCCACCAATAAATGTCGTAGGGATTTCAAATTTCTCGACTATACAATCGATTATGAAATTGATTACAGTAGCCGAATACAAACTCGTATCTCTAAATAATGGCGTCTGGAAGATTAATGTTGCAGACTCTGAAACCTATAGAGCTTTGGCTACAAAGCTTCATTCCGACAGACATCAATGGTTTACCTATTAGGATAAGAATGATAGCCCAATCAAAGTTATGGCTAGAGGTCTTCACCCAACCTGCTCAAAAGAGGAAATTATTGAGGATCTCAAGCAAAAGGATTATCAAATAGGAAATACGGTGAATATCATTGAAAAAGAAAAAATTGAAACTGAACAAGGAGGTCAAATTAACAAAAGAGAGGGCTTCCACTATTTATACTCACTTTTAATAAAAAAACAAAAAGTTAAAGATGTGTATAATTTCAAGTTAATATTAAACATGAGAGTTAAAATAGAGCCATTGAAAAGAAATAGCAGTTTAATACTGCAGTGAAAAAAATGTCAAGGTTTTAATCATACGCCGAAATATTTCCAACGAGAGACCAGATGCGTGAAATGTGCTAGAAAGCATCATGCCTAAGTATGTCAGGTTAGTAAAAATAATGCTGCAAAATGTGTTAATTGCAATAAGCCACATCCCGCCAAATATCGTCGATGTGAAATAGCTAAGGAGCTATAAAGACTAAGAAATAAAACGCAAAAACAAGATCCAGCAACATCAGGAAAAATACACCAAACTTTCACCAATGAGCTACTAAAACCTCATTCTAGTAAAACCGGAGAACAAAAACTATACTCGCAAGTGGTCATGGCAAAACCAGTTATTTCGAAGCGCATTACCGATGATGAACAGTGTTCCAAAAGATACTAAGAAGCATGCAAGCTCTTAACACTCGTCTAGCTATCCAAGAGAAATGCCTTCAAGCTCTAAATGAAATGAAATCCATGTTCTATTAAAATGATGCAAACCGCAACAAATAAGAATTGTAACCTGGAATGCAAATGGGCTAATGCAACATATCCCAGAATTAGAAATTTTAATAAATACTGAAAAAATTGATATATGCCTAGTATCGGAAACCCATTTTACGTCAACTTCATATCTTAAAATTTAAGCATACAGCTGTTACCATGCAGGAAGGTTTTTATTTTTTTAAATAGTACAATCTTATCACATGATAAGGTGGGATTCGTCGACAGTGTTTTTTCAATACCTCCTGGGACTCAAACGTTATGAAAGAAGACCATTGCACATCATTTAAATCACTTGGATCAAATTTCATAATCGGAGGTAATTTTAATGCAAAAAATACCTACTGGGGATCAAGAGTAACCTTCTCAAAAGGAAGAGGCTGTTTGCAGTAGGGAGACTATGGAACTCTAAATTTTTTGTCCCATAAACTAAAGTTGCTAATTAAAGAAATCAAGAACGAATCCATTAATAAATACCTAAGTGGGCTTACTGGGAAAAAGATACTCTTTGGAAAGCGACTAAAAGTTTAAAACGACCTAAACTTCAAATTCCACCATTTAAAAAGCAGAAAGAAGCAAAAAGCTTCGTTGTTTGCAACCCACCTCGAGAACACGTTCCAGCCTCTACCTAGAGAAACTGCACATGAAAACATACCACCAGTAAAAAAAATGAATAACTGCAATATATCTCCGGCAACATTACAAGAATTAAAAGAGGAAATCAATCTTAACCTAAATCCAAAGAAATCTCCTGGATATTACTTAATTACAGGTCAAATAGTAAAAGCTCTTCCTAATAAAGGACTACGTAAACTACTGTAGATAATTAACGCAGTGTTGAGACTTAAACACGTTTCAAATCAATGAAAAGTCGCAGAAGTAATCATGATACCTAAACCAAACAAACCACTTAACGGCAAAAATTCGTATTGCCGATTTCCTTACTCCCGATAATTTCAAAAATTTTCGAGAACCTACTCCTAAAGAGACTCATCCAATAATAGAAGAAAGAAATCTTTTTCCTCCACATCAATTTGGCTTCAGAGGAAATCATTAATTAATAGAACAAGTACACTGTATTACAAACATAATTGAAGATGTACTTGAAAGTAAGAAAATATATTCAAGCGTCTTCTTGGATGTTACACAGGCCTTTGACAGAGTATAGCATAATAAAGAGTTGGAATATAAATTGCAAAGGTACTTACCAAAGCAGTTTTATGAAATTCTAAATTCTTACATAACCGACATTTTCGTGTTGAATTAGATGGCGAATACTCAGAAATAAAGAAAATATCAGCAGCAGTACCACAAGGTAGCGTTCTGGGACCAACTTTATATGTTCTACACACCTCGGACCTGCCAAGGACACAGGAGAACAACATAGCGACGTTTGCGGATGATACGGTCATCTTAGCAGTCGCTGATAGCATAGAAGCATCCACAACCAAATTGCAAAGGGCTATTAATATTGTCAGCACCTGGACGAAGAGATGGCGAATGAAAGAAAATCTATCAACAAAACAAAAAGGTCAACTAGAAGAAAAACAAAAAGGTCAACTAGATACCAGTACGACTCTAGACGCGAAACTAAATTGGAAAGAGCATGTGAACAAGAAAAAAGAAGAATGCATCTTGGTACATAAGAAATGACAACCGCCATGGAGATCTGAAGATCGATTTCGTTAGTGAAGAAGTAAACAAACACGCGAGAAAACACATGCAACGTATTAGTCTACACCAAACTGCTTCGATACGTCGTATGTTGGACGACCCAAACCCAGTAGGATGGCTGCGAAGGAAGAAACCGCTTGATCTACTAGATTCAATGAGGATCGACTAAAAATATAATAAAATTGTAAAGGGGATTAGCCAAAGAGCTACAACGCTCCAAACAAGAATATAATTGATGTAAGATAAATTACGAGATGATTTGAAAATCAGTTGTAATAAATAAATAAAAAACTTAAAAAAACCGTAAAGATAAGCTTCAGGTGCATGTTTGACCATTTCAGAACTATGACATCATTGTGAAAATCATCATGGACATATCCATCTGGCAGAACTGACATAAACCAATAGCCTCAATAAATCGGGTTCAGGAGCTTTTTAAAGGAACTTTTTCGTTTATAGCATTTAGCAAAAACTGAAATTGGGCCAATAACAGTTGTTTCGGCTATCACACACATGTTGAATGAGCAGCCATTAAAGTGTTAATAACTAAATGCCATTCAAGGGGTCATACACAAAACAGTCCGATATAGAATTAAAATTAAATAAATATTTTGTTGTATTTTTTGGGTTGACAACAATTTTCTTCTTTCATGATAGTATTACGACAAATTTATTTTTGGGCTGTCATTAAAATTACTTGCCCATTATAAAGCTACCCTGATAAGAATATTGATTTTTTTCATGATCTTCTATTACAAAATTTCATCGAAAATTTAGGTTTAAATAAACCCTAATTCTTGGTTTTGAGCTTTAAAAAATGGAGGGGTGAATATGTTGTTGCAATTTTATTAATAACTCTTATTGTTGGAGAAATGGTACCAATATGTTGAATATGCAACAACAATAGCCATAATTTTTTTCGTAAAAATAAAGTTAAATCCATGATCACGTGCCTATTTTTATTTGTTTTTAAATCTTTTAATTTTATATTATAGAAAAAATTTAAATAAGATCAGATTACTCATAATTTCGAGAAAAAAAAATTATCAAATCTAACTAGGAAAATTGTCGATAGATGGCCAGGGATGTTTGATAGACAAATACGGAGTTTTTCTATTTTAGAAATTTGTAAAGTTAGGTTCAATATTAAACTTAATTTAGTAAAGAAAGCTCTTAATTAATTAAAAAAGGGATCATTGAAATCCATTGAAACCCAAACTGCTTGAGAAATATTACTTTAAATAATTAGTTGAGAATGGAATTGTAACCGTTATTTCACATTTTGTTACTTTATCGGAAGAAGTTAGACAAATTAAGAACTTGAAGAGACAAATTCAATTGACCTGCGGCAAAAGTGGAAGCCAAAAAAAATATAATTGCAGTGAATGAAAAACTAGTTATAAGTCAATTGAGAGAGACATTGGATGCTAAAGGTGTCAAATAAGGAGCTCGATAAAGAACAAAAAAGAGTTTGTGGATTGTAAACGAACTGATTGTCTGGTTAAAGATGCAGGCCGGAAAGGATAGTATCCTGAAACTGAAAAAAAAAATTGTTTGGAAATTGGTCCCGCTGATATATAATTACCTAGTCAATGGTCATTTATCACCTTAGCACATCAACAACCCTATTATAAAACAATGTAAAAGTCCATTATTATATTGTTCGTGTTTTTCTATTCCAATTCTATTTTTGTTACTAAAAAGACACGCCTAATATAATATTTATCCCAATCAACAAAATGTATTGCAAGATGAAATTATCTATGCTTACTTCACACTGTTTCTTTATACATATAAGTAGTGTTGCTTTCGCTAATCCGCTTAGCTTGAAATGTGAAAGCAACAACTTTTGGCTTTAATTTTTTAATGCGTTTTAATTTTTCTGTGTTGGTTCATTTTTTTAATATTTATTTTATTTTTTTTTATTTTATGAAATAGAACAAATTAAATTCGGTATTTTGCTATCAAATAACAAATGCTAAATTATTCTACAAAATAAATTTTTCGAGAAAAATAGAAAAAATAACGCCTTGCAGTAAACACCATAACCATAAAATGATTTTATTTCCCCTAATCCTAAAAAGTTTTTTCTTAACATTCTAAAACAATCGGCTTGAATACAATGCAATTGTTGTTGTAATATTTTAAAAGCAACACAGCTTAATTTCGTATATGATTTGGTAGTGAGTACATAAGAGAAATAATTCTCATCTTGAAAGCGTTTTGTTTTTTGATCATTCAGTTTTGGGATAGCAACTGCAATAGTATCCATATACATAATTTATACAAAGGGATACAAATTTGAAAAGAATAATAAAAATAAATTAAAAAATCAAAGAAATCGTCGTAATTTATTACAAAATTGTTGACTGGTTCAAAATTCCACGTCAATTCAAATTGGTAGTCAATTATAGAGCGAATTGGGTCAAATTGGTAGTCAACTATTGTGACAGTAATATTTATGGAAAAAAGCATACAACTATGGCTTGAGAAATTTAAAAACACATACTTATAACACATGACATATTAAAATCACCCAGTCGTAACCTTTGTCTGGTCAGCACCGGGAAACGAGCCCGGGACCCTCGAGTAAGAGTTCGATCTCCCATTTTTAGAAAAAGCTATAGAGGGACCAATTTTTATTAAAAACGGTCATGTGATTGTAGCAAAATTAATTTAGAATATTTTAGCGTGGTCATTTTTCTCGTAAATGACATACTTTTCAAACTATTTGCAAATAAAAGAAAAGCTCCAATAAAAGCTGCTACTTCCGGTGGCTAGTTTTTTGCTAAAAAATCACTGGGATTTCCCAATTTATAGAAAAGCTTAAGTGTGTAGCTTCACCTCGATCAATAAATTCGTCTGGGTTGTAGAGCGCCATATGGTGTGAATGGAACTACACATGTGCACATATACACACACGTACAGAGATTTTTTTTATGATTACTACGGTTACCATACTTTATTTTAATACTTTTGCGGAAAAGGATGTAAAATGGAATATTATTTAAAATACTTATAATCTCAAGACCCTGCTGCATTGATGCACGACTCCATGTTTCATAAATTGTGCAACTGTATTTTGCTTTCTTTTACGTAGTAGAAGAATAGTAATCAGGAAAAATGTTGACAGCGAGGTGCAAAAAAGTGGGTTTAATAAAATCTATGTGTGTGAGTGTCTCTACAGCCCAGATGGAGTGACTGATCGGGGTGAAACTTCAAACTTGTTAAGCTGCTTCCATAAATTAAGAGGTCCCAGGTCTACCGGAAGTAACAGCTTCCATTACATTTTTTGCAAATATGTACATATTTTGAAAAGTATATCATTTACGATAAAAATGACTAAGAGCTAAAAAAGTTCTAAATTAAATTTGCAACAATACCAGTGTCTATATCAGTTTTCCAAAATTTAAGCGGGAATGTCGTTTTTTACAAAATTTGTTTTTTTTTCAAAAATTCGGCTCCTGTACAGCTCAGATGGATTGATTAGTCGGGATGAAACATTATACTTCGGTCTTTTCCACAAATTAGGAGATCCCAGTGATATTTGGAAATCGGTTCATCGGTGGGGGCAGTTTTCATAGGATAGTTTTAGTGTTTCGCAAAATTTTTTAAAAATCTTGAGATTGTAAATTAATTGTGCAACGAAATTGGCCAGTTTGCCAAAAATTAAGCGCAACTAACGATTTTGGACCAAAAACTGTTGTTAATAAAAAATTGGCTCCTGTAGAGCCTAGGCCTTTCATCATAAATTGGGAGGTCCCAGTGATATTTACCAAAATCGGTTCACCTGAAGTAACCGACTTTATATAACGTTTTCCGTTTTTTGCAAATATTTTGAAAAGAAAATAGTATAAACGAAAAAAATAAATAGAATGGAAAAACGCATTTCGCTTTTTAATATTTATCGGAAATATCGAGCATATATAACAAAAAAACTAACGGGGTTAAAGCTCCACCTGAACCGCAAATGTTTGGTAAAAAATAAGTCGATGGTTATCCAAACACTGCAGTTCCTTGTGTAGTTCGAGCATTTTGGGAGTGTGATCGGTTAAGAATTGATCGAGTTCTGTCCCAGGTGGCCATATTCCAGAACTGCTTCCAAAAACGAATTAAGAGTTCCCATCCTTAAATGCGGTTAAGAATTGATCGAGTTCCGTCTCATTTGGCCATATTCCAGAACTTCTTCCAAAAATCATTTAAGAATCCTCGTTCAATCCAAGATGGCCATAATAAATAAATCTCCCCAAAATCACTTAAGATTCCAACATACCCAATCCCATTATAATCGGTTAAGAACTGATCTAGTTCTGTCCCATAGGTGGCCATAATCTAGAAATTCTTTCAATAATAATTTATGAATCCCACTTCCATCCAACATATCCAATCCCAACATAATCGGTTAAGAAATGATCGAGTTTCTTCCCTTGCGGCCATATTCCATAATTTCATCCCCAAACCATGAATCCCATTTCCATCAAGCATACTCAATCTCATCACAGTCGGTTAACAATTGATCGAGTTCCGTCCCATTTGGCCATATTCCAGAACTTCCAAAAACCATTTAAGAATCCAAATTCCATCCAAAATACCCAATCCCATCATAATTCCATCCCACTTCCATCCAACATATCCAATCCCAACATAATCGGTTAAGAATTGATCGAGTTCCATCCCAGGTGGCCATATTTCATAATTTTATCTCAAGATAATTTAAAAATCCCATTTCCATCCAACATACCCAAACCCATTACAATCGGTTGTGAATGGACCAATTCAGTCCCAGGTCGCCATATTAGAACACTTCTTTCAAAAATCATTTAAGAATCTCATTTATATCTAACAAACCCAATCTCATCATAATTGGTTAAGAATTGATCAAGTTCCGGCTCAGGTGGCCATATTAAAAAATATATTTCAAAAATCATTTAAGAATCCCACTTCCACCCAAAATAATCGATTAAGGATTGATCGAGTTCCATCCCTCGTAGCCGTATTCCAGAATTTCTTCTTAAAATCATTTATGAATCCAATTTCCATCCAGCATACCAAATCGCAACACAATCGGCTAAGAAATGCCTGAAATCCGCCCCTGATTAAATTCGATCGAATAGATTAAATTTAAAAACATTAAGATTTAACGGACAATCGGATATAAAGGACCCCCCAATTAGTCCGTTAACTCGAGGTTTTTCTGCATAACATTTAACGTTAAAATGTCACATCAACGCAATAATTTAACGCAACAGTTTAACGCAACATTTAGCATAAAAATATTATAAACATAATAATACGCATAATAAACGCAGCGTGTAACATGAACCCAAAACTAGTCCCATAAATGTTTTATCAAACATAAAAAACAATTTCACCAAAAATAGGCATCTCTACAGTTCAGTGGCACTATTCTGGTTTTCCCTGGGAATAAGGAATTGGGAAATATATTTTCGTAGTATTTTTGTTAAAATTGTATTTTTCAGGCCTACTAAGGGAATAAGTTTGGTGTAAATATTTTCGAAACAAAGTTAAATAGGAAAATATTTTTCTTTTGTGGAACAAAATTTTCCCAATTAACTTTGTTTTGAAATTTTTTGGACTAAAGTTATTCCTTCAGTAGGCCAGAAAAATACAATTTAGACAAAAATACTATGAAAATATTTTTCCCAATTCCCTATTCCCAGGGAAAACCAGAATAGTGCCACAGGTAGATTGAATATTCGGAATAAAACTTTATATTTAAACTTTTTCCATTAATTGGGAGATCATCGCGAAATTTGGTGGAAATCTGTGAAACAGAAGTGGCAGCTTAGCTTTTTAAATTTTTGAAATGATGTTGAAAATACTAGCAATTTCAAAAAACGAATTTGAATAAGATTTAAATTGTAAGTTTAATTTTCTGCTTTAAAAATCCAGGTGTAGTTTATTAGAGATCTATTTATGTATTCGTGGTAAAAGAAAGTCGGGTGTTGACCATAGCATATTCACCCCCTACAATTTTTTGGTTTTTTGTTAATTTCTGTATGTTAAATAGGTTAAACAGTTCACTCCGGTGCTATCTATGGTCACCATTTTGAACTAGATCAACTTTGACCGTGCGAAGAATTTTCAAACCTGAACTTATTCACAAAACTCGATTATACATTTAACGATAGTCGATTACCGAAATTATTTCCATTAAACTGATCAACATGCATCCTAACCCAAATCAATCAATTATCATTATTCGATAAAGAGAAACAAAAAACCTTATTCACTTTGCATAAACTATTCTTCGTCACAGAAATTTAATCCGCATATTATATCATATCATATTGTGCACTGTACATGTACCAATTTTATATATTCTAACTTCATACAAAATTGGTTCGAATATAATCTTGTTTCAATTTCATGTCATTTCAGATATTAAAACATGCTGCATCGTATATGACTTTATTAAATGCATTTTTATAATGACACCAAGTGCAAACACACAGACCCACTTTAAACTATCAAACTTATCCGCATCAATTTTTATCGAAATCATCCCCTCGATGATGGCAACAAAGAATATTTAAAAAAAAGGAACTTTTATTAAAAAAATATACTTTATCGCATAAATCATTGAAATATTTTTTTTGCAGTAATTACACTACATACGAATACATACATTTACGAGTAGTTTCATCTAGTTAGATTTTAGTTATGATACCAGAGATATATACACGATATGTGATACAATAACGAATTGAGAAACAGCAGTATCTTTGAGTCATATCAATTTAAATCTGCAACTTTAAGGGTGGCATCAAGTTTTATCGATATAAAAATCAATTGATTGTTAACTAAAGTAGTTTTATAGTTCTCTACATATGGTTGCATGGTATACATAATACATAGATGCATTTATAACAACGATAGAATGAAGAAGAAAGACTGTGCTTTTAGGGTACGTGTTCTCGTATGTATAGTGACTTCGTTAGAAATTGATAGTTTTTTTCTGTCGTTATAAATTTTTAAATCATTGCATCTAGATTTAATAAAAAATAGATTTTGATGACGATGTAGTTATGGCTAGGTAAAGAGAACAGTCGCAGCGCAGCATACATTAAGTGTTAATCTGTGGAAATCTTATTATTTGTGCAGATTAGTACTAGCGAAAATTTTGCACTTAACAAACACATTTTATTAAACACTTGTTTTTTATTTCGCAAATAACTTGCAAACTTTTTGCGAAACAAAAAGCAAGTGTTTAGTGCCAAGTGCCTACGGCGAATAGTGCTAAAAAAATGTGCACCGCATGAGCTCAATATTTAGAAATTTTACTTTTAAGATTAAAATTCTTCATCAACCCATTCAGTCGTACATTTTCGTCAACCATAGAAAAAATTATTTAAAAATCTTAAAATAATTATTTGCAAATGTTAAAATATCTAGGATTATAAGTTGAATTCAACCAAATTCGTATCATATGAAGTAATATTCAGTTTTGGAACAAGGCAGCACTTGAAATATTATTTTATTTATCACATGTAATTTTCAATTTATCACATTTCAATAAAAATGATGAAATACAAAAATAAAAACATGCATTTAAATTTGATTAAAGTTTTTAAATTTGGAAATCTATTTTTACTAAACTTCATAAAACAATTACTCTCCTTAGTTAGGCCAAATATAGTTAGGCATAATGGCACTTTGCTCTCTCACTACATGTCAAGACGGGTCATTGCTGCCTCATAACCAATACCAACCAGCGTCTGTTCTCCAGGTTAGGAGTGGCTTAAGCGGGCGTCCGTCTTGTGTTAAGCGGCTCGCTATATAAATGTGTTTCAAGGTAGGACTGGATGCCTTAAGAACCTCACCAGTACGTGACCCACACACGTAATAAGCGGGTTGAGCGGCAAGCCAACAACCTTCGCTCATAAAAACAGTTAAGTTATGAACCCTAATCAAAAGTCTCGGATTACCATATCGGATTCATCACAAACTCGACCTCGGAAATTGTACACGAACAACGTTTTAAAAATGGGAACAAGCAAAGAGTTACACATAAGACGTACTTGCACTACAAGATCTTAGATGGTCTGGGAGTGGGATCCATGGCACCACCTATGGTTACACTCTCCATTACAGCGGCCATCAGAACGGAGGAGAATTTGGAGTTGGATTCCTAATCCATCGGCGCATAAAGTACCATATCATCGATTTCCGCCCTATCAACATGCGATTATGCACGGCCAGACTTCACACTAAGACTTTTAACATCACGATCGTTCATGTGCATGCACCCACCGAAGATAAAATAGATCACATCAAATATCTCTTCTTTGTCGAGCTGGAGGAAGTCATACCGAACATACCGCACCACGACATTAAAATCATCGTTAGTGACTTTAATGCAAAAATCGGTAGGAGCGCAGAAAATACATCGCATGGGTCCTAACAGCCTGCACCTAACTAGTAACAACAACGGCCAACGCGTTACCGATCTGGCAATAACGTACGACTTAGTTGTATCAAGTACGTTTTTCCCACATAAGAGAATCCACAAAGTAACGTGGAGATCGAATGATGGAAGAACGGAAAACCAAATCGATCACGTCATGGTGTCCAAGAGACACTCTACCAGCATATCTGACGTTAGATTCTACAGAGTTGCAGACATGGACAGCGATCACATGCTTGTCATATTTAGGTATAAGTGCAAACTGTCATCTACGTTTAACAGACAAGCACAAAAGACTGGTCGATGGAATGTTGATGCTCAGAAAGACCAAGCGTCACTGGAGCGTTACCAATCAGCTATCACTAATTATTTAGGCCGGCCCCATAACAACGAAGAAGCTCCTTCAAACATCCAGGAGCAGTGGCACGCTATACAGTCAGCCATAACCACCGCGAGTTATGAGACTTGGGTTCGATTTTAAATAAAATAACACAATTTATTTTTATTTCAAAGGCAATCGTGGATGTTTAAGTTTACAGAGTTATCACTATTCTGCCTCTCAATACAGAGTGTATTGTCTTATATCATTTTCTATTGATGTTTATCTTTATTAATATTCTTAATTACGATTGGTTGAAGACCGATCACATGATATTTGTTCATAGGATTATTTGAGATCAATATAATATTAAATTGTGGTAAGTTATTATATTTATGTAATATAATATATTTTTAAAAAGAATATAAGACTATGTATATGCTATTAAATATTGCGATGGGTTGAAGACCGCACGCATAATGTTTATGTAACAACAATGTTAAGATTTGTAGAATCAGCAATATTTGGTATGCTGTATTGTACGTTGTGAAAACATAATGTTATATTTTAGCTGCTTACTTTGTTGTTAATGACTTCTGCCGAATCGGGAATAATGGTGGGGTCGTATTACGTAACTACTCCCCCTTTAAATGGATGTTGAGGTATTTAATGGTTGTTGGAATGATGAACTCATTTGACTTCCTTATTGATCTGTACCATGCACAAGGTGTACATGTTGGGCAGTATCTAAGTATACATAAATAAATGATTATTGAAAAAATAATGATTGTGGTGATAGACCAGGCAACTTGATGGGCTGGATTGGTATGGTTATTTTGTGAAATTCCTCCATTCTCGCCATGTTATTGTCCAACTTGCTAACGTAGGAAGTTCTATTTGATTTTACAGAGTTGTTTATTTTTATCTCGTTGTACGGTTCTATGTTAAACATGCTGGTATATTTTATTTCTTCGTTGTTGAAGTTTATACCTGCTATGTTAACTGAACAATTATAAAATTTGATTAATGCAGTGCTTGGAATTTCTTTGGTTTTCTCATGTCGTAGAATATTCTTGATTTGTATTTGAATTTATTGCTATGTATTGTTTATGTATATAGGTTAATTGTTTCTTTTACTGGGTTTTGTATAATGTCGCAATCAGCTGGTTTATTTTTAATTATGTTAGATATACATTTATCTTCTACGTCCTTTAAATCTGATTCATCGCAATAATATTTTTCCTGGATTTCGTTGCATGGGCGTTGCGAGACTTTTATATTTTGTATGTTTAGGATTAGGAAATGTTCTGGAATATGTACACTGCTCGTCAAAAAAAACCGGACACTACATTTTTTCAGTAAATATTTGTGCTAACGGTAACTATTTGCATTATTCGCGTTATGGTTGTACGAAATAATATAATGTGCGCCAAAAGGCACTAACGGATCAAGTTTTCGTTTAATAAAAGCAAGCACAGGATCAAAACATTTGAAATAACAAAATTACCGAAAAACGGATATTGATATATCCTCATCTTTCTTTAAATAAAAACCAACAATTAATCTAAGTGGTCGGTACTCTAGTATCGAGTATTTCCGCCACGAGCTCTGATCACATCTAGCATTCTTTTTGGGCATACTGTGCACAATGTTTGCAACGTACTCCTGAGGTATCATTTCCCATTCTTCCTGCAGAGCTGATTGAAGATGATCCAAGGTTTCTGGAACGACTTCCCTTTGCCTTAAATGACGCCCTAGCATATCTCACATGTGCTCAATGGGATTAAGGTCAGGGCTGCGAGCGGGCCAAATAATTCGATCAATTCCCACCTCATCCAAATAATTGTTGACCACGTTTGCAACGTGGGGCTTAGCGTTATCATGCATTAGTTTAAATTGCTGTCCAATTAATGGGGCGTATGTAACCACAAATTCTTCTAGACATTCCACGATATACCTTTGGGCAGTTATAGTGCGGCCACGTAGAAATACAAGGTCCGTACGGGCGTCTATAGAAATGCCTGCCCACACCATTAGTGAGCGGCCATGAAATGTGACTCTTGGGGATATGGCACATTGTGAATATTGCTCTCCGGATCTCCGCCATACTCTTTCCCGTTCATCCGGTGATCGCAAACGGAACCTTGATTCATCAGTGAACAACACGGACTTCCAGTCGTCCGTAGTCCAACAGACGTGGTTACGAGCAAAAGTCAAACAGTTTCTTCGATGAGCTGGGAGAAGCTCTGGCCCTGTAGCAACCTTCTTGGACTGCAATCCATGTTCATTTAATCTTCGCGATGCTGTGGTAACTGAAATATTGACACCACGTACCTGTGCCAATCGACCAGCAACGATTCTAGCTGTTTGGAAACGATCTCGCAGTACCATTGACACCATAAACCGATCGTCCCGCTCGTTTGTTGCTCTTTTGCGACCTGATCCAACCGTTTGCTCATACTGACCAGTTTCACGATATCATTTAATAGCGTCTTGAACTGTACTTCGAGGAAAATTTAGGTGGGCAGCAATATAACGCACGCTACGGCCATCCTCACTCAAAGCGATTACTTTTGCGATATTTTCTGGTTTCATAATTATAATATTTGCTAATAATAATAACTAAGCACTGTTAACGTTAACTGCAATAATAATACTAACAATAAATGCTACTTTAAATGTTTCAAAACAATTGATAGATGCCCATTTATTTAGAAACGTAACAATCGAAATTTTGAATATTTTTCATTTATTACACTTTGTTGCTGTGATTGGATTTAAATAAAAAAATACGGTTTCTGTTACACCTGTTTTTCGGTTATGTACTATTTAATATGACAGTGCCTTTAAAATAGCGTAATTGCTCTAGAAATTGAAGATTTACGAAGAAATTCAAGTGTCCGGGTTTTTTTGACGAGCAGTGTATATGGGATGTTTTATTAATTGTTGTTGGGAAAATTTGGAATTGATTGAATTTTTCCGATGAAAATTTTGGTATTGATATTGAAAAAACGATGGGCGGTTTCCGGTATAATATATTAATTTTCAAAAATTGAAATAACTGATGTTCTGAGTGAATAACAATTCCCTGATCTTCTAAAGTAGAAATGATCATATTAGTTTCATTTTTTGTTAGCTAACGTTATGGAGTCTAAAATATTATCTAAATGGTTCTGTCACTCTTTTATATTGTTTTCTAAGTGATGTAGACTTTGTTCAAAAATTAGTGCGTTTTCTACCATCTTGTTATTTTTGGTTTTCGTTTATTGCCTGTGTAAGTAATCTTACTTCATATAGCAAATGAGCTCCTCGATTTTTCTAAACCTGTTTATCATTTCATTATTAATGTTTATTTGTTCATTCATTTTATTACCAAGTAGGTTTTCGTTAGTGTGTATTTTGTCTAATGCTAATTGTATTTGTGTCATGTCTGCTTGCTCAATAATTCCGAATATAATGTGAATTCCAATTTTTGAGCATTCTTTTGGATTCATAAGGTTTAACGTTTCTTGTAATTTTTGTATTTGTTTTCCAATTGTTCTGGTTCGTGTACTAAAAATGTCTGCTAGTTTTTTATTATCTGCAATTATACCTACATGTTTTATCAAATTATTTGTGTTTTGGGTAATTAAAGGTGTATATGCTGTTGTATTTATTATGTGTAATAAGTGTACATTGCCCGTTATAATCCTTGCTTCTCCCATAAAGATCGGTATTATTCCATTGTTTTTCGTGTAATCTATAATTTCTATGAAGCTTTTGTCTCCGTGTACTAGTTTGATTATTTATATCCTAAAAATAGTATTTGTTATTATCTTGATTCTGTTAATATGTGATATGTTTCGTACCGACATTTCTTGGTGGAAATTCATTTTACTATATTTAAACACTTCGTTTCTTTTTTAGTTTTTTCCACAAATTTATTTATTTTTTTTTTTTTTATATTTTTAACAATTCATGCCATTAACATGTTTTCGTCCACTTGGACATCATCAGATGGACTGAAGCAAAACAATTATAATTTTAACAATACATATAATACACAAATTATGTTATTTGGATAAGTGAATGTATAAACAGATATAAAATTGGTTTTATAACATTAAAAGCGTCTAAAAATAAAATAAAATTAAAGATTAAGTAACACTTATACAAATGCAAATATTATTATACTCAAAACATTTATAGTGTCCCGTATTATAATTAACCACATTCACAATTAAATTGTTTGAGAAAATTGCACAAACATTAACCAAATCTCAATGACGGCTGGAGTAACGGAGAAGAAGATAAGTTGGTTTGGTCATTTAGTAACATGAAATTCCGGTCATTTTTGTGTTTATTTATTTCCAAACTTTCTAAAGAGTTAAGTCTGCGGCCTTTAGATTCAAAATGTAAAATTGTTATATCATTTATATTAAATTTATGTTGATTCGTCCTTAGGTGTAAAGAAAAGTTAGAATTAGAATTCACACTTTCATGTTCTTTACACCTGACGGAGAATGCGCGTCCCGTTTGGCCGATATAAATGGATTGGCAATCTTCACATCTTAGTTTATAAATTCCAGAACGTTTCAATGGATCAATTTTAGGTTTACTATTACTAAGGAAACCCCCGATTTTTAAATTGGAGTAAATTAATAATTCTTGGATTCTGTTAGTATTGGGTTTTAATTTTTGTTTTATGAATTTTTTTGTTTGTTGCGTCTGTAATTGTCACTTTGTTGTCTTTTTTTATAATGTGTATACTATATGGGTTGTCTATTTTTCCTCTCCTATATTACCTTTTCTATATACTATTTGCCCTACTTTGAATTTTCTAGGTTCTACTAGTTTTTTATTTAGTTTGTTTATTAATGCTTCTTTTGCCCTATCGTTTCTCATATGTATGAGGTTGCATAATTTTGTATAGATTTTGTTATGTTCTTCAATATGTTCCGATAGTTTTTCTAGCTTTTGCTTTGGAAAAATCTGTTCTTTTTGATAGTGTCCGTTTTTTAATTCAAACGGCGTCATTTTCGTTGAAGAATGTAATGAGTTGTTATATACTATTGAGCATTCTTGTATTATGTCGTTTGTTGGTTTGTCAGGATTTTTAGAAGCGAGTACCCTATAAATTTCTATTATTGTTGAATGTACTTTTTCTATTGAGGCGTTTCCCGTAGAATTAACTGGTGTTGTATAATGGGCTTCTATCTTGTATGATTTTAATAATTCTTGGAATATTTTTGAAATAAAGGTGTTCCATAGTTTGCCATGAAATTTGTTAAAACCTTGATCATTTGTTCAGGATTTGATTTTATTATTGGAGTTATTGTTAAAAATTTTGAAAATTTATCGATTATTGTTACGTATATTTTTCTTTATTTATGTGAAATATATCTATATGAAGGATGTCTAAAGGTTTCCTTGGGGTTTCGGTTAATTGTAGTTTGACTGGTTTTTCTTGTCTGTTATATTTTGTAGTTTGGCAAATGGTAATATATTTTTGTATCATGTTTCTCATTTTTGGGAAGTAATGTGATCGTTTAATTTTTTCTAAGTTTTCCGTTATACCTCTGTGATCTTTGTCGTTTATTTCCTTTATGAGACTGATTTGTTCTACTATATCTTCAACGTCTAATTTTAAATACTTTGTTCGGATCAGTTTCAGATTGTTTTGAAAGTCTCTTTTAACTATAACTTTAAATAACTATAACTTTTAAAATCTCTTTTAACTGTAATCTGGATTTACATATTTCTTTATTATGAACATCAATTTTTGTTCATTGAATTCGTTTGTCTTAATTGTTATTCTTCGTCTTGATTCATGGTAAATTTGTATTTTTGTTCGTAATTTTGTTATTGATGGGTCAGGCAATAGAAATATCTGTTGTTTAAACTCATTAAGTGGTGTTTTTGTTATTGGGATTACTTCTTTTTCTGATTCTTTGTCCAATTCTGTATTATGTATAGTGATTTCAATGCGTGATAATGCGTCTACGTTGCTGTTTTCTTTACCTTGTTTATATATAACTTTGTAATTAAACTCTTCCAATTTAAGTCGCCATCTCGTTAATTTAGAGTTGGGATCTTTTAACTTGAATAACCATTCTAATGGTTTATGATCTGTATATATTTCGAAAGTTTTACCGTAAAGGTATGGCCTATAGTGTTTGGTTGCCCAAACAATAGCTAATAATTCCTTTCCTGTTGCAGAATAATTGATTTCTGCACTATTTAATGTTCTAGATGCGTAACTTATTGGCTTATCATTTTGAGATAAAATTGCTCCAATTGCATAATTATAGGCATTAATTGTTAGTTCGAAAGGTTTTGAAAAGTCGGGGTATATGAGTATTGGTTCTTTACATAACATATCCTTGCATTGTTGGAACGCTGTAACGTACTTCTGTTCCTTTATATTTATTTTTGAATCTTTTTTTAGTTTTTTTGTTAATGGTTTTGTTTTTTCTGCAAAATTATGAATGAACTTTCGGTAATATCCTATTAATCCTAGAAATGATTTTAATTGTTTTGTTGTCGATGGAATTTTCATTCTTGTAATGGCTATGATTTTTTCTGGGTTAGGTTTAATACCCTTATTACTGACGATATGTCCTAAAAATGGAATTTCAGAATGAATAAATTCTGGCTTGTCGAGTTGTACTTTTAAGTTAAAAGATTGTAATCTTTTGAATACTAATTCAATATTTTGAAAATGTTCTTCAATAGTTTTTCCATAGATGATTATGTCATCCATGTAACATAGGCAGCTGATGCCTATTAAACCACTAAGTACTCTATTCATTAGTCGTAAGAATGTTGAAGGAGCGTTCTTGAGCCCGAAATTCATGCGAACGTACTCATAATGATTGTTTTCTATTGAAAAAGCTGTTTTTTCGATATCTTTTTCATACATTGGTATTTGATTAAAACCACTTTTCAGATCTATGATGGAGAAATATTTGCTTCCATTCAATTGATCCAATATTTCTTCTATGTGTGGTACAGGATATCTATCATTTATTGTCTTTTCATTTAGCTCTCTATATTCTATTACCATCCGGAATTTCTGTTCTCTTGATGCGTCTTGTTTTTTGTGATTGTTATTATAGTCTTCATTGTAAACGCCTTACCAGAAGGAAGCAATGCAGCTAATTTTAGTAGTTATTTTGCCTGATTTAAATTTCGAAAAGTTATGGTATATTTACTACATTTAATATACAAAACATCTAAGTTTTGTTGACAATTCAGCTAAATTGATATGAGACGAATTAGCAACATTTTTTATATAACTTAAATATATTCTTAAGTGTTTTCGAAAAAAGGACGTGCGATCGTCGAAGGAGAAAAACGTGTTTTGTCTTTCTCCGTAAAATAAATAAAATTTAAATAATAAATCTTTTTATCTTTTATTTTAAATGTAGTGTAATTATAAACTATATTATAAATTATAATAAGTTTAGTGATAATAATTATAAAGTGAACTAATCGTGTATAGCATGTAAAATGTGCACATGGATTTTTTGTATTCTTGCCGACAGAAACAAAGGATGAGTCTTTATTTATTTGATTTTATATATACATAATTATTCTATAATGAATGGTTATTTTATTGTTTTTTTTATTCAAATTTTATAATATGTTCGATATAAATTTTGATTTTATTTGAATAATGTGTTTATATTTATGTATACATAAAAACTGAGTTGAAAATTTATAACGAGATATAATTTACGCGAAGTATATGTCGTTCTAATTTTTCTATAATCTGTATATATGTATATACATATAAGAATTTCAGAGTAGTTTCCTTATTTTATTTTTATTTATATTAAATGTGTATTCTGTATTTATTTATGTATGTGTGTGTGGGTGTACATCCCTTTTGTGTTTTACTGGCACAGCTGTGCGGGTTCGGCAGAAGTGCCGTGTCGACAATCTGTTTTTGTGAGTGTTTTCAACCAATTTACACATTTGTGAGTTCTTTTTAACTTGTTTTCGTCCGAAAACAACAACTGTGTCTTTACACACAGTTGTGTTGGTTTTGCTTCGGATCGGGTGTTGTGATATCACTCACAACATCATCCATTTCATCTCAAATCTCGCGAACTTATAATCAAATCATCACCATCATAAATTAAATACAAGATCGTTACGATAATATAAACGACATCACATATATCAAAACACATATAACATACATACATATTATCATGCATACAAAATGCGTAGTAAGCGCGATCGGCGCGATACATAAAAATATAAAATCAAAGAAAATCCAAAAGCAAAACATTAGTTATTTTGTACGTCACATATGCACAACAACAACAACAATATAAATAGTATATATACACTACATAATTATGCTACTCATCATTTTAATTGTACGTTAATAATTAATATAGAAAAACAACAACAAAACCAAGTAAAAATACTTCGGTGTTTATTGCGACATATGTATACGTTATATGCATTTTTCGTAAATATCGTTTATCGACCTACGATTTTTGATGACTTTAAATTTAGTAAATATATTTTCCAATTTAGCAATTTCAAAAATTAATAATTATACGCGTGTAATATTGTCGAGTTTTCAAAAATAAATTGTTGGTGGAATACTAACAAATATTTAGTATATAAGAACCAAAATATAATTCAATAAAGTCAGTTAGAGATATAACACAGTCAGTTAGCAGTATATCGCAAACAGTAAAACTGGATCGTAAACCCCTAGAGGTTTCGTCACTCGACGAACCTCTACGGTATTAGCATAGTCCAGTTTTACAATCAGTTCATTTTTAAATCGCTATCGTCGCAGTTCGTTTTTAACCATTATTGTCACAATTCGACAAAAATTCAATCAGTCAAAAAAAATAAATAAAGTAAAACATAGTAATTAAATAAAGAAAAGAGTGTATCAAAAAAAGTGGTTAACAATAAAGCAAATTAAAAAAATAAAGGAAAATCCACATTTACCATTAAAAAGCCCAGCATTCCGGGCAACATAAGAAGAAGATCCAACTGACAAGAGCATCCCCGTCTACTGAAATCAAATAAATCTTGGTGAGTATACTACGTTAAATAAACCCTACGGTAAGTATTCCAACGACTAACACCCGAGCACCGATTTATTGACTTGTGTTTTCTTAACCTCGCACGGCAAAGCGAGGAGGTTTGTGGAAGGGCTGGGAAGAGATTCCCATAGTATACAAACCTGTGTCAAAGCACACTTCATTAAATCTTTCTTATACTAACACGAAAACCACCCATCGAGGTGCACTTTTCCTCAACATTCATCATTAGCTAATTATTCATAAACATTAAATTAACCCAATATAAAATTATTACAACAACGAATTAGCTTCTTTACAACACGGGCGAAGTTTTTTTTTTTATCAACAACGCCATTACATACTATGGTTTGTTGCTCACACATTTGTGTGGGTTGGACTGGAATTGAGTCAATTTTTTTGTTTTCTTGGTTGAAAAAGGGATAAAATAAATAAATATAAGTTAAATAGAAAGAGTTGGAAGTGTTTGTATGTGTATCGTAGTGTTTATATATAATTATTTCTTTTTGCGTTCTCTTCGCTCTCTCTGTGCATTTTGTATATACACATTACACACATCGATAATTGGCATTATGTACTTTTGTTTGTAAGCAAACAAAAGGCACAAAATGATCGTTTTCTTGATATCCCGGTTACTATTTCGAAAACATTGAAAATAATATTTTAGTGGTTTTCTTTAACAATTCTGTAAATTGAAATTTTGTCGAAAATCCTGACTTTTAACAATAAAGTTGTCGGCAAATATAATTCAATTTATTTTATTATTAATTTACTTCATTATTTTTTGAACATACCGGAAGGTCAGGGAAGATCGTGATTGAAACATTCTTGATCAGAGGGTCTATTTAATTACTTACGCTTTGAGAATAAACTCAATACAATTAAATATGTTAATGATACAAAGACCTTTTGCTATGGAATGTTGTTTTTCGACGATCTTTCTGGTTGAATTCAGGTTATGTTTTAGTGTAGTTGTGTGAATGTTAGATATAAATCAACCCTGCTTTTAGTTGGATGAATTTAAATATACGTAGCTAAATGACAATACCGAATTTAAATTTAATTTTTTTACAATATAAACGGAATATTTAGGTCATCATATGTATGATAATGCTGTCGAGTCATTACGAACGTGAAGTCCCTCGGTTAGATGGTGTTGGGTGGGAAGATAGGGCAAAAATAAGGTTACAAACAGCATATGATGAGATGACCCGTAGATGTGAATTAAATAACCTAACCAGTCTTTTATGACTGATGCGGAATACATATGATGAATATTAGTATCCTTTTCCTCAACCACAACTAACCCAAATTAATAAACTAATAAAATCTAATCTAGAGTGTGAATTTAATTGAGACTAACATTTTAATATATTTAAGTAGTTAGAAAATGACTTTGCTGCGGTTCGCCCTAGTCGTTTCTGTGACTAACATCCTTTCCTAAATAACCTTATCTGTTAAGGATGCAGGCAGGGCCTGGGCCCGCATGATGCTGAAATATTATTCGCATTCAGATATAATTTGTTATTTGATTGTGGATATTTCAGGATTATGGTAACGTACCTAGGATCGCCGTTATGGCTGGCCTGTACGCCTCTATCATATCATATCATATCATATCATATCTTGATGCGTCTTGTTTTTTGTTGACTATTATGATAGGGCTATTCCAGGGGCTTCTAGATTCTCCGATTATGTCATTTTCTAGTAGTTATTTTATCTGCTTTTGTAATTCTGTCTTTTGTGCGTTGGGATATCGGTATTGTCTTTTGAATATTGGTTTTTCTGACGTTAGTTCAATATGGTGCGCAATTTTGGGTGTATTTGTTAATTTCGTAATTTTCTATTGAAATATTTCTAAGTATTTATTGCAGAGCTGTAACATTTTAGTTCTTTGGTCTGGTGAGAGATGTTCTATTCTGAGTATGTCATGAGGTTTTTCTTGAATAACTG
Source organism: Nephrotoma appendiculata (assembly GCA_947310385.1). Lineage (NCBI taxonomy): Eukaryota > Metazoa > Arthropoda > Insecta > Diptera > Tipulidae > Nephrotoma > Nephrotoma appendiculata. The sequence goes on along the minus strand of OX371223.1, from coordinate 240,058,784 downwards.
AATTTTGAATGTTTGGTAATATTTCGAAATTTATATTTTGGATAGTTTTGTTACCATAGATGGTAAAATTTAATGGTATTTGATGATTTGGCAAGATCAGTTTTTTATTTAAGAGATCTATTTTGATTGATAATTGAAGGATGTGGTTAACTCCTACGAGACCATCAAATTTGTTGTGGAATTTGAATAGATAGAAATGTAGTTTTTGTTGGGTTTTAAATTCTTTGAATGCTGGTATTATAACTTTCTCATTTATGGGCGTGCTTCCCATAATTGTTGTAATTTCTATTATTGGGATTTTATTAATTTTACAAGGTTTAATGAACTTGGGATCAACGTATGAGTGATCTGAACCTGTATCGATCAGAAAATGTAAGGTTAGGGTTTTAGATAATTTGATGTAAGGTAGTTTACTTTCTATATTGACGTTTTTTCTTCCGAGGCTTGTTCTTGAAAAAATTCATCGGAATATTCATCAAAGTTCGGTAAATAATCTTTATATTCTTGTTCTTCTTGTTCAGTTTCGTTCATTTCATGTTCAACTACATCAGTTTCTGAGTTGTCGCTTTGTTCAATCATGAATATTTCTTTTTTGTAATTCTGTCTTGTATCTTGGAGTCCTTGTTTAATAGCTAATGGTCTGTTATTGAATTGGGGTTGTTATTTTGCAAGTTTTGGTTATATGGAATTCGGTCTTTTCTTGTGCCAGGTATATAATTATTATTTGTAGCGATAGGCTGTGGTTGATCTATTTTATTTTGATATTGGTACCTGGTGGAATGCTATTCCTAAAATTTTTCTGATTTGTTTGTTGGAAATTTATTGGTGGATTTTTGGGCTTGTTCTGTAATATGAGGTTTTGATATATCGGTGAGAAATATTGTGGCTGGTTTGGCCAATTATATGTTCGTCCTGAGATGTTTCCATTTTTTACGTAATACATATTTTGTTCGCTTACGCACATTTCGATTGCTTCAGCTAATGTATCTGGGTTTCTTGATCTGATTGTAGAACCCATTGGTTCTCTAAGGTTTGCTAAAAATTGTGATAAACACATTTCTTTATATATTGATTCATTTGTTTCAACACTTTCGTTTTTTAATCTTACGGCGTTAATTATGTACGACTGTATTTTAATAACTTTACTAAAATATGTTTCAACTGTGTCATTGTTTTGAAATAATTTGTGGAGATCCCTAATGAGCACGTCTCTGTCCGTTTGTCACTATAATGTGTTATTAAGTTGTTTTTCATTTCGTTCCAGTCTGTTGAAGTTCCGTAACTGTTTAATGCTTCACTTGCTGCTCCTGTTATTTTATTCCTAATTGCTCTAAGGAAAGATTTTGGCGTGTCGTCGCACCCTAGCACGTCTGTGCATTGTTTTATAATTTCATCTACATTATTGATAAATTCGTGTAATGTAGATTCTGTTCCATTAAATTCTGGGATATATTTAATGTTATCTGGTATTTTTAACGTTTGGAAAAAACTATTCATTTGTTTGATTTTCTCTTCTAATTCTTCCCCCATTATACTACTTGTATTATCTTCTATACTTCCACCACGTTCCATCAACAACCAGCCAGAGTGCGTCGTAGAGGAAGACCCCGACTACGCTGGCGTGACGACATTGAACAAGAGCTACGATCATTAGGATGTCGAAACTGGAGAACAAGAGCGGTGGATCGAGATGGATAGAGGGCCTTAGTGCAGGCGATGAAATCCCTTCATGGGATGTGAAAGCCACAGAGAGAGAGAGAGAGAGAGGTAGATCCACCTCCTAGCGTTTCTTCCTGGTTGAGTGACATGGTAGCATTCATGGTCGCGTATTTCAATAAATGAAATTTCTGTTAAATGAGTATCCGATACAAGACTATTGATTTTTTCTAGGTTTAGAAACATGTCTAGTTCTGGAACATGCTGTGATGAACCATTCGTGTTCCAAATAACAATTCTAAGTGTTTACTCATTTGATTGGTATAGCGATGATGTGTGCTCATTCGTAGCTTCTTGCCTATCTTCAGTTGTTTAGTGCCAGTACTTTATAGTCGTTTGTGGACACTGATTCATTAGAGCTTGGATATTCGCAAACTCAGTAATTAAAGATTATCACATTAATTGGCGGTGATGCCTTAGTCTTCGTTCCAACCTTGCGTTTTGTTTGTTGCTGGTGTTATTAAGGTACATCTCTGGTGAAAATTCTGCGCCCTTCGGTTTTTACTTGGTTTTTCCTTTTGTTTGTGCATCCAATCAGTTTCTCTTGCAAGTTCCTTTTCATCTGTGTGGAACTCAGCGTTAGTACAAACAAGTATGTTGATTTCATTATAACTACTAAGAGGAGTTTCCAAAACTTCTATCAGTCTGATCTCCATCAGCTTCTCATGTTATTTCTTTAACTTAGCGATTTCTTTGCCAAGTTGAGATGACACTTTTCTATTTCACTCAGTCATCTACGAGTTCAACATTTTCGATTTCCTGCTGAGTCGCGAACTGTGTATGCATAGGTGGTGTTCGAGGTATTTGTGCACTTTGATCGAATGGGCATTTCAATGTTTGGGTCACCCCAGAATCTTTTGAGCCGGCCTCATTAGAGGATGGATTAACCAACTAGCAGGTACCACCTGAAGTAAAAATTCCTTTTTGTCGGAAAAACTTATTGTTTTAAGGACTGGTTGTTGGTAACCAAAGCAGCTACCAATCTAACCAGTGAAATTGGCAGACCGTGGAGAGAACATCATTTGCTAGGTTCTCGGTTTTTAGGAAAGACGCCCTTTACCCCCCGTTTGTAAGATGAATAATTTTACGAATTTGTAATAGTTGTAAAGGAACTGAAGAAAATTATATTTGAAATTGATTTTCCAAAAATAAAAATAATAAAATTTATCACTTTAAGAAATATTTACAATTGTTTTATTAATTCAATTACGTTCAATCATATGAACGGTTATCGTTGAAGCTTATGGCTAATTACTGGAATCTTCTTAACAGCTGGTGTTTTGTTTATTTTTCATAAATAATAATGTCACAGGCATGAATGTTCAAAAACAGTATACAAGAGCCATACGTCTTATTTCGAAATTTAGTTAGATTTAATTCTACAAGCATATAGGTTTCCTGAATCATAAAAGAGGTTTCCTGAACTATTACAACATGGCTGTTAACTAATTAAATATTCCGTCCATTTTCATATCATTCAATTATCGATTGGTGACCAATTTATTGAGGGAAAGTAATTGAACATAATTAAATTTATAAACGACTTTTTTGTACAAGCGGGTTGCAACGATACGCCTGATAGAGACAATTCAACCAAAATATTACGAAACTTTATTCAGTTTATTGTAGCCAGCCCATTGAAACTCTTTTAACCGTTTGAGTCTCAAGAAGCGCGATCGCGCTGTTCAGATTTTATGTCGAGAAAACCCAGCATATTTCGAACATTGTCGACAACCGACAGTGCATTACCGATTGTTGATGTCGTACGCTCAGATGTAATGAAGCATGTACATCAAACAGCTTTTTTTAATGTAAATAGTACATTTTACAATATGTTTGTCTCAATAGATTGCCTTTTCATCTCATTTATTTCATCTTCCTCTCTCATTTAGAGAAAGCACAATCGTGCTGTTTGGGATTCTTCGACAGTGTTTTTTCAATACCCCTGGGACTCGAACGGTTAAACATGTGAATAACACATACAAATACCGTCAACATTTTGTGATTTCGTAATTCAAAATAATATTTCAGAAAATTATTTTTGAATTTAACAACTTCTGGCTAAAAGATTACTTGACCCAAATAATAAAGTTTTTTAATATTATACGTTCCCTTGATATAAGAGGCATAATTCATTACACAAAACGTATAAATTGCTGTTCAACGTTTTACGACTGAAATCGGTCGCCTTTCATTGTACGTTAGCGTAGATTACATGAAGATTTATCTCCAAACTCAACGGAATGTTTTTTTATCTAGACATTAGATAACATCATCAGATTTTTTTTATACACATAACTAGAACAAAAATGTTGTTTTTGTAAATAAGTATTACAAATATACGCTTAATGATTTAAAATATAATTTGATGAATGTGTAGCCTGGTACTTGGGTGTATCAAATCATTGAAATAATAAAAAATATTTATGGAAAATACAAATTATATGTAATATTATTTTTACTTCTTAAATTAAAAATTATATAAAAAATTGCCCAGAGGATATAAAAAAAACTCTTGTTTTTTTTTTTTTTAAATTAAAATAACAGCGCAACATAACCAGTATGCAAGAATCGCATGAAGAACTGGAAAGTGGAAATAGCATAAGGAAAACTTTTTATGTATTAAAATTTTCATTTTTCATCTTAAATTGATGAATGTTTTAGTTGTAGTTGTTGTTGCGCTTGGATATACATAAACACATACAATTTGCAAAAGCGAAAAGTTCTGTATAGTGCAAAAATTTTATAGTAACAAGTGTTTTAAACTTCGTTTGTTCAGTGCTTGTACTCGAAAATGAATCGTGTAGATCGGTATAACAAAAATACCAAGCTCATTCCCTTTTCAAAAGTTTGATAATTTTTAAGAAGCTTTTTTTGTTCGCTGTCTTGTATAAATTTTTTTTTATATTTTCTATTTATTTTTATTAAAGTTATAATTTGATTATGTATGAAATGCATATGAAGTCACAGAACGAGGATGATACCACATATATGTAGTTATAGCTTGGCGCATGAATAAAATATATTTCGTTAAAAGTTTAATTTGAATGATGAGCTTTTTCACATTAAGTTTTTTTTCGCTTTTGTTGTTCTCGTATATATTTTTAATTTTTTTTCTTTTTTAGGTATTGAGATCATTATTATGTGCCACGGAATTAAAAATGTAATGTATGTTTATAATGATAGTTTGTCCTCTAAAGTTTGGTTTAATATTTCGTGACAACCGTGAAAACTTAAAGATAAATAGAACAGATGATTTCATAAGAAATTGATTAGTTTTATTTTACCTCCCAAAAGTGTTTCGAAACTTTTCTGAAAAATAATTCAAGTATGTATTATTATTAACTCAAAGTTTTCACTCGAGCAATTTCTTAAGAATTTGTTTTATCTTGTAAAACGCAAATTTCGTTTAAACTCAAGCATATCCAGAACTTGTTAGAAATAGCAAATTATGCACCAAAAGAGTAAAATAGAAGTAAAGAAATAATCATTAGAGGCCGAAGTCGAGTAAAGTAAGTACCACTCGAGGCCCAAGGATAAGAGTGGTATAACTGAATGAGAGAAATAATCACGTTTGCTTCGTGAAATAAACGTATATTGTCATGTTACATATTGTTGCGATTTTTACTCTACACAGGTCACAGGTATAAAACTTCATGATGGAGTAGTTAAGGTGTACACCACCAATTATTTTCATCCCAACGATCGCGGGCAACAACTGTGCCATTTCGGAGCCGCTCAAAACACGATATTTCAAAACGCGATATTTCGAAACGAGATATGACAAAACGAGAAATGGTACAAAACGCGATATTTCAAAATGCGATATTTCAAAACGCGATATGGTACAAAACACGATATGGTACAAAACACGATATTTCAAAACGAGATATTTCAAAACGCGATCTGGTACAAAACGCGATATGGTACAAAACGCGATATTTTAGAACGAGATATTTCAAAACGCGATATGGTACAAAACGCGATATGGTACAAAACGCGATATTTCAGAACGCGATATGGTACAAAACGCGATATTTCAAAACGCGATATTTCAAAACGCGATAATTCAAAACGCAACATGGTATGAAACGCGACATGGTACAAAACGCGATATTTTAAAACGCGATACTTCAAAACGTGATATGGTACAAAACGCGATATGGTACAGAAAAATGTGCATTGCACCCGGTCCTATATTCCTGCTTTTATCGATTTTTAAAACTGAATTTTTTTCTAAGAAGCGGAGCGACTGGAGCGCAGCAACCCACCTGATATAACAACGGGCTGTCCTCCCGTTTCCATCGATTTTTAAATTCGTATAAACTGAAGTTTTTATCCTAACTAAGGAGTGAAGTGCTTACCTGATATAACCCGATCCTATACTCCCGCTAATATCGGTTTTTAAATTTCTATACTGAAATTAAATTTCCCCTTTTCCAGAATGTACATTGCGAAGCGACCGGGGCCGACCCGCTTGATATAACCCGATCCTAAACTCCAACTCCTATCAATTTTTAAATTCCTATAAACTGAAATTTAATTTCCCCATCACCCGCCTGATATAACCCGATCCTAAACTCCCTCTCCTATCGATTTTTAAATTCTTATAAACTGAAATTAAATTTTCCCTTTTCCAGAATGTACATTACGAAGCGACGGGAGCGCAGCGATTCGCCTGATATAACCCGGTCCTATACTCCCGCTTTTATCGATTTAAAATTCCTATAAACTGAAATGTTTTCTAACTAAGGAGCAACGCGACTGGAGCGCATTGACTCGCCTGGTATAATCCGTTGTTGTACTCCCGAACTGCTGAAGTTTTTCGTTTTAACTAAGGAGCGAAGTGCTCACCTGATATAACCCGATCCTATACTCCCACTCTTACCGATTTTGAAATTGCTATAAACTGAAGTTTTTTTTTCTAACTAGGGAGCAAAGCCCTCACCTGATATAACCCGATCCTGTACTCCCGCTAATATCGGTTTTTAAATCCTTTAAACTAAAATTAAATTTCTCCTGATATAATCCGATCCTAAACTTTCACTCCTATCGATTTTAAAATCCCTATAAACTGAAATTAAATTTCCCCATCACCCGCCTGATTTAACCCGATCCTAAACTCTCGCTCCTATACATTTTTAAATTCTTATAAACTGAAATTTAATTTGCCCTTCACCCTTCTAATATAACCCCAACCCTAAACTCCCTCTTCTATCGGTTTTTAAATTCCTATAAACTGAAATTAAATTTCCCCTTTTCCAGAATGTACGTTGCGAAGCGACCAGAGCCGACCCGCCTGATATAACCCAATCCTAAACTGCCACTCCTATCGATTTTTAATTTAGTTTAAACTAAAATTAAATGTCCCCTATGTGGATTATAAAAAAAATTTAAATAAAATAATTGAAATAACAGTAAATTTTTTTATTTGTATAAAAGTTGGGATTTGGGGCGGTAGCCCTCAATTTTAAGGTACAAAATGATTTAAAATAATCATAAAAGCATTTGCGCTTCGAAAAAAGAAAATATTTTTTCGCGTTTGGGTTGTCTTTTAAGGCCATTTGGGGCATTTAGGGCCACTTTGGATCATTGGGATCACTTGGGGTCGTTTCCGGATATTTTCATGGCCATATTCGTAATCAGCATTCTAAAGTACCTAAGTATACCGATTTTCAGAATTTTTGGAGGTATATGACCTATTCGGAAGTATAACCACGCAGTTAAAATTTTCGGCCGTCAATTGATATCAGGTGCAAATTGAATGAAAAATTGAATTTTATTAAAACCTTGAATGTTGGGCATTTCCGTATCTTGGACACTTTCATTCAGTCCCTTGAAATTTCATATATTTATTTTTACAAAAATGGTAAAAATATTCTGTATATTGACAACCTCTTTATAATGTAACTTGGATACTTTGAACATCTACGTCTAATCTTTAATAAATTACCCTTTATATATTGGACACGAACACTTTTGTTCAATATCAGTAATTCGATTTAATGATAAAAAATATCACGATTTGTACCACATCGCGTTTTGTGCCGTATCACATTTTGAAATATCACGTTTCGAAATATCGTGTTTTGTACCATATCGCGTTTTGAAATATTGCGTTTTGAAATATCGCGTTTTGTACCATATCGCGTTTTGTACCATCTCGCGTTTTGAAATATCGCGTTTTGAAATATCGCATTTTGTACCATATCCTGTTTTGTACTTTATTGCGTTTTGAAATATCACGTTTTGAAATATCGCGTTTTGTACCATATCGCGTTTTGTACCATATCGTGTTTTGAAATATCTCGTTTTGAAATATTGCGTATTGTACCATATCCCGTTTTGTACCATATCGCGTTTTAAAATATCTCGTTTTGAAATATCGCGTTTAGTACCATCGTGTTTTGAAATATCGCGTTTTGAAAAATCTCGTTTTAAAATATCGCGTTTCAAATGGGACCCGTGCCATTTGGTGGGTAATTTTAAGTATTATTTTCTAGCAATAATATTGAAATAAAATAAATTACAATTTTTAAAACATTGAAAAAGAAGTAAACATGTGATATAACATGAAAGTACAGCACTTGTTTAAGTTGCGCAACACACATGCTAAAAAGCTGATGACTCAATCTCTATTGTTAATATCACGACATTCATGAATGTAACTGAGAGATACAGCGGGAAGGGAATGAGAAGACAAACTGCACAAAGCTATCCTATAGCTTTGATTAACTCTAACTATAAAGTTAATGATGGAAGAGTTAAACAGGCTTCGACAAAAGCATTTCTTGTCGTAGGCAAATTACCATTCATTTCTACAGTGGCAACTTCCAATACCAATAAACAACCAGTCTACATAGCAAGCTCAGCAACACAATTATCAACATAAACCAAAGCTCAACTGGAACCGAATCATGAAGACGACAATCATGAAGTGTTATTTGTTACAAATCGGATTTTGTGATTTACGTTGGTTATTTATGAACTCAAATTCGATTTTAAATTAAACTTGTAAACCTCTTACGCAGTCTAATTTAGTGAATGAGTGCCACAATATTTTATGAGTTCTGATTTGATGGTTGTAGACGGTTGTAAAATAAAATCAAGATTTCTCTAAATAAGACGTCTAAAGCTATAACACTGTATTCGTACATAAAATACAATTTTATGAGTTTTGAACATAATGTACATAAAAACTGAGAGACATATATTTTGTAAATTTAATTTAGTTGGCAATTCAATTTCGTATCCGATCTTAAGGAAAGCGGTGATACTTGGCAAATATTTAGATACAAATTCCGTATTTAAGAAATTTTCTTATTTCTTCCTATATGACACAAAAGTGACCAACCTAAGATGTAGAAGCATTTTACATGTTTCAAATGCTGAGATATATATGTATTGCTCCGATACTTTTATTTTTCAATTTTCATCGCCAGGTATTATTTCTCGACTTTCGGAATGCATATACCAATATACGATAATTGCTTTAATTATGATGCATTTATCATCATTCATTAACAAAAAATTAAGCTTCAACTTAATACAGAAAAATTTTATCGCATCGCAAAGCACATTAGAAATGCATAAATAACTTGTTGTCTAGTTAAAACATAACAGAAAATTTTTTATTTCTTGTCTAAAGCTTTTTTGAAAACTCTAAGTTTTATTTATGAACGAAAACTTAATTCCGATTCGGAAAAGCGAGAAAATTATGGTGTCTGTTGCATTTATTATTTTTTGTGTGTAACTGTTGAACAAAAATTCTGTTATTTTTTTATGTGAATAGCATCGCATTATGAAAGGAATACTAAAAAAAATGTATTTTGACCAAGACAATTTTTTAGTGCAAATGTGTTAAAAATTGTTTGAATGAATGCAATTTTTGTGTAAAATTGAAACGCCAAATCGAATTAAATAAACATAAATTTTCGAGTTTTATTGAATTTGAGTTTTGATTTTGCTCTTGTGCTATAATATGCAACATCCAACGAAGTCGATATTATTAGTGTAGTTAAATACTAAAGAAAATCTAGAATATGAAACTGTCTTAGAAAGCGTTCCAGATGATTTATAAAAGCGAGCAGACTTTATAATAACAAGCCCACGAAGTTTGTAAACGTATTATATTCGGTAATAATTATAACCAGTAACCGGTAAGTCCATGGACACGGCACTTCCTGCCTTGGTTCGGTAAATTGAGAAGTCACTGGATTTTCAGGAATTCTTGTTGGTGGCGTTTCCCGATATCGAGTTCGCTTTTAACAATGTGAAGGTGGAGGCAATTAGGAAAGGATTGTTGCCACGTTAGATTGAATACCCAGTAACCAGGCTAATTAATCACTTGCTAGGAAGCAGAAAGGTCATTGCCGGGATGAGGGAAGTCTTCGTCAGAACAGGGATTAATCGGGGTACATCTCAAGAAGGTGTCCTCTTTCCCTTCTCTGGATTGTAGTAATCAACGGACTACTATTGTACTTGGAGTCGGAAGGAATAGGTGTGGTTCCTTATGCCGATAACGTAGCGATTGTTGTCTCGGGAAAGCACCTGGTTACAATCAGGGATGTGATGCAGAATGCGTTATCCATCAGTGCGAATTAAGAATCAACCCATCTAAAACAGAGCTGGTCTTTTCAGTAGGAGGCATAAAATTCCGCAACTGGTTACACAAAATCTGAACGGTATACTATGTTGGCATATAATGATAAGGCGAGATTCCTAAAGATTCTTCTGAACAGTAAGTTCATTTGGAAACCAAATATGATAGAAAGAGTGAAGATGGCCACTGTGGCACTCCACTCTTGCAAAAATGCCATCGGAAAGAAATAGGGTTTGAAACAGGCCCCTACTGCTGTTTGGTGTGAGTGTATGGTGGTCAACTCTCAAGAGATTATTATACAGGAACATGATGGGGAAGGTGTAGAGGGCAGCCTGAAAATGACACCAACTAGTACCTTAGAGGTGATGCTGTACCCTCTTCCGTTGGATATCATCGGTAAGCAAATGACGGTCAATACGGCCGCCCGGCTTTCAGAAGGTTTTAGGGTGGAAGTACCTGCAAAAAGGGCACTCAACTATAATCAATTCTGTGATGCATGACCTAGTGTATTTGGATTTTATAACACTTCTTTTGTGCTTTTGCAAACGTTTTATGGTTATTCTCTCCTAAAGAGGATTGAAAGAGTGGTCTCACCATGGAGACCGGGACGGTTAAATTCTTCACCGATGGCTCCAAGCTCGATGGTAGATTTTGAGCCGGTGTGTTCTGTGGGGAATGAAATGTGAGTCTATATTTTTGTCTCCCTGATTACTGCAGCGTGTGCCAGGCTGTAGTTATAGCGATTGAAGAAGTCATGAACTGGCGTCAAGCGTGGCGTTGGATTATCGCGCATCTCCTAACGAGACGAGTCAACATTTCAATATTCAGTTGGTCTGGGTTTCGGGCCATTCTGATGTTGAGGGGAATTGCAGGGCGGATGAATTAGCCATTATTAAAAAAAAAATCATTTTTATAAAATGAAAATAATAAACGATTAGGGGAAATTAAATGTTATTAAACAATTATTTTTCTTCAAATATTTGCAACAATCTGACACTATAGCGAATTACAGATGCTATAGCAACGAGTTGGTGCTATAGGAACCAAGATTCACCACCATTTCAAAATTTACCAAATCTTAAGAAAAAAAGCCCTTCTGTTAGGAAAAAACATTATATAAAATTTGCTCATTATTCACATTTCCTCCAAAAATTTGCAACTTGAATTAGATCAGTATCTAATTACACGAATCAAAGATATACAGGGTTATCCAATTCGAGGTTGATAAAGTAGAAATCTGTATACCGACATTTGTCAAAGATAAACGTCAAGTACGCTGTCATTTATTTAGTTGACATTCTGCCATTTAAGAATATGGAGCATTTAACAATCGACCAACGCGTTAAAATTATTAAATCTGCTGATGCTGATTTTTCGAACAAAATTTTCTTCAGTGATGAAGCTCATTTTTCGCTTGGTGGATACGTTAATAAGCAAAACTGTAGAATTTGGGGCTCAGAAAATCCACAATTGATTGTAGAGAAGCCATTACACCCGGAAAAAGTCAATGTTTGGTGCGCATTGTGGTCTGGTGGTGTGATTGGGCCGTATTTTTTTGAGAACAACCATGGACGAACCGTTACCGTCAATTCTGAGCGCTATGGCCGCATGTTAACCGATTATTTTTTTACGAAAATCGAAGATTATGATCTTGACGATATGTGGTTCCAGCAGGATGGAGCAACCAGTCACGTAACACGAGCAAATCGAGATCTTTTGCAAGAGAAATTTCCTGGACGTTTGATTTCGCGATTGGCTGATGTCAATTGGCCTCCAAGATCCTGTGATTTAACGCCTTTGGATTTCTTTTTGTGGGGCTACGCGAAAGATCGTGTTTACGCAAACAATCCTCAAACTATTGACGAATTAAAAACTAATATTCGTAAGGTAATGGCCGAGATACCGCCCGAAATGTGCCGAAAAGTCATTGAGAATTACCTCAAAAGAATCAAGGCCTGTAAGAAGTCCCGTGGAGGACATTTGAATGATATCTTGTTTAACTAAAAATGGCAAGGATCAATCTGTAAAATAAAAATAAAAATTACAATACATTCCGAATATTTTGTGTGTTTTTTTAAGTTTACTTTATCAAGCTTGAATTGGATAACCCTTTATTTCATCGATTACATCAAGAAAAATATTTCATGAGAATTAATTTGTTAAAGGTACTCCTGCAAATTGAATTGAACAATGATAATTAATATGCCAGTGGATCTATTTCAATCCCAACGGTTACAATTCGGCGTGGCGTGCGCCGCAGGCGGCAAAATCCCTTCAAAGGATGTGAAAGCGAGAGAGAGAGAGAGAGAGAGAGATTGCGCCACTGAAATTTTTAAAATGGTCCTGTATCATTTTTAGGCGATCTACCGAACATAATTTTTTATCTAAATGACGTCATTATTTCCGGACCATCATCGAAAGAACATCTAACAACATTAAAGAGACTATTTCAAGGAATAAGTGCCACTAGGCTGCGATTAAATTTTAAAAAGTCATTAGTCACTTTTTGTCAACAAAATTTCGAATATGTTAGTCATATCACGTTGCGAGAGGAATTAAGCTGTTGTGTAACTAACCACCGGTTGTTGCGTTGCGAAGTCCATTTTAGATTGTTAAGGCAATTTAATTAAAACACTAGCAGATTTATTTTGTGTAATAATAATTAGTTTTAGTATTAAATAGTTTTAGATTTACATAGGATTTTAATTTGTACAGAATATGTTTATGTTTTTATTTACAGAGTATATATAAATTTATTTATATTTTTTATTTCACATTTTATATATTTAAATTTAAGTACAATTTTGTTTTATTTATAAATCCACACAAGTGTTGACTACTAACAAGAGAGAGCGTTCTTTTTAATTTTTGCTACGCTTATATAGAGGTTTAAAACGACTACAGCTCCTCAAATATTTGTAGCATTTAGCATGCAATGGAGGGTATTGTATTCTACAAAAAAAAATGTAATTGGGACAAAAAAAATGAAAATAAAATGAAAATGCTAAAAAAAATAATATGAAAAACAAAACAAAAAACCAAAATACCATCCACCACATGCTGGGCTATAGAATTTGACCTACTCAGGGACTCAAGCGGTTGTTGCGCGGCTAAGCGTCAGGGAGTGGGTGGGATTTAGAGTATGAGTAGGCCAGGGTTAACCGCTATTAGGAAATGCTAATTACCTATATACCGACCTTGGCACTCACGCTAATTCATCCTCGTTGCTTTCTCAAATTTATTTCATTTTTAAATTTCCCAAATGAGAACGCACAAAATTTTTTCTAATTTTTGAAACCAAAAATGACAAATTATTTATTAAAACTAACAAGATTTCCAAGAATATTGAGTAATAAAGAGTGAAATTTAAACCTAGCTAGCTATTCCTAAATCCCTATACCCGACTTATATAAATCTACCCGACACCAGATTAAGAAATTAACAACTTTCACTAAATTATCCTAATTTATAAAAAACATAAATATAATTAAATTTGTAGATCAAATAATTTAAGAATTTTAATAAATTAAATTTTAAGAATCCGATGATAATATAAATTTCTTACGGTTCTGTTGAATGACGACGATGTTGCGTGATGATGATGATGAGTTCGACCCAAGGTTGAAGAAAATGTTGATTGATGAGATTACATTAAAGAATTTATAAATGAGTTAAACTGGCTCATTTATGGTATTATAAATTTTTATTTTATTTTAATTTTTTTGGTTTAATTACGTATATTTTTTTTTTTAATATTTTATCGTTTTTGAGCCATACGTTAACGATTTTTCTTATTATTCTTGCAATACAAATTGTATTGCCTTAGACATTATTTCATACACTATCCTTTAATACTATCACAATCAATTAATAAAGCATTTTATTATTGCGTGTGAGATCACTTCATGTAACTCATTATTATTCCCTTTTAACTGTCTGCTCGGGGAATACGTTACAACCAATCTCATTGAATCACGTTGAATTCACTTCCGTTATTTTTTTTTTTTTTGGTATATTTTACTAGCCACAATTTAACTCAAATTCTCCATAATTGGGCGTAATGAAACTAATTTTTTTTGTATAGTTTTTTTCAAAAAAAAAAGCAAATTAAAACATATAATGTTCATCAAACACTTGCAAGAACACAAAAAAAAATTATGTGTCTTTTTATTAATTGTTCAAAATTATAATCACTATATCACCAAAAAAAATATTTATCTGTTTTTCTTTTTGTTTGTTATTTATAACATAGTTTATTAAAATTACACTCGCACATCAATTTACTTAACTTATAATTTTTTTCATACACAATGCTTATAGAAATTTATAGGCTAATTCATTCTACAACACTCAAATTTCTTGAATTTTTTCACCATTTTCTTATAATAATTTTAAATAAAAACCAAATGTTTGGTCTTTACATTTCGAAATCAAACCAAAAACTGCCTAGCTCCCAAAAATTTTTCAATCTTTTCCTCAACAAAAAAAAAAATCCACCAATAAAAAAAAATCACGCCTAAAGTCTCAATTTTGTTAAGTCACTTGTATCTACTGTATCGACCACTCGATATTTTTTCCTTCAAAATTGATCGACTTGAATTATTGATCGATCGATATTTTTATTTTCCGATCACTCTCAATTAATGATTCGAACTACACAATATCGTAGTCAACATTTAGGGATTTAAAATGATATTTTTCGTGTTTAAATGAAACGTCATTTAGGCGACCCGTATACAAAGTAACAATTCAAATGGATTACAAAACAAAAAATTGTAACGATGCCTATCGGAATCGCACATATCAATTACGAGAGTTAATTTTAGTACTAATCTAAATATTAATCTAGTACAAAATGTATTCAATTAGTTTAGAGCTTTTTATTTGCTTAAAATTTTGCTTACATAACAAAGCCACCAATTTAAAGAATTCGAGCAATTTAAAAGCTTCCCCCGCCACAGAACGTAAAAGAAATAGAGCTTTCTTAGGGAAAATAAATTGAGTAGGAAAAGATATTGATTTTGAATGGACAACGAAACAGGACCTCGCGATTAATGAAATCAAGACAAAATTGATGTAGTGAATGATGTAGGTTCACTTCAGTTGTGATTAATATTCAGATGTATAGCCGTATAGCGTTTGCATCCAAAACTTTGAATCAAAAGCGTTACAGCTACAGTTAAGTAGAGATGGACGTCCTCTATAACATTTGCCGATGGGGTAAAATTTCTTCATTATTTGAGACAATTTTTCATTCTGAAACGAACCTGCTTGAAAGACAACACATGAATATGGCAATGCAGATGGTTTTGTGAAGATTAGCCGGACCTGATACGCTATTCGATGATATTAAAACGCGCATGAATCTTGAAGTTGTATACAACCAACAACTAAACGATTATCCTGTTGGTGGCGAAGTATAATGAACTTCGATTCGGCGACTATTACATTTTAAATTTTTTGAAATATCCTCAACAATCTTAATCGAAAGCAATCCATATGATTAATGAACTGGATAATGAACTGAGTCTGTCATTTAACTGGTAGCCCATTCAAACACATCAGAAAACAATTACAACAAGTACGAATTTATATTTTTGATAAAGATTTAAAAGTTTAAAGGTTCAGTTAAATATTGGCACAGTGATGAAATCAAGTTCGACTACAACACTACGAAACTCTCTCATTTGTTATTGCATTGGACAATCAAATTGCAAAGAATATTATTATGAGGTGTTTTGGGTTTCAGTGTATTAATTATTGGCCAGATCACAGCGATACATATGTAAAGTATAGTCCCACATAACTTTTACTGGTGAAAAAATTCCACATTTAACTTCGAAAATACTTACACTAAACCATCAGTAGGCCAGAAAAATAAAATTTTGGCAAAAAACTATGAAAATAATGTTCCCAATTAAGTATTCCCATTGAAAACCAGAATATTTCGTCAGATCGAATAAATAATAATATAACGATATTGAAGTTATATTGCCACGCATCGTTCACAAGAACTAAACATTTCACGAACCACGTAACAGTGCATTTTGCATATTGAGTTTCATTTGCATCCTTACAAAATTCAAGTAACTCAAAAATTGAAGCCACCAAACCATTTAAATTTTCGTCGTTTTGTTAATTGGGTGTTTGAACGAAATGAAGGGTTTTCAATCATCTTTAGCGATGAAGCTCGTTGCCATCTTAATATAGGTACGTCAATAAGCAAAATTGTCGAATTTAGGAAGCGGAGAATCCTCATATTAGTCACAAAGCAGAAGTTCATTCTCCAAGATTCAATGTTTGGTGTAGTTTTTGGGCTGGTGGCATGATTGAGCCGTTTTTCTTTGAAAACGAACAAGAAAATGCCCTTATAGTGAATGGGGAACATTATTGCAACATGCTGACTGATTTTTTGTGTCCCAAATTGAATGAATTGCGTGTCAACGACCTTTCGAAATCATGCACAAGCCGCTTATTGTCAACAATAAATTGTGAAGTTCCTTGGCCACCAAGAAACCCGGATTTAACACCGCTTGATTATTTTTGTGGGGTTATTTGAAAGGTGAGGTGTATGTTCCATTACATCCACAAACAATTCAAAAACTTATAAACAACATTTGAGCTGAAATTAAAGTCATTGATCTGCTTTTTTGGGAAAAGGCATCGACAATTTTGATTTTTTGGCGGAAAACATTGGCGATATTTAAATTAAAAAATTGTAGTGTGTCCATGGATTGTATATTAAAAATTGTATATGAATATGAATGTTTTGTATATGTTTGTATTGTATATGAATAAATTTGACAAAAAAATGCAAAAAAAATTTTTTAATTTCAAAATAAATCCTCAATGTGAAAAGTACTATAGAACTCTCTGTATCTGCTCTCTATATCTATCTCTCTATCCGCTATCTCCAATTTATTTTTCTCTTTATAGTCTCGATTCACACCAACACTGGAATTTTTGTGACATTTCTCTTTGGCGAGTAGTACGGTTTTCCGTGTACATAACATGGTTCTTTCCATAGTGAGAGTGTGGTTTTTGCACGAGAATGTAAACGGAGTTCCGTCGGCATTGCATATTGGGTTTGTGTTTTATTAAAAAAAAATATATATATATATAGCTACATCGACTTAAAAATAAATAATAAAAAATAACAAAACCGAATACATCGCAACGCTCATTTTCAGGAGAACATTTTAAAATTTTAATTACACTTTTTATGATTTGTAAAAATATTACAAACAATTTTAGGGATTTGATTGCCTTAATGTGATCACATTTCAAGTAGGATTTTTTACGTCTATACGGTGTTGCAATTTTTCCGCTGTGTGGAAAAAATTGTTTTAATTCCATACTAAATTCCGTACTACAAAATAGCAAAGACCGAAAAATATTGATTTTGGACAAGAAATATTTTCTTTCTCTTTCAATATCAGGTTTTTTTTTATTTTTATAAATTTTTATTTTGTGTAGTATAGGCTGGCATGGACTTATGCAATGTGCAAATGGTGATAAAATCGGACCTATAGCCGTACGTCTTCGATTTGGCAGGCGACTGCATTAGGTAAGGACGTGAAAAGCGAGAGAGTTGGGTGTGCTTTTCCCCAGAACACACTGCAAAGATAATAATAAATAATGATGATAATGATTAAATAATAATAAAAAAAGAGTTCATCACTGTGCCAATAATCGATCACTATAGAGAATTCTCTGTGCTACAATTTATTAACATTATTAATATATATAAAAATTTTATGTCTTTTCTCAGTATTTTTAAATTGTCTCTTTTTCAATTATTTGGATTTTAATCAAATTAAGTTTTGATAATAAATATTTTAAAGTAAATTCGTCTGTCGGCATTTTCCCATTGTTAACATTACTTTTACTGACTGTTTGTTTTTGTTAATTTAACCAATTTTGCTTTTTGTTATTCTTGTTGTTTTTTTTTTTAAATTTTACATCCGTAGTTAAGTAAATTTTTTAATAATTTTCACTAGAATTTTCATTTTTGAACTAAATCAAATTCAATTTATAGCGTTTGTATAATTGTTTTGTATCCCGGCAGATAGATGTCTCAAACTAAACTTTGGCATTCATCAATTAAATATAATATATAAGGTGGTGAAAAACTTACTTAAATTACTTACGTTTGCACGATGGAATTTCATCCCATTCGAATGTTTTAACCATCCATTCTGTTTTAAAACCCACAAATTATTTGATCAACGGTTAGTCGGTTACACAGTCAACTTTAATGACAGATATTGTTATGTAAAAAGGTAATTTTTCTTTTATGCGTTTTGTACTTCACATGATATAACAAATTAGCTTCGGTAGTTTACTTGTAGTTTACTAGAATTAAAACCGAGTAAATAACGTCATATTATTAACACGCTCAACAGTACATACAAAGTTTAAAATTTAATCATAGTTTATTATAACACAAAATGTTTGCCAACCCCAATCTTATACCCTTGACAGACTAGCGATTAGCTAAACGCGTTTAATCATTTTTTCGAGTTTATCTCTTTGTGTCAACTTCGAGATTAGCTAAACGGGTTTTGTTTTAGGTTTAATAACTAAACGGGTTAAGCGCACAAATCTCTCAATAAACCATTTTACTTATCTGTGAAAATCAGTGAGGTTTTAAATGTCAAACGAGCGTGTTTGGCGAATGTAAAAATTTTATGTGTATGTTAAAATGAAATATTTTATTATTCTAAATAAATTTATTTATAAAACATTATTGCATTAAAACGCCCATGACATGTTCTATAAGTGTCAATCGAGAGCAATTAATGATTCTGGAATAAAGGTTATTAGCATTCCCGCTGTTTCAACAGGATGTTTGTAGTGCAAAATTCTTGTAGAACAACGGCAACGAGTATGGTTGACAGCAATTAATCGCAAAGCTATACAAATTAATTCATTAAAGTATGCGTTTGTTTGCACAAATAAGAAATTTTTATCGGGCAAAAGCGCTCTTCGTTTGGACGATGTACCCGCGGCTCCAATGATTCTTGAAAAAGCATGTCAAACTGACGGCAAAATAATATAACTGAACGTAACACATTTATCATTTGTTTCGTAATTCGTGGAATTCTATTTTGAGTGTGACAAAAATGATGAAATATGTAATTTGAAACAACAAATTACTGCATTGAAGGAGGAGGAAGATGCAGCACTGAAGCCTACAAATTTAAGAACAACCAAATCAAAGATGGATGGATGATCTTGGAAATAGTACCAAGAAAACCAAATATTTTACTGGCTTCGAAAAGGTACACTCGAAGTAATGTATAACGATGTCAAGCGCTTTTTTCCTATTAACTTCAATGGCAAAATGACCAGCAAATACATTTTCTTCATTTCATATAAACATCACCAAACTCTCAAATACCTTATATGCATTTCATCTTTTGGTCAGGGCACACAACCTATCAGAAACGACAGTTAAAAACCATTTTTTTGACAATACTCCTAAATAAGTTCCCACGTTCGCCAATAGATGTTTCTAAATCTGAAAAAAAAAAATTATTTTGTAAACAAAAGTTTTAGTAGTGTAAAAATAAGTTTTCTCTCTTCGACTTCTGTCAAATTGTTCGCGATCATTTGTCAAACAATAAGCATTATTATTAATGAAAATGATTCGGTTAAGTCTAAAAATTTAGTACGGGCACAGAATATACTATATTCTTTGGCACTGGTATCAAATATTTTTGATCGAATATGCCCAGTTTAAGTAAAAAATATTGTTTCCACGGATTACGTGATCAAAATTTACCACACCGACAGCCCATCGTGGTTCAATTCAGCCAGAGGCAAACCAATTATTTGAATTCGTCATCAAGCTATATCAGCATGACTTTAATTCATTCGACATCGGCATAATTGCCCCTTGCAGTGAACAGTGTCGCGTTCGATGACTCTGACATGAGAGCCTCAAAAGTTGCGTCTCGTAGAATTCCAGGGACAAGAGACTCATTTCAACCATACGCTGAATGAAACAATGGCGATTAAAACTGGCAAAACGGTATTGGATTTGTCGATGATTAAAGCGAATCAATGAGGCGATTTCACGTACTCGAGCATTACTTGTAATCTTTGGTAATTCCTACTTATTGTGTATCGATCAAAATTGGCGGTAGTTATTATGTTCAGAACAACACTTATGCCGAATGTAGTTTACCTGAAATTTTTTAAAATAAGACAACTGTTGATTAATGGAAATTTCTGGCGTTTTATTAAATTTAGGATTCTCAATTTTATCGGGTGACTAAAATGAAAAAATGTTTATAGATTCCACAAATTGTTTAGTAGTACTTTTAATAATTTTCACCACTTTCTTGTGCTTTAGCTTGGGCTTTTTTCTACAGTACTAGTGAGAGCTTCCGAACGAACCGAGAGCGAATCAATTACTTATTTCAAATAAATGTTGATATGGTGACAAAGGTTACGTTCCCATTTAAAATCACAATCCAGCACTCAGCTTCCTCTGATTTCATGTTTAATTTATCATCCAACATACTTATGGTAATGCCAATAATACGATGATCGGCCGAACTATTTGTAATATAATTTCGTGTGTGGTGTTATATTGAAGGCTATTTGGAAAACAAGTATAGTGTGCTTGGCTATATATTGTGTGGCTTGACCTTTTTAACACCAATAAGCCAATTCACGGCTTGGCCTTATTAAACTCGTAACTAGAATATAAAAATTATGAGAACACACAATCATTAGTACATATATAAAATTAGGACTTACGTAATATTTTATCGGACAAACATTTGTTTCAGAGTTCCCTTGGATAACAAAAATCGCGGTCACAGATTAACAGCGTTAGTAATCGCAAATTCATGAATGATGTTCCAGGTTTTAAAATAATTTCGATCATTTCACATGCGACAAAATAAAATAAAAAATTTGACTTATAGCCGAAAATTCTCTAAACCCAGTGTTCATTTATAACATCAGAAATATTTAAAGCGGGTGGGTAATAGTATTTATCGATAGTGAACATCATCTTCCGGTACAAGAACAAATAAATTCGACTTACAACTGTCCAGTTTAAAATCAGGATGTAAATCATATACATAGATTTTCGTTTAGCTAATAATTCAGCTCCAATATATGAACTTGCCACACGACTCAACATTGCGATTTTCAATTCATTATAAATCTAAGATTTTAGATTGTCTGGTTTTGTTTCTAGTACCTGACACCATTTATCATTAGATTTTAGGAGGCTATCTATTAAATGGGACAAATAACCTCATTTCTAGATAAAGTGGATAAAATTACAGTATACATCCAAGAGCATATCAATACAATGCGAGCATTTTTTTTTTTTTTTTTTTTCAAATTAAATTAATTCTTTATTTTTAACATTATTTACAATTATTGAATATTGGAATGGTGAATTAATTAACAAAACAAAGCCATTCTTAACCTATAATAACATATTTACAATGCCCGCTGTCCCGAATATGGGCACTCAGAAGCTTAACATAATTGAAAATAGAACTTAACTTTGAATTAAATATTAAATAAGGCAAAGGAACAATGTAACAATTATATAATGTAAAGTAATAATGAACTGAATAAAAAATGTTAACAAAAAAAACAGTATTTAATCTCTAACACAACACACAGACGAAGAAATGATTTAAGCAAAAAACTTAAAATTACTTATACTAGATTATAATAAAATTTTATCTTAAATTACTATCTCTAAATGGGGTTCATCCTCCCGTTGTCAACCACCAGTATTTGGAACATCTGTCCTCAAACTCATTGGCTTTTTGTTGTTTGATACTTGTGTCGAACCGTAGATATTCACCTGGATTATTGAATTTATCAGCCTCGAACCACTTCTCATTGGGCCTTCTCAGAACATGCAAAATAATTGGTAATTCCCTCTCTCTCCTGCACATATCCTCTACTATCGAGGTGTGTAAATAAATTTGGACCAGGTATTATACCTTCGGTTAAATAATGTTGTGCCATCCGCTCGTCGATGTAGTACGGTCCGCATATTAATGAATTATCAGTGTTTAATGTTGCTCGTAATATATGATTTCTTATTAATTTAAGTATATGTATATCAATTCAGTCTGCGTCAAAATTCTCATAATGATTCTTGTTTGAAATGTAATGGAGATAGCCAGTTTCTGCCTTGCGATATTTGTTTCTGCAGTGTCGTATACATTTCCTCTCAAAACTCTTATTCGTTCTATGTAGCGCGGCACCTGATTAAACCACACCTGGCATCCATGTGTTATTATTGGGCGGATGAGTGCCATATATCCGATTGTTTTAACTCTTTCACCAATATGTTTACTGTAAAAGAAACGTCTCGCTCCCATGAATGCTTTACGCGCTTTCTCCAATTGTGCTGTTAACCATGTAGCACATATTGTCAATGTTCACGCCCAAATAGTTGACTGACTCCTTCAATACTATTGGTTGATCGTAGGCCGTTACTCTGAGCTTTCGCCAATTCCTTTTTAAGTCTCGGTTCGCGTTCCTTAGCGGGCTGCGAAAAAGTATCGATTCACATTTGGCCTCGTTCATTTCGATTCTCCACGTATTCAGGTAATCCTGTACATAATCTATTGCCTTTTGCGATTGGGCTTGAATATCTCCAACCAAATATTTACTACTATACATGACCATATCATCTGCGTATGCACACACTTGAATATTTTCCGAATTTAGTTGTTGATTCCCAATCATTTCCGCCGTATATAAATTAAATAAAATTGGTGCAGTAATGGATCCCTGTTGTACACCATTTAAAATTTTGAATTCCTGACTTGAATTTATATTGCCCGTAGTTGTAATGAATTTTCGATCATAAAGTAGTTCAAAGATAATTTCAATTAGATCATTGCCGAAATTTAAATTTTTCAATTTTGCCAACAATCCGTCCAGCCAAATGGACTCGAAGGCTTTTTTTATGTCAATGAGTACTGCGCCCGTTGGTTGTTTAAAGCTCAAATTGTGACATACGTCCGCTGTTAATTTAGTAATTGCGTGTACTGCGCTATGCCCTTGCCGAAAACCAAATTGATTGTCTGGTATAATTTTGTTTTTATTGACATGTTCCATAATCTTCTCATTGATAATGGTTTCGTAGATTTTGCCTAAATTCGACAGGAGGCTGATGGGTCTGTAATTTTCTGGGTCTGTACCATTTTTATTCTTTTTCAGGATTGGAAATATTCTCGCCACCTTCCAACAAAGTTTTGTTATTGACTAGATGATTGAAAATTATACAAAGTTCGGTAATTATAGAATTTGGAAGATGTTTTAGTATAATATTTGGGATTAGATCTGGACCAAAATTTTTTTATTGTTTGCGGTGCGCAAGATGTTAGCCAAATAGTTACAATTAATGAAATAGTTTGGATCATCAGCTGGTTGTTCGGGTGCCTCCGCTCTATTATTGTGTGTAAACTGTGTTTTGGACCGTTTCGCCAACTTGTCTTCCCCATGTCTCCGTTTAATTGGTTCCACAATTGTGTTCATCTGCCTCTCATGTTCTCTTTTGCCATGGGCTGGATTCCGTTTCGTATGTTTTTCGATGTGGTGCCCAATAATATTCAAATTTATTTGCTCGTCCAAAATTGTAATTTTATTTTCAAAATGTGTCATCTCGTCCCATGGTATATTAAGTTGATGATATTCTCCCGTCTCCTGTTCATTGATCTCGATCGCTCGTATACTAATGTCTTTAGCCTTCTGTGTTAGTTTCTTAATGTCGGACCACATTTTAATTCCTGGTTTAATTTGCTTCATACAATTCACCCAATATTTCTCGATTTGTATTTTAACATTTTGTTCAATCAATTGAACCGTGCGTTTAATTTCGTTTTTCCAAATTTGAATTTCCCTTTGATTTTGATTTTGATTTGTCGCCGCCAAATTGCCGAAATTATAATTTTGTCGTCTGATGTTACGCCGGAACGTTTTAATTTTTGTTATCAAAAAACGTTTATGCTTATATAGACATTCTATTGTGGCATTTGTGTAGCATTGCATGTTATTGCATCGCCTAATTTTGGGCTCATTCTCCTTGATATTGTCCAAAAGTAATTTAGTGATTTTTTCAATATGAATAATAATTTAGTCGTCATCTAGATTGTGTGTGTTGGGTGTCATAAATACTTGTTGTTGATGATCACCATTGAAATCCTCCCTTTCATAATTGTCCACTGCTTGATGGTGCATATTCGTCATCTGTTCGGTCCATATGTCCCAATTTGTATCCGCAAAATTGTACCATATCCTTTTCGTTGCCTCATTGGTGCCCATTTCTAGCTCGCCCACTTCTCTCACCACCACCTCAATCGCTTTATGATCACTGTCATATCGATGGTGGGGATTTCCTCTCTGCCGTTTGTTAGAATTTTCATGCGCTCGTCCGCGATGGCCAGGTCTAAATAGCTTCCAGATCTTATCATGGTTGGCAAGTCACTACACAGTTAGAAATTTTGCTGCAATTTTTAATGGAACCCTCGCATTAAAGCTTATACGATGCAATCATGTATTACATTCTAATGTAAAGCTTGCATTAAAAATAATTATGATGCAGTTGCTTCAAAAATTACTGCAGTACTGCGTTGGAAGAAAATTTTTATATAATCTGGGGTTAACTAATTTTTAGCGAATTTATAATAATTCGCTAAGTCATTGTGTATACTGTTGATATAACCTTAAAAATTTTTTCATATATTTGCTGTGTAAGGACGCCAATTGATTAACGTCAATCGAGTTGGAAGTAAAAAACCGCAATCTGTGGAATTTGCCTTATACTTTTAGTTTTAATATAAAATAATATAAGTTTTAAAACAATTATTTGGGAATTTTTAATGTAGTGTGCTTTACTGTTTAAAGTACTGGACTATACAATTTAATGCCACTTACGACAAAAAATGATGCTTCCAAATGGATATTTTGATTATTTTTTAATGCAATGTGCTATAAATTTTAATACAACTTGTATCAATTTTAACAAAATAGTCCGTTAAAATTTAATGTAAACTATACAATAAAATTTAATACAATTAGCATTAAAATCTGATATAATGCAACGTTTGCATTAGTTTAGTAATGCAAGCTTGCTCCGGACCTATATGTAATGCAATTTGGCATTACATACGGCATATTTTTTCAACTGTGTATGATAAATTTTTGTTCGATATTCTATTGTATTTTCAATGATCCACCGGTTGAGTCGATTGCCCCTTGAATTATTTGTTGTGTTGGCCCAATTTGTATGTTTCGCATTTATGTCCCCGCTATTATATAGTAATTGTTAGGATTTTGTAAACTTAAGTTTTGGAAAATTTTGCTCCACTCTTCAATGAAACGATCATCCGAAATTACACTTGTGTTGGCCGTACAATAAATAGATTTCAAAAATAGGTGATTTTTTGTATTTATAATTTTAAGTTTGTTATGGCAATCTCAAGACCAGGCCAAATATTTAGTCCTTGCGGTATAATTGTTTTGAATTTGATTCCATTCCGAATTAAAATGGCGGTGCCACCACCTTGCGTTGCATTGATCCGATCCTGTCTCACCATCTCATAATTTTTAAATTCAATTTTGTGTCGAGCATTTAATTTTGTTTCATTGACCAGGACACAGTCTGGCGAATGATATTCCAAAAATTTTAATAAATTTAGACGTCTCTGAACACTTACAATTGAATTGGCATTTATTGCAATAATTTTGAATTTTGATTTTGTTGATTATTTACCATGAAGCAATAATCTGAAGGAGTTGCGCGATTTGTTCACTCTGCCCTTGCATCGTACGAGCCATTCCGTTGTTAATTGTTTTATTGTTTCATTGTGCTGCATATTATTTGCTGGTTGTTGCTGCTGCTGTTGTGGTACTGGTGGGGCTCGACCTCCTGCTCTCTCCGCATATGTTCCATTTTCCTTTGTGACCGGGACATTAGTAAATAATCTGAATGGATGTGCAGCTGTTGCAGACTGTTGTTTACGCTCTTCGATTTTTTGTTTCAATCGATGCATCATAGCTTGATAGATGGCGCAACCCTTGTACGAACAATGTGAGCATTTTACATATATCGTGGCCACCATTACATAACATTTCACAGTTTATCGCAAGAAAATATTTCGGCTGAAATTGATTCCCATTTTGCCATCATACGAATTACCGATTTGCCGCATAGTTCCGTCCAAACGGAACACATAATTAGAAATTAAACAATATTAGAATATTTGTAGAAATATTGCCCTGCCGTATTTTTTGATGTATCACAGGCTTTCGATAGAGTGTGGCATGAGAGTCTTATCTACAAGATAAGTAAATTAGTGCCAATTGCTCGAGTCGTATCTCTCCAAACGAATATTTAGAGTATCACATGAAGAAACATACTCCAACTTTTACCCAGCCATAACAGGGTGCCCCAGGGTAGCGTATTATTACCCATCCTATATCTACTTTACACTTCTGATATACCGACAACGGAAACCACCTTCATTGGAACTTTTGCTGATGATACCGCAGTATTGGCATCAAGCGAATCGCAGAACCAAGCAATAGAATACTTACAGCACGCACTCGATAAAATCAGCCAATGGACCAGGGATTGGAAAATAAAGCTTAACGAGCTGGAATCAGTACATGTAACATACAAGTTGCGAGACAAAAATAGCAACATCCATACATTTCTCAATGGGGTACAAATTCCCCAAGCTGAACCTGCAAAATATCTCGGATTGCATCTCGATTCAAGATTGAACTGGAAATATCACGTTAGACAAAAATCAGAGCAAATGAAAATGAAACAATGTGAGATGTACTGGCTAATAGGAAGACATTCTAAGCTTAGCCTGTACTGTAAACGCCTGATCTACGGATCGATAATTAAACCAATTTGGACGAATGGTATCCAGCTCTGGGGCTGTACTAAATAATCAAATCGTTTAATTATTCAACGTTGTCAAAACAAATTTCTACGTACAATAACGAATGCTTACCGCTACGTAACCAACGAGGAATTACGCAAAGACCTAAATGTTAAATGGATTGATGAAGTGATCCAGGAATTTCCCATCAAACATGAAAGAAGGTTACTGCAACATACCAACAGTGAAGCAATACCTGTCAATCAACTTCTTGACATAACACAAGAACTGAGACGCCTTAAAAGAATTAAACCGCATGAGTTAGTCATCTAATAAATTAAGTTTCATTATTGGGAGCAGAATATTGATTTCTGTAAACTCATACTCGCCCAACTTATTAGTTTCAAATAAGTGCGTTATTATCATTAGTAATAAATTATCATTTGATAAAATTGTACTCTTTAAATAAATAAAAACAAAAAAAAAAATTAGAATATTTAATTCATTTGTAATAAATTATTAAAACTCACTTCTGTGCTGGAACATCATCATTTGTTGTAATTTCCCTTTATAATAATATATGCATATAATTTAAAAATAAAGCAGACAGGTTGATTAGAAGTGATTGAAATGTATCACCACTTACTATATAATCCATTTGACGATATTCTTCGGTATATAATTTAATTTTAGCACTGAATGCTGATTCTTGTATGGTATTGTTATTAATTGTTGATTGCGTATCACTCAGTCTCATCAGATTTAAATAAAACGAAATGTTTTAATTTTACCAATTAACACGTATTACTGTTGATGTAGCCAAAATCAAAGTGACATTTGTTATTGAGAGAGCCAATTGAGAGAAAATTTTAGTTGTACACTACGAAGATTTTATAATCGATTTTATTTTTTTTGAAAAGTACTAGCGCTATCTATTATCTATCATTTAAACAATTTTACCATTCCCTATTTTGATTAAAAAAAATCAACTATTCGAGTCGAAATAAATTCATATAAAAATGGAGTTATGTCCCGTCTGTATATATTCTGTGCCGGGGGTTTCTAATCGAAAGCGCTACCCAGAAAAAGAAAGCTAGACTAATTATGCCAGCTTTTAAAAATGGAAAATCTTAAATGGAGCCTATCACCATAGAGAGCAATATCAAAACTGCCAGCATTCGAATCCACGTAGAACGAGTTATAGGTGTTTTAAGGCAAAAATATCTTATCACAACCAACCGATAACGGTACGATCTTCAATAAAAAAGAAAATATTTCATTCAAAATAAAAATTTAATTTCATATTATATACTAACTAATAATAATTAAATCACATTTCATTTAATTTCAAACTGAGCAATTTTGCTCTCGTATCGTCATCTTTCGGCTCCCGATAGACCTATTGCGTATTTTGATAGCATGGCGCTATTTGTTGTCTGTAAATTTATATAATTTCATAAAAATAATTTATTTGGTGCAAAAACAAAACCGAAGTTTATTTACAAAATCATGTTAGTTACTTACTTCTCATACAAATTTTGAAATATGGTATTCAAAATCTTTTTTGTTAACATCAATAAATTCTGTAAACACAAAAACTAGATTTTATTTAGCCTAATTTAATTAATTTAGCTAAATTATCACAGTATTAAAAAACACAGCACAAAATGTTTGTTTGCCATACAGCATCAAAAACAGCTGATTGAGAACTGTCAAAATTGTTTGAGGAAAATGGTCTATATTTTGAAGTTGATCACAAATTGGGTTAGCGAGAGCGTCATCTAACAATGAAGGTTAAAATTTATAAATAGGACAGTGCCATTTAGTGCTGTGATACAATGACAGATGTCGCTTACTTTTTGAGTTATCCCTTTCGAGGTCAAAACAAATTTTTTTTTGCTTCGATTTAAGTGGCACATACACAAATGTGTATGTAAATAATGCCAGGTTGTAATGCCTTCCGTATTTTGACGGATCTTAGTTAAATGGGAATTCTTGAAAAAAACATAATAATTTGATAATGATAACACATAAATTATATAACATATTAATTATTTGTTTTTGATGACATATCAATTATTTTATTATTATTATAGTTAGTGTTGTTTTTCTGAAAGTTTCCCGGGAAAGGGTTATATCCCTTTACTTGCCAGCCATTTGGACCAACATTTCACTTACCATATAGTGCGTATTATAACACCGTGACAAATAAAGTACCACTGATACTATATTTGACTTCTAGTAATGGATAATATACCATGGTATTGTATTTGGAAATCATATTTTATTTAATCTGTACCTATGTACCTTACTCCCTTTTTTGCCTTGGGGAAGTCCACTAACAGGTACATTAGTAGAAATATATATGACCCATTTGAAAAATGACACATTAATAGCAAAAACAACAAATACAAAGATAACTTACAACCCACTATAATATTTCCCTTAGAAACAGAAAACAATAAACAAATATGAACCTCTTTCGAAAACACAACCGCCTACGAAAAACAGTAATAAATTAGAACAGAAACTCAAATTTAAAACACCCCTAAAAAATAGACGTGGGAGAATACAAATCAAAATATGACGAATGCCCAAAATTTTACATCGGACAAACAGGTAGAAGCTTTCCAGAAAGGTACAAAGAACATATCAACGACGTAACAAAGCAGAACCGAAATTAAATTTTGCAATACATATTAAAAACATATTATGCCGCAGCCACACGAATGCAAATACACACCAACATTGGCGTATTTATCCAAATAACAAATCGTTTAGCCACGAAACAAATGACAAATTCAAATCAAGGTTACATTTTTTCAACATTGGTGCACATTCGTTCAATCGGCGTTTTTTTTTATATTTGGCGAATATTTTACCAATATTCGCCAAATATAAAATACGCCAATATTGGTGTGTATTTGAATTCGTGTGGCTGCGGCATTACTTAAAATCACTGATATAAAAACAAACTTCACAACGGCATTTGTTGAATACCGATTCCGGACAAAATAGTGCTACTGAGATAATCGTTGAATTTCGTATTCATTATAGCAAATATTTCTCAAAAAGATTCCACCGCGTCAACGTGCCAAAGAATCTATCAGATTAAAATTAGATTAGAATTGTCCCGTAGTGCGGTGCCGTACAAGTAATATACGATAAAAAAAATACAAAGACAATTGGATGGCAGATAGACAATGTCGGTAGATAAAAATTTGATTAAATTTTCTCTGAATCAATTTATCTCGAAACATATTCAACTGCCACTTTCACAAATTTTTCATTTATTTTAAACCAATTTAAAACAACAATTATTCACATTTCATTTCTGTCGTCAAGAGGAGTAAAAACTTTGTTGACCTCTATATTTTTAGGTACTCATCCTTAACATACACAAAAAAGGATAGATAAGAAAAATTAAAGGTTGTTGATAAATTGATAACAATTTATTTGAAGATTTGCCGATATATATATTTATTTGGGATACCAGAATAAGGTGCAAAAAAACGAGATTTAGTTGAGATATAAATCAATGCAATGACCATTACGGAAAATAAAACAAACAGTTTAGAACCAGCCAAGGTTATCCGCATAATTATTATTTTTTATATACATAGTTTCTTCGATCCAATCGTAATAGCTTACAATATCGATAAAAAGTAATATTTGGGCTGAATCACAATGCATTTTGTGGGATAACGAAACCCCTAATGAGAATATTCCACGTAAATGCCACCTTCCGTTTTGCTCATAAAATAATCCACTTCCTGCATCACCGGGACATAATTTCGTCCCACTTTCATATTTACCACAGATTTTATCGTCATGCAATAAATCTTGAAATAAATCATTATGATTTTGGCGACAAGCGTCCGTCATCTGTAAGCTGACGTTACCTTTGCCGAGTAAATTTTCTTTGACACCATTTTTATTATGCCCCCAACCAATCACAATTCCACTACAGCTTACTTCATCTGGTATTTTTTCCGCCAAACAAATCGGTTGAATATATTTATTGCATGTAGCATTTTGTACCATTTTGATTAGTGCGATGTCATGTTCTAAATTGAAACGATCAAACTTTTCGTGGATAGCGATTTCTGCCACATGCAACTCTTCAGCGCCCGAGGTAGATACGTCTATGTCGTATTTACCAAGCGAAACGATTAACGAATCTGATGAAATTATTCCGTAGTCACCGTAGAGGCAATGAGCCGTTGTCACAACTGTATTATGGTTCAGGAGTACACCACTGCATATGAATGTACGGCTGCCATATTTTTCTCGCCGATAAACGGCCACATGCCATGGAAATTCTCCGTTGTATGTTGCTGTTGAAAACACATTCGAAACTTTGTCATGTTTAATAAAAACTTCACCACAATTTGAAGGTAACATTGATGGAAATGAAAATGTCACATCGATAAATGCCAGTACCACAATGATTTTTGCGAACATTATTGTTATTTGTGAACCACCTTTTGTATATAAAGACACGACTGTCTACACTGATCGATTACTTGTAATAAACTAAACGAAATATATAAGAAACAAATTTATATTAAACACGGTGATTGTGTTTTGTATCAGACATCAATAATTACCTATGGTGTATTATGTCTAGACATGATATGTTAAGTCGTTTTTGGGAATACGTTTATCATTATATTTTAATGGGTTTTATAGTTTTAAGGTGAATAATCTCCCAATCCGATCGAATACAAATTTATATCTATTTCTAATGGAAGTGAAATTTAATCACTTTTAGGAAATATTGTACATAGTATCTTATCGTAACAAACAAAAATAATTAAGGAAAGGGTTTCATATCAAACGCGAAAGTTTTGTGTGTATTCATAATTTCAAATTATCAAAAATTAAATTAAATCAACCCAATCATTATTCAAAATAAAATAGAAATAAACCAAAATGGAAGTATGTATATATTCAATCACGAAGGATGGAAATAGTCTCTTTCACGAAATTATATATCAACTTCGTTTGAAAATTCTGAATTCACCTTGTATTCACTAGAATACAGATTTTGTTCGAAAACTGAGACTTAAGAGTTGGGAGTTTTGCTGCTGTTTCACTTGCCTACTAGATGCACAAAATTAATAATTTTATTGATTGATGTAAATTAAATTTTAAATTAACATCTAGTGGGCTGTGCAAATAACAGTAAAAACTCCCAAACCTCAAGTCGCGTTTTTCAAACAAAATTCGTGTACTGGTGTCCTCCGTACGATAACAGTTCAGTACATCTATGAAAATGTTATAGACTACATTCCAACATTACCAGATTCTTATAGTCAAGTACATAACGCACAGCTAAATTTAATCAATCAAAATATGAAAAAACCATAACTTTTTAAGATGAGAATTCATTTAATAAAACTAAAAATAAATTTTAGATACTTGTCTGATCTCCAAATGGATGGCTTCTTGGTCAGTGGCTTAATGTTTATTTGCTATAACCAGGTAAGTAAACATTAGAATCAACATACATCTAAATCTAGAAACATTCACTCCAAATAACGATAACTATGTAAATGAAATTCTTCTTTTATATTTTGGGTCCCATTATGATAGTCTTGTCAAATCACCCCAATCTCGCTCACAAACCCTATATCTGATATAGAAAACGCAACCAATATACATCGTACTTTCAAGTTATGTAATAATATGTATATACTGATTAATGAAACTCAACGAAGTCCATCTATAACTCTCAATAATTCCAATTCTATCTATTTTGGTGCATCAAACATTCGCAGACAATTCCCAAAAGCGTAACATAATTGATGAAACACTATACCAAACATATCGACATTTGTGGCATTCAAAAGAATAATATGAGCTCCGGACTATGTTCAACAACGAACTATTCATGGTATCTAAGCAATGACCCAAGGACAAAGAGAAGAAGCGTATGCATATTAATAAAAAGAATTCAAATGTCAAAATTAAAAGAATTAAGTACTAATTAGGATCAATAGTTACAGCACTTGGACGTATCTCAGGTCGAGAAGAAATCCTTTTCGCATCTACATACGTCCCAACTCAAAACCATTTTAATCGATGAAAATGCGCAAAAATATTTTCAACATTATACTTTGCTGTCCTAACTAACGAAGACAGGTCCCAAAGCGACGAACACTTCTCTGTACTTTCGAAACTAAGACATCTGTTTCACCGATAGCTTACAATTATAAATCAATAAATTTATAATTATATGAAAATGAACTTTCTCAACTCTCAAAAAACCGTCAACCAACCTACAGAGTACGCAAAACATGTGCATTTATTAAGCAGCATAAACGAGCTCGCCATTCAAAAACCAACCAAAATATTCCCATTTCCTCCTGGCTCTAAATTACGAAAATCCGAGGGAGAGTGACCGGACCTTGTTGCAGAGACTGATTTTTTCCCACTATAGAACCCCCACCCACCAAAGGCCAGATTAAATCAATGGATGGAGTGAACGGATAATCTTACACATCAACGGAACGGATAATCTCCCAAAAGTAGGACCCCTGGTAGTTAGGATTAAGGATATTTGAACTCCACAATTACGACCCACTTTTGTTGGTGTCGACTCCAGGGCCTGATTAGTGGTGCAGTTTTATGTTCGTTAAGAATTTGATAGGGGAAAAGAGGTGTTTTTTCACCTACAACATACGCGCCACATATTCCAATAGTAAATTTTACTCAGATGGGAGCATTCGGAAAACCTTTTCAGTTCTTAGAGTTGCTTCAAAATAAAACCGTACTTTTCTATGAGCCGGAAATAACATTCTAGACCCTTTGACACATTTTGGCAATGTTTGTTGCCATGACTTTAAGGCGCCGGTTTTTTAATTCACTTTTATTATAAACTCAAAATTTATATTTGAACCGATTGTCCTACTATCTGAAAGAGTTAATTGGTTCTGTTGAATGCAATTGTCTGAACGTAGTCAGTTAAAAATAAGTTTCTGTGTGAACCGGTCGCATACATTTTTTGGATTCATTCAAGGTGAGTATGAAATATAAATTCTAATGTTTTTATTTCCAATTTTTGCTAAAAACACATTTTTTATTGTGAATATAAGTATAGCAGGAGATTTGATAGAAAGTTTAATGGAACAACGTCCAGAAGTACAGGTCGTGCAACCAATATCTACAATTTATGATCTAGCTGAGGTTGTTATGGTATACGATGATATAGCCCCAGGACAAGGAGACGATTGTAACCTTGAGACGAGCGTCGAGCTCATTGATTCCAAATATTCCACAACCAATAAAAAAAGGCATAAAATGGAGAAATCGCGAATTTGATGGTTCATCATTTGAATTTAATTCTACTGAAACATATTCATCAGAATCAATAGAGACCCTATTTTAAATATTCAGCCGTTACATTCTGCGTGAATTGTACGAACAAATGGCGCAATTTACAAACACATATACGCCCTCCAAAACGGTTCTACAATCTTTAAGCACGCCACACCGAACGAGATAAAGAGCCTTTTTGGAGTGCATTTGATTAAGAGAGTACAAATTCCTATGTATTGCGGAAATGCCACAACGAACTTCAAGCCATTTCTAAAGTTATGACGAGAGATCGTTTTTATTGGCTGAGAAGTCACTTACATTTGGTCGACAATATTGAAAAATGTACCAATCAATGTACAGAAAAGTTTTATAAGATTCGTCCAAATATCGATAGCGTTCGTAAAAGATGCAGAGAAATGCCGATGGAGAGTTCTTTGTCAATCGACGAACAAATCGTATCTTTCAAAGGACATCTCAGCATAAAGCAATATGTGAAAGGTAAGCCATCTCCGTGGGGTCTAAAGGTATTTCTCTATTCTCTAAATATTCGAGATATTGAGTTCGAATAAAATCAAAGCAGCAGGCACAATACGAGTGAACCGGTTTAATAGTCTAAGTTTTAGCGCAGATATATAATAGTGATTGCGCCTACATTGGCAATTGCTACAATTATTTTGTCTAATTTCGTTTTTGTCTACTTTATTTCTTTTCTAAATTTATTTCATTGTTTAATTTATATATACAATTTTCATTTATATTTTTTTAATAATTTTAAAATCATATTCATATTTTATATACTTGTTTGTAAAATTTACTTTAAAATTTACTTTGTATTTGCTATTTTAAAAAATTATATTTACTGTCTAGGCTTTTTATATTTGTTTTTAAGAAATTTATATAAAAATTTTCATTAGCTTTGAAAATGATGTCAGTGAATTGTTGTTTAAATTATACAATTAAGTGTAAGAGTAAAGTTTTTCATTAAAAACAAATCAAATTGAAGAACTTGTCGGCCGGAAGAAATCATTTGAGTGTTGAGGATTGCGTGAGGGCCATTACATTAGTTAAAGAAGGAAGAACTCTGTCTTACATTGCACAACTGTTAAGAGTGGACCAATCCACAATGTCAAGAGTGATCAAACGATTCCAGGATAATGGACAGTATTATCGCCGTGTTGGTAGTGGGAGAAATCGATGTACAACACTCGCTGAGGATAGGTATATTAAATTAATTTGCTTGAGAAAACGGTTCGTAACTGGACGTAGCATCAAATCAGACCTAATGGGATCCCGAGATGCACCCATTAGTGAAAGGACCGTGCGTCGACGAATCGAGGAATCCAATTTGACTGCAAAAAGGCCAGCTTTATGTCCAGAATTGCCTACAGCACACCGCAGAGCTCGTTTAACATTTGTTTTCGAACATGAAAACTGGACAATGGAACAATGGGCCAATGTTTTGTTCTCCGACGAGTCTAGATTTAACCTTGGACCATCAGACCGTCGGATCAGAGTTTATCGTCGGCCTTCGTTTTCGATTAAATTTTATGTAATAATATATATTTCGTTAAGAATTCCCCTTATAAATGAAGCAAAAAAAATTATATGCGTTTTTTTGTCCATAAGTATATTAATAATCGCATCTTCGTGGGAACAAGCAAAATACTGAAGTAAATTGTGATAAAATGAAACTAACTAACTGTAATTTGAAGTCAATACAATTATTATTTATTCTAAGTAGAATTAAGTCATAAATAAATTAATTGAAGTTGAATTTGTAAATTGTTGGTTGTTTTATTTTGATTACAATCATTATGACTCGAAATCTAAGTATGTGCTGCCAAAATTATTCGAAATAAATGTAATTTCTTCAATGAATTTACCTTATCTCAGAAGCTAATTATACTAAGCACGTTCCAACAGTTGACTTGTAATGGCAACAAAATATGGGGCCGGAAATTTCTGGGCTAATGAGAAATCAGGCAATATTCTTTTTGAGTTCCTTGGCCTCAAATTAGTAAATAACAGTCAAAGGGTTAAGGTGCCTGATGTATCACTAGTAATTGCTGCAGCAATGTACAACATGAATAAATACAGTAGACTTGCGATAACATGAACGCCGTATACCGAGAACTCCGGGTAACGTCAACAATTTATTAATTTGTATAATGGATTAAACCTAAATTAAACAAGAACATAATCTTTCATTTATATTATATTTAGTGGTATATTTTAATATAGCTGGCTGGCTATGTGTATACATTTTATCAAAAAAAAAATGACTGAAAACTTGGGAACTTCCAAATTTCATATGAAACAAATCAACTCTCGCAAACATGAACAATCTCGTAAACATGAATTTCCTTGGTTTTATTTTGTTCACGTTATCGTGAGTTTACTGTATTTACTAAAATAATTTGTAACTAAATCTAAGATTCAACAGGAAGAAAATAAAATATGGTGAACAATGAATGCATTGAGATAATCAATAACCAAAGGGATTCGATGTTCAGGGGAGTCATCGATGTAGGTCGAGTTAAGGTCATATCCTCGGTTTATTTAAGAAAACCGCGGGCATTCCAAATTGGTCTTGACGTCTCCTGCTTTGTTAACATCTTCCAACGTTAAATGGGTATAAATTGTCCAATTTAATGATGTATACTCGACATCCGACATCTCGCGTCCGGCATCTAGCATCCAACATCTGGAATCTGGCATCCGGATCCAGTTGACATCCGGCATTTGACATCCGGCGTCCACCATCCGGCATCCTGAATTCGTCTTTTGGGACCCAGTATCAAACTTCCGGTATCCAGTATCCGCTTTCGACATCTGGTATCCGGCATTTGACATCCGACATACGGAATCCTAGATCTAGTATCTGGCACCCGGTATCCGATATCTGGCATTTGACTTCATGCATCCGGCATCTGGAATATGGCATATGGAATCCGGCATCTATCCGGTATCTGGCATCCGGTATCCGGCAATATACATTAGGCATCCGTTATTTGTCATCCGGCGCCCGGCATCTTTAATCTGGTATCCAGCATCCGACATCGGGTATCCGGTATCCGACGTCCAATATCCGGCATCCGATGCCGGATGCCACAGGCTGGATGCCGGATACCGGATGTCGAATGCGGGATGCGATGAAAATACCGGATGTCGGATGCCTGAATTCTGATGCTTTATGTCGGATTTCGGATGCCGTATGTTGGATAT
Organism: Nephrotoma appendiculata; assembly: GCA_947310385.1. Lineage (NCBI taxonomy): Eukaryota > Metazoa > Arthropoda > Insecta > Diptera > Tipulidae > Nephrotoma > Nephrotoma appendiculata. The sequence goes on along the minus strand of OX371223.1, from coordinate 240,021,026 downwards.
TATAGTGAAAATTATGATCATTAAATTTTATCCGAATTATCCATGTATGTGAATATAGCCGAGTTCTCACAAGCACAAAATCCTTATCAGCAGACAAACCTGTTCACGAAATATTGGGCTCTGGGGGGTGACTATACAATAAAATAGTTGCGTTTGTTGCTGGTTTTATTCAAATAATCCTAAAAAAAACAATGAAACTGGTTATACTTCAGCAAAACAACGTCGTTTTTCATGTAAATACTCTGTTTAAATTACAGGGCACGACATCAGTATTTGTAAGTCCTGCTTAATTGCAACATTGGGAGGAACGCTAAAATTTATTCGAAATATCACCAACAAACTAAACTCTTCGTTGACGGAGCAATAATCAACACAGATCTACGCGGAAGGCATTTGAGTGCTAGTACATGCTCCGAACAAGTGATTAATGAAGTTAAGAACCATATAAATCAGCTTCCAGCGCTAACGTAACTTTAACACTGATGTACAAACTTTGCACGGAATCCCACAACTAACCGGTTTAAAGAAATGGATTTAAAATTTAAACCGCCTAAAACCGATGTTTGCAATACCGAAGCACCAACAAAAGAAGCACCATCATCGTGGTTGGTTATACCGTTGATTGAATACATTAAGATATTACTACTCGGATTTTTGCCGCTACGTTAGGTTAATGTCTCTACTAGTCACATATAGATAGAGGCATTGTTGTGCGAGAGTGGTTTTTTCTTTCTAGCAACGTAAAAACCGAACAATTTAATTGCTGTTGTTTTCTCCCATATAAAAATTCCATTTGTATTGTGTATCAACTTTTTATTACATAAAAAAATTTCATTTTGAAATGTTACGACTGCTATTTCACTTACTCTTACATACAATTGTACCATCAGTAACAAAATAAATATATGATTGAACGGAGTAACCTTAGTTTTAATTTGTTTCGAAAAATATCAACAACAAAAAAATAATTACAAACAAATTGTGTCGCAGTGCAAATAAAAAAAATTCCCATCGCCATATCTGTAAAATCTGTAAAAACGTCATAAACAACCTCCACTCATATGGTTGGAATACGACTGAAAAAATGAAAACAGAATGAAGTGAAGACATAAATACAATTTCATTGTTTTTGTCTATTTAGTTTTGTCATATATATATTTCATATATTCAGTTGAGAGAGAGGAAAATACATTTGTTTCAATTTTTTTTTGTGGTGTGGGTAAAAATAAACTAAAAATATGTTTTGCTTCTTTCTAGCTGCTTTGAATTAATTGGGTCTATCTTTGTTCTTCTTAAACCTACATGAAGTGAGTTGTGTTCTTCTTTTACAATGTGTAAAAAGCAACAAAAAAATAAAAATTGTTGTTGTAATTCGCAGTGGTATTATCTTAAGTCATAATTAATCAATGGTTATACCTAGTCGAAAATATTCACCGAGTTTTGTTTAGTCGTGAAATAAATAAAAGAAAACTTGCAAGCAAATTTGAAAAACGATTAAGGTAGCCGGCGAAAAATTCGAATAATATAAAGAACTTTAATACAAATTATAATCCGCATGCGGAAATGTCGGTGGATTTCAAGAATACGCACCCTGAAAATTTCTTGCCAAGGAATTAATTCTTTTAAATTAATCAGGCTTAACAAATGATATACTGACACTTTGCCAATAAATCACGAGAAAAAGAAAGATATTCTCGATTTATTACGATTGTTGGTTACACATTTTCATGCATGTTACAAAAATGTGCCTAGTTACAAGGAACACTCCTAATGTCGGTCCCGATTTTCTTGAAGCTTGAACACGATGTATCTGTGATTGCACAGAAATAGTTAAAAGGCACAAGTGGTAATTATAATAAAATGAATTTTTAATAAAAGATTTAAATTGAGTTAATCAAAACGTTTTTATTCTATGATTTTATTATAAGGGCATAATTTATGACATATGCCCTTTATGTAAAAGTCAAAATTAAAATGCAATAATGTTAAAAATTTCAAAAAAGCACAACATTGAACTTCTGAAATTTTCTAATAACAAAATAATAATTGGCTAATATTCAGATGATAATATATTTGTATCTAAAGCACGGACTCACAGCGTTTTTCTCACAGCTCTATCAGCTCTATTAAAAGTTTGAAATTGGTCTCCTGAAAAATTAGATTTTTGGAGACAATTAGAGACAATTTTCACATAAATTTATATGGGGCCATATCGATGCAGGAATATTATGCTAATCCTAACATACGGCTGGTAACCTAAGATTTTCGAACTTGGCCATTTCCTCAAATTTGAACATACGCCTGGTGCTGGCCACTTGTCAGCAATCAGTTAATTACGTACCGTTTCAAAACATCAATCGATATTTTCAGCCTAGGAAGGTTTTTGAAGGTAAAGACAATTTTCATATAAATTTCTAGAATGAGGACACGGAAAAATGTTGCACCATTTACCGTATGAAGCGACGGCATATGCAACACAATAAAATAAAAATGACATTAAAATTCATTCATTTGTAAAATTACATGTATCCAGAGTACAAATAAATTTTATAGTTAATACGCGTATTTAAACATTACACGTATAGAATACGCAACAGACGGATACAACCAAATATTCATATGTAGAATATAAATTTAGGTTATTGTTATTTTTAATTTACTCCCTTTCTACCTTATATCGAGTAGCTGTTGATTCGACACCGTATTCAAATTGCAAAACAGGCGATAAAAATATTTTTTTTTCCCCAAATTAATGATGGTTTGGGGATGATAAACGAAAATTCGCCCGTTTATTTACTGCCGCTTATATGTCAACCGGGTGCGCCTAATTCAATTTCAATAATTGATCGTTGGTAAATAGCTCGTACTGCGGATTTTTGCGCTTCTCCAATTTTATGATGGTCACAAAAAATTATAAAGCTCAGCAAATAAAAATTCGGAATTGACACAGCACATAACTTTTCCATTACTCGTATCTACATAACATACGTATATTACGAGTACAAGGTCTTTAACAAAAGTGAAAAATTTACATGTTTTGTTAAATTGGAATACACGTTTGGTCTAAATGTTGTCATTGTTTTGTCGACAAACGGATCAAAAGTCAGACACATATCTGTAAACGTAACATTTTCCTGAAAATGTTTTGGAGGATTCCTAAAACATCAAATCCTTCAAAATTTCTACTTTTATTTTTCGTTCGATTAAATAACTTTACTTACTTCGTAATTGTAAAGCAAAAATAATTTGGATTTATGCTGAACGTGATCAATTACCAACACCTCGTATATACACAATTTGGGTGTACTCGTAATTTTTATTTTTGTTATCGTATTAATATAACGAGTACTGTGCGTCTGCCACCGCGCAAAATTAAATTACATAAAATTTCCTCTCAACTCAAATTTAAAATTTTTATTTTTAGACTTCCTCGATATAAATCCTCTGGAATAATGGGTATCTGTTCGTGTTGTTTTTTGTAAGTTGGTAGGAGAAATTATCTTTGACGTTAAATCTAAATATAGCTTGTTATTTACTATAATTTTCCTTCATGTTCATATATAATATATATAATTTGTTAAATATAATTAATTTTTAATTGTAATACCGTGAAAACATCGGGACTATACATTACACAAAGTCTACACAAACAGATGCTGTATAAGATAGCGGAAATTTGCCAGCGGAAAATAAGGGATTACGCTACTCGCCACAATTGGCAGCACTATCACAAAGGAGAAGTTAATTTGTTATATAACTATCAGCGAAAATTTTTATTTTTTTGTATCATTTTTTTCACAAAATAAAACATTTCCAAAATGTTAAAAGTGATCCTTAAAATGACAAATTGATTGATCTCCGAAGTTAAGCAAACTTGGTTTATGAAATCTTAAAATTTAACAATATTCCGTCTTTCCGCCATTTTTAAATGAATTGCGATGAAATTTGGAAAATAGTATTGATCAGGGATTTTGAGCAACTTTTGGATAAGTTCTGGGATTCATGCTGGACTATACTTGGCCATTTCATAACCAATCCTTATCAAATTTGGTTTCTAGATTGATTTTTGATTAAAATATAAATTTAGATGAAAGTTTGGTATCTGTACATTCTACTCGATTAAAATAGTGATTTTGAGCTGGTGAGAACACAGCTAATTCTTAATAATTAATTGTAAATTGGCATCGCATTCAGGTACAATTCGGACAAAATTTATCGATTAGAACTTTCATTATAATTTTGTGATTTTCTTTGGCCATATAAGTTTCTTTTGAGTTTCTGGTCAATGTCATCTATGTGAGCGTTTTAACGAAAAGTGCAGCTATACAAATTAACTAAAAGTATAACTTCTAAAAAATGTAGCAATTAAAAGTGTAAATAGCACACCTTTACTAAAAATATCGTCAAAAATGTCAAATTTGATGCAAATATCAGGATCAAATTATAATTATCCTAGTCTAAAAGTTGGTGTTATTAAAAAAATTAATTCTTTAAATGTTTGAAATGATATAAATATATGCGACACTATGGCCGATTGAGAACCTCTTAAGACGTACAATTTCATAAAAATTCAAATCTTATTCAAAAGACTTCCTACACTATGGCCGATTCCAGGAATTTTATAGATATTATCAAGTGTGGAAATATATCACTTATCGTGGACATAATCAGCTGATAAGAACAGTTAACCACATTATAATAAAAATATTTAGGGTCATATACGCCAACACTATGGTTGATTCCAGGAATTCAAAAATGACACAAACTATGGGCATATATTTCCTAATAGTGGACGGATCGTGCTGTTCAAAACATTTAATCACATAAAATTAAAAAAATTTGAAAAAGAAAAATGTTGAAACCCTAAATCTTTTTATTTTATTGTAGTTAATTGTTCACACTTGGTAACATCTACACAATTCCTGGAATCGGCCATATTTGAAGAATATTTAAATTTTTATGAAATTTTACGTCCTGAAACTTCTGTGGAACCACCCCAAAACTGAACCCTGTTTTAATCGTTAATAGTGCAAAGATACACTCCGCGGCACTTGATTACCCCTACTTGAAAATTTTACATCACCCCGGTTTCTATTTAATTTTATTTTCCAATGACTAATACGCATACTTGCATGTAATGCGAAGTGAAAAATCCCCATTTCGATTCTTTTACTTATTTAAACTGCAACACTTGATTACCCTCATTACGCATACGGCATAAGGTACATGTAAATAAATTTAGTTGTGTTCAGTTTAATCGTTAAGTTTAAGTTTATTACCAGCTGCAGTTCGTAGTGGTGAAAATGGGTCGAGGAAAACCCCTAAAAAGGTAGAAATTGGAAAGATTTTTGCGCTTAAACAAGACAATTTTTCCAATCGTGCGTTGGACCATCAACAACTACAGTGAGTCACTGACAAAATGATGCAAGCAATTTTTATTTTTTTTAAGTAAATATCCAAAACACAACTACAAATATCTATTTTTAATTTACATTTATTATAAGCTTCAGTATTAATTGTTAATTTCATAAAACAAAACAAATAAAAATATCATTTCATGACAAAATAGTAGCAAAAAACAAAATTTTCACGTAAAAACATGACACAGCTAAAATGAGACACACTCTGTTTTGAAAATAGCGGTACTTTTCGTACACAAAACAAAATTTTCTATGAAAAAAATTTTGAAAATCAGTTTTAACCAACCTTTTGTGCGATTATAGTCAATATGGTGCGTCAATATAGGCAAATAAGTGAAATTTTGTGATAACTGAAAAAATGGGTCGCTTTATAAGTTCTGACACGTGTATTAGTTATTAAACATTTTAAAGATGGTAAAACTCACAGAAAAATTTCAAAAACAGTGAAAATAAGTTCTTCGACTGTTCAGCATTTTATCAACACAGTGTTGAAAATAAGCCTATAAAAGCTCGCATTAAAATATTTTCCGGAAAATATTGTCGAAAGATTGTCCGAAAAATGAAAGAAAACCCCAAGTTAAGTGCTCCAAATTGGGCCGAGGATGCTGAAAATATTTACATAAAAAATGCCATCCAAAAACAATACGCAGTATATTAAGAGAACCAAATTTTCATGGTAGAACAATGCGGAAAAAGCCATACATCAGTGAAGTTAATCGTAAGGCTAGAATTAAATTTGCCCAAGACCATAAAACAAAGATGAACAATTCTGGAACATGGTTTTATGAGACAGAAGAAACTACGTATGGAGAAAGACTAATACGGAGCTGTAACGGCTACCTGCTAAAGGTTGGTGGAGAATCGTTGATAACGAGCGGTAGCGCGTGTTTGTTCCAGCACTCGTAAGTTGGATTAGTGCAATCGCATGAACCGGCGTCGGATTCTCCTTTTAACTTTTCCTTCCTCGTTCTCCTACCCGGTCTCGATCCCAAAATTCCATTTCCACCTTGAAAACTCGTCTGTCGACAAATAAATAAAGTCGTAATTGTACCAATGTGTTGTTGTTGGAGATTGCAATTGCATGGATGCAATTTTGTTTATAGTCCGACCATAAAACAATAAAATTGTAAATTTTTATTTCTTTAATTCTATGATCATAAAACCACACACAGAGCACACACCATGAATGCAGACGTTGTGCAGCATGTATTCAGGTGAGAAAAATAGTTGAAATGACAAAGAGTTTTCCACGATCATCAAAGGGGGATGAGATGACGTTGAGAAGGTGTTTCGGAAATGGAAGATGGAGTTTTCGGACATGGGTGAACAGCAGGGCGACACCACGGAGATGTGAAATTTTGGGTGTGGAAAGAAAAGACGGAAAAGAAGAGGTGACGGGATGACAGTCAAAATTTGACCGCTAAGTCGGGCGGATCAATATAATCCAAAATTAATATAAGAAACAAGGAATGACAACGCGATAATTTTGTTGCATTCCATAAATAAAATTTAAAAGTTTTATGCCGATCGCGAGTGATCGTTAAGTTTGTGGAATAATAAAATAATAAATCTGTACAATTGTTGTATAAACTGTTCAATAGTATTTAAGAGTCTTTTTTATGTAAAACTAAACAGATGTCCAGGTGATTCAAATGGAACACCATTTTTTTCGTTTACATACTCGTATGTGTTAAATAAAATAGAATTTGATAAAATTCCATGTGACTGATATTTATTGTATTGTTGCTGCAATTTATGGTGATCAATTAAAGGAAGCGAACAAAAAAGTATGAACGGTCGTGTTTTTTTTGAGAGATAAACATATCTCGTTCGAAGGCGAAATACATCAAAAGAATTTGGTTGGATTAAAATTGAAATGAGCGTCAGTAAAACAACACAAAGCGCACGTTGGTGTGGCATATAACTGAGCAAACGGAGAAGCGATAGTAGCAACATACTGGTACCAAATGTCGACAGGTGAGTCATCTTTTTCTGTCATATATATTGTCCGACGTATCGTGTCCTTAATTTATTCCGTGTGTTGTGCATTGGGCGAATTCACTTGCGAGTTGCTGCGGTGTTCGAGTGATCGCGTTTCTTTTGTGTTGGGGTATTCTGTGGTATAACCTGGCCTGTGTCGCCCAACCAATGTTTTTAAAACGGTTAATTTACTTTCGTCTACCCATACCCCGATAATTTGAGAGCACGTTACAGGGCTTGTATGGCGTCTTCCGGAGTTTGAAATTTAGTTGTTAGCGAAGGTAATTTGAACAAAATTGTATATTTAGACATACTAAAGAGAAATATGGAGGAAATGCTGAAAAGTTGAATATTAAAGATCGTTTTCGGTTCTACCAGGACTATGATCCGAAACACAAATCTCGAATTGTTCAAAGTTGGCTCATTTGGAATACTCTACATGTCATGAAAATGCCTGCCCAATCACCAGACATCAATGTTATTGAAAACTTATGGTCTAAACTTGAAAGCGAAATCAGAAAATATGAGATTAATAATGTAGCGGACTTAAAAAGTTCATTGTTAGAAGAGTGGAGTAAAATAACTCCAGAGAACACGAAAAAATTCGTAGATTCGATGCTAAAAAGACTCAAAGCGGTTCGAAAACAAATTAGATATCCTACCAAATATTAATAAATTAATTATACAATGTGATAATATTGGTTACAAACATAAGAATTATTTTTTAAAGAATTTTTAAAATTGCATCTAAAATGGTGACATGTTTTTACGTAGAAATTTTGACTTTTGTTAATATTTTGTTATAAATTGAAATTTTATATTTGTTTTATTTTATAAAAAGAACAATTAATACTGAAGCTTATAATAAATGTAAATTAAAAATAGATATTTATAATTGTTTTTTGTAAATTTACTTTAAAAAAATGGCTTGCATCATTTTGGCTATGACCCACTGTATCTCAAAGATCCAGAAAGTTACGGAAAAAATCGAAGAGGTCGCACACCAAGAAAGGCAACAGAACTGGAACATAGAGCTTTTTTCGCGATGCATCGAATTCGATGTTATCTGCAAGAAAAATATAAAGTAGAAAATTGGAGTTTCAACCAGTGTCCGTATTAGGGAGTGCAAATTTACCGATTTTTCAATTTACCGGTAAACGGTAAATTTTGTGTAAGGTCGGTAATTTATCGAAAATTTACCGGTAATTGAATTTACTATGCCTTAGCTATTAAACCAGTGGAAATTAAATAATTGAATTTAAATAATAATTTGGTACTATGCCTTAGCTATTAAACCAGTGGAAAATTAATAAACCAGTGCTTGAAACAAATTAATGTACAGAGGGTGACAAAATTAAGTGAACACTCAAATCACTTTTTTTAGAATACCCTAGTTTTAAACATCTCTGCACCTGACATTGTTTTTTCTTTGTTTTATTGTCGCTTATTTCCTTAATTGCATATCTGCGTAAAAAACGTTAGTTGCGCTTCTTCTTTATCTGCGTACGTGTTTAATTTTTAGGTGATGTTAAATAATTGACGCGACAAAATTAAGTTAACACAGTTTGGTTTGATATTTAATCCAGTTTTTTTCCGAATAAACTTTGGTTTAAGGTAAATTTTTGCAATATTCAAATTATATGTTTAAAAAAAATTCATTTTATATGTTTAAAAAAAAAGAATATTGTTTTTTTGTTGAAGATTTGTTAGTTCATGCAATATGCCGAGGCAAAGCGAATACTCAATTGATTTGAGACAACGGATTATAAATTACCGTAATATTGGGTTGTCCTATCGCCAACTTGCTTAAAAATACTACCTGTCATTCACTGGCGCGAGAAAAATTTGTTTAAAGAACGAGAAATTTGGAAGTGTAAAAAATTTATCCGGAAGGGCAAGGAAGCGAAAGACATCAAAAAAGGACGACAGACAAATCGTTAGAGAAGTGAATAGAAATCCAAAACTAACTTCTCGCGAAATCAAAGAAATAACAAATGTTTCAGTTTCTACGCGTACAATTTGTCGACGGTTACGCGAAAGAGGAAAAATTAGCTGTATCCAGAGAAACAAACCCTTCATAAGTAAAATAAATATGAAGAAAAGATTGCAATTTCCTAAAAAATATAGGAATAAAGGCTTAGAATTTTGTAATTATGTGCTATGGTCAGATGAGAGCAAATTCCAACTCTTCGGTACCAAAAAACGAGATAGCGTTTGGAGAAATCCTGGAACCGCTTATGCACCTAAAAATATAAAACCCACAAAAAATCACGGTGGAGGTTCTATTATGGTATGGGGGTGTTTCGCTGGAAGTGGAGTTGGTAATTTGTGTTTAATTGATAATATTATGACAGCAGGTGTATATGTGGACTTATTGAAAGAAAATTTAAAAGACTCAATACGCAAAATTGGGCTATCAAGGCGTTTTATCTTCCAGCAGGACAATGATCCCAAACATACCTCCAAACTTACCACGCAATATTTTATAAAAAATAAAATCAAACTATTGGAATGGCCTCCCCAGAGCCCGGATCTTAATCCAATACAAAACCTCTGGATGATGTTGGACGAATAATTGCCATTTAAAGAGCGCTTAAATAAAAACGATTTTTTTAATAACTTAAGCCACGCATGGGAACAAATATCGTCTGAAACTACTTCAAATCCAATAAAAAGTATGCCACGGTGCCTAGAAGCAGTCATCAAATCTGGAGGAGGACATACCAAATATTAACCAATCTAGATGATCAAAAAATGTTAATGTTTATCTTGTTAAATGATTGTGTTCACTTAATTTTGTCTTAGTAATGAAGAAGCAATTTTTTTAATTTATTTTATTATAAATAAGGTAGAAAATATTTTGGTATTTTAAGTTAATAAATAATAGCCCAAAAAGTATTTTACGATTGAAAACTTAGTATTTATTTTATTTGTTCAAGGCTGGGAAGACAAGTTTATTATAAATAGTATGTGTTCACTTAATTTTGTCACCCTCTGTACGTTATAAAATAAAATAATAAATAAATTCATTACATAAAATGAAATTCACATCCCAAAATAATTGTTTATATACGCTTTGTTTGGCGCGTGGACCTTTTTTGGCAGATTGGAGAGGGAGAGTGTCGGTCATTTGGAAGCTTTCATCCCACGGAATTGATGTTCTAACTAGCTCGGTAAATGAAATATAATATTTTAAGTTTGTTTTAAATAATACAAAATCTCGCCTTTAAATGGTCACTTTTGTGTTTGTAGTCGAAGAGGCACGAAATAGCATTTATTGTATTCTGCAATATGATTTTATTTTAAATAAATCATGTAATACAATTGGTTTAAGAAAAATGACTTATGGGCTTCCAAATCCTAAAAAAATTGTAGAAGTATTCGAGATAAATATTTTCGGAAAGGCGTTCTGGCGCATCATATGGACCGATAAGGTTTCGACCAATAACACCAGCCCAAACATTAACGCTTAACTTCCTTTGGAACGAATCCTGCTTTTTCTTGTGTGGATTTTGGCCTTTACTGCCCCAAAGAAGCAAATTACGTAAATTCACAATTCCCTCACAATTGAAGTTAGACTCATTTGTCCACAAAATCCATACATCTACAAAACTTCAGCCGTCTAGCATTATCACCCTTTTCGTGACCTAGAACAATTAACAATTTAACAAGAACAAAAAGAAATACACGGGCACTTCCGGTAGCAGATAGTGACATATTGACTGAACAGCACAAGGTAATTAACACCCGTTTTACTTATTTTTTAAAATCTATCAATAACTTAAAAAACATTTTCTTAATCCTGGCACAAATAATTCTGACAAAATAATATCTCGTATTTTGACCACAAAATGAGCGGTTTCTATGGCATGTCAGGGCATAAACTAGAGAAATTTTTAAAGCAAAATTTATTTCAAAATAACCATAAGTTTTTTTTAAATTTATTTAGATTGTGACGTTTTTCATAATACTACACATTTCTTTGGATTTAGAAGCCCATAAGTAATTTTTCTAAAACCAATTGTATTAAATAATGATTTATTTAGAATAAAATCATTACATTGTAGAATACAATAAAAGTTATTTCGTGCCTCTACGACTATAAACACAAAAGTAACCATTTAAAGGCGAGATTTTGGGTTATTTAACCGTTTGAGTCCTATGGGGTATTGAAAAAACACTAATAGCGCAATCGCGCTTTCTCTAAATGATAGAGGAAGATAAAATGAATGAGATGAAAAGGCAATTTATTGAGACAAACCTATTGTAAAATATATTAGTATAAAGTATATTTACATTAAAAGGAGCTGTTTGATGTACTAGCTTCAGTAATCTGAGCGCGCGACTACGACAATCGGTAACGCACCGTCAGTTGTCGACAATGTTTGAAATGTGTTGGGTTTTCTCGACATAAAATCCCAACAGGGCGATCGCGCTGCGGTCGAAAAGAAAATCGTAAAACAAATTAAATTCACGGACGACTTTAATAATTCTTCTTAAAATATTATATTTCATTTACCGTGCTACTTAGAACATCAATTACATGGGATGAAAGCTTCCAAATGACCCCTTCTCCCTTTAAAGCTACCAAAAAATGTTATCGGTCCACGCGCCCACTCTCTATAAGTTCATTTCGTTTCATTAAATAAAATTCATTATATAAATATTTAGTAGGTATAGCTACATTATTCTACATAAAAATTCTAATTATGTAGAATATGTGAATTCTGTACCTTATATAAATCCTTTCTTCGATTAAATTTAAAATACGCTCTTCAAGTTTTTCAATAAAATGCGCCCTGTTATATACTAGCACTGAATTACGCCCTATTAATTATAAATATATTTTTACCGAAAAAATCGGTAAATTTGTAAAAATTTACCGATAAATCGTAAATTTATTTTATACGGTAAATACGGTAAATCGGTAAATCGGTAAACGGTAATGCACTCCCTAGCTCCGTATTGTTCAGAGGATAGTAAAAAAGTGTTCACATCTCCTGCGACAACAACTTACGAAAAAACCATATTTGCTATCGAACTCCTAAAAGTTCAAAAAATCAATTTTGACGAAATGTTTAAATGCCATCGGTGGATTTTCCAGCAAGTTAACGCAGTAATCTACACAGTTGCACGAGTGAAGCAATGTTTTGACGACAACAACGTGGACATTTTGAATTGGTCGGCTTTGTCTCCGAATTTAAATATTATTGAAAATCTCGAGACAAAATTATTCGAACATAAAGGCAATACGAATGCCGGAATGATCTTATGGCAGCTATTTATGATGCTTTTAAGAAAGTATCGATAGAATTAATACAAAATCTTTATAGTTTTTTGTCTAATAGACTAATAGGTTTATGATGTTGTAAGGAACAATGGAAGAAATTTTCATATTTTTCTTATTGTTCAATTCAATTTGTTATTTAATTGTTAATTCTTTATAATTTTATTATTTGAAAGTTAAAAACCATCTGAACACTTCAAATCGTTAATTTTTTTTAATTCTCGGTTAATACAAATACTAAGAGCGTTACAGATGATCCGACTTGGTCGGACATATTTGGTCGGATTGGAGATAAAATCAGATATAGCGTGTATGCATTACGGTCCGATACAATTAAGTTGGGTGTGTCGAATGAAATTCTATCCGACCGTCCGACCAACCAAATAAATCGGATGGTGTGTATTGTTGTCGGACCATTTTAAGTCAGTTGTGTAAAATTTCGACAGTGAAAAATAAAAATTATTCGGTGTGTAAAATAAATAAAATCGTTTTTGTGTTATTATATTAATTATCTTTTAGAATATATTTAAAATTTGCTACTTATTCTTTTTGTAATATAAAGCGAGACAATAGATTAACATTAACATGTAAACTAAATTTGATCAAACGAAAATTGTCAAAATTGGATGGTAAATCGGATCGTCTGTAGTCAACACCCAATTTGTTCGTTCGACGGTCGGTCCAACCATCGGATCGTCCGTAGCGTTCTTAAATAAATATGAAACTAACAACATGATCATCGGCCCGTTCCATACATGGCTTCAAAAAACCGGCTTCACCTTCATCTCTTTCCCCTTTTACCTATAAAATCGATGTTAACTGCGACATCGACATAAAAATTTTCGGTGAAGCCGAACTAACACAAATAGAAATGAAAATAAAAAAAAATTAAGGCCATTTTGAGATGTAGATTTTTGTCCAAATTTTATTTTAGAGAGAGAGCAGAATAAAACAATACAAAAAAATTTGGTGCTTTATGCCCCTATCATGGTTCTCACATTTGAGTCATCCGGCGACTCTGCTCACTACTGTTGTATCATGGCTCTCCCAGTGAGTGAGTACGTCTTATGTCAAAAATGCTCATCGAAATTTTTTTGGTGAGTTCATAGAATTTTTTTTTATTTCTCTGTCATCAACAACACAAGATGGACGGCAAAACACACAGTTCGAATTTATTTTAAATTTTATTATTATTTTAAAACTTATTAATTTTATGCTACTTAGTTTTAGGCAAAAAATTAAAATTACCAATTTCAACCAATTTTGAAAATTGGTTGAAAAAATGGAAGAAAACCCGGATATAGCGTGAGGTTTTCCAAACGTAGGTAAAACCAAATCGTCAGTTAACGATTTTTTGGAAAGAGCTGGCCGTAACTTTAAATTGCCTAGGACCCCCTATAAAAGAACCCACAGAATGGAGAAAGGCAAGTTGTTATAAAAGTATTGTGCCATTATTGGCATTAATTCAATATTTATTTACAGGTTTGGAATGACTACAAAAGAAGCATTGAGCCAAAGAGAATACAAATATTTTTATTTTACAAATTTTTTCGTCACCTGATTTTCTGTTTACCATGTGGCGAACTAACTGATTTGTAATTTGTATCAAAAATGCATTTTATTGGCAGGTTTCTATCTATATGTATATCGATAATCGTTGTTTTAGCACAACTAAAAATTTATTTAATTACATATGTATTTACTATAAAAAATAAAAAAAATGAACATATCAAAGATTGTTATGTTGAACGTTCCTCGCATCATTCTTCGGCCTTGATTCGAACTGACATCAAAATTGCGATTTCCGAGGACATGTTAATAAATTCGTAACTAGAGTACGGTGGCAGTTGAATGAAATTGTTTTCGTCGAGAGACATTTGGATTGTCGTTTTATTTATAAAAGCAGTAATAGAAGAGTCTCTAAGCAACGTAAAGGATAGAAAATATTTCCTACTGCATTGTGAGCGCGTTTTTTTAGAACCGGGTTGTAATTTCAAAAGACCCACGGTTTCATGGGTATTCGAGACGATAGGAAATTCAGTTTGTAAATGTTTTTCTGTGAATGTTAAAAATACAGGAAATAAAGGAATAGTGCATTAGAACATGGTTAACTGACGATAATCCAATAATGACTACATAGATACTTCATTACGTTGTGCAGCATTTTTGCCAGATGCAGTATATTTTTTTAGAAACCTCATAAATGGGTTCGTTTGATTTTCATACTCAGTAGACTCTTGTAATCCAGAATCATGGTCTACTGGTAGTTGTCTATATTTCTGGTGAAGGTAAATTTGGCAATTGAACATCAGGTTCTTTATAAGTATCAGATTCCAGTAAAGCGTGTCGACTATTGGACGTTTTATTTACTTGTTTCTTGTTAACTGTTTTAGATTTAGATTATTTACTTAGAAACATTGTATTGTAGAATTCAGCCCGATTATCCGATATTCGTTCTTTATGAATCTTCAAAATGTCATCGGTTCTTGTCTAACAAAAATTGTTCATTCTGTTCCAATCGAGTTCCATGGTTTGGTGGACCTTAGGTACATTTGTGTTTTTAACATTCGTTTTGGAATTTTTCGCTTTTTTTGGCTGCTTTTGCGGTGATCGATATTTGGTTTGCGTTTCAATTTGGCTCCTTCTATTCGGAGTTAAAACAGCTGTTGATTTATTAAGAATTCAAATGTTTTCAGATATGACACTAAGTTCGGAGGTTTTTTCAATCAGATCATCGACCATATCACGATTCGATATGGTAGTACGGGGTGGTGATGTATTTGGAATTTTAAATCCATCTGAATCAAGGACGGGTGGAGATCGTAGCCTCGTTGTAGTTATCTTTTTGAAACTTCGATTTGTTCGTGTTCCATCAGAATCAGAATTTTCTGGTGGCATTTGAGGTGCTTGTTCGGAGTACAGTTTACGTTCTGAAATTGGGGACTTCCGCTTAGCCGATTGTTCGAAATTCAGAAAACGTACCATTGCGGGCTTTTGCTGAACGATATTATTTTTTACAATAGAAAGTTAAATTCCGAAATTTGGTTTTAAATTTATTGTAAAAGACGTAATGCAGACCATTAGTTTATGCTGTTTTCGCTGTCGGTTATAATTGGGCATCTTTGCGGCATTACCCCCGAAAGAAATATTATTTACCGATTTTTTAGATTTAGCATTGATATTTTTTGGCACTTGTTGCACTAATTTTTGTACTCTAAGCGATCGATTTATTGACAATCATGGCTCTGGTTTGCGGCAGAATTCGATTCTGCATCTCTGCAAAGACAAACCATGATGAAAATAAACAAACCTACTAGTTTTGTGATTATTAGATTTTATACGTACGAACTCATCATTTAAGAGTTCTAATAAACATGTACACTTTCGATTCACAATCAGTTATTATTATTTAAAATGACAGTATATAAGAAATTATTGGGTAAAGTAAAAACAAAACGTCCAATAGTGGAACACGCTTTAGTGGGATCTGATACTAATAGAGAACCTGATGTTTAATTGCAAAATTTACCATCACCAGAAATGTCGACAGATACACTGAAAAAATCAAATTTGTTGTATCAAAGAATTTACATTCTTTGAAGAAAATCTCTAGAAATCAAAAAGAGGTTTTTTTTATTCCTTAATTTTTGTGTAAAAATCATAAAACTATTGTCTAAAGTTTTAAACAGACATTCTATGAATTTGTAATAAAATTTGTACTATATTTGCACACGCTCGTCCATTCGCCGATTATGTTTTATTCCGGTGGGCAATCGGATTATAAAAATTTCTGAAGTCCACATAAAGTTTTCTACGATTTTAACACTCAACAAAATACAGAAAATGAATTATTTGAAAATTCAACGTGATTCTATGGTTTCTAGAATTTCCCGGTTTATTAGTTTTTGTTTGTTTTATTCGTCCGTACATTATGACGCTAGTGGCAATTTCATTGTTACCGAGACAGCAATTTTTTTTGTGTGTGCCTACAATATAATTTTGAAATCTGCTAAAATAAAATTAAAGTCTATCAAAATTGTCTTGAACTATAACAGTGTTCAGTGAATAGTGTATAAAATAAATAAAATTGGATTAAGTTAATAAAATAGTGCACGAACAAAGTGTTATTTATATTTAAAAGATATACAGCAACTGTTAATCGATTGGGGATTATGAAAATTAGTCGATGTCCTCACTGTACCATCGATAAATGTTAAATGTCTCAAATAAATGACATTTACCGACAACGACAAGCTGATGAAGCAACAACCGCTTGGCGTTCGCATTTTGTTTATAACTCGCCGTTTAGAATGGCCGATGCAAAATGTAAGTATTTTATATGTATAACAACATTTGGTTATCTTATTTTTTTTCGGAATTGTAACTTACAGGGATATCGACTTACGACAATTGCCGGAACATTATCGCCATATTCTAGTGTGCTAAATTGGCTCAAACCTCAGCCAAATTTTATTTCTACAATTGCAACACCAGCTCTTTCGCCATGTGTCTCAGAAACTACAACTTTCCATGCACATAGTCGCAAAAGTAAAATTTGTACGTGTAAACGAAATGTACGAAATTAATGATTTTTCTTATGTTTAAACGAATCACTTCTTTTTTTTTTTTGGTAGAATTTGGAATAAATTTGGAAAACCTCGTTTGTGGGTAGAAGTGTATGGAAATTGGCGCAACTGAATTTAACCTTTGAATTTCAAATCGAGAAACGATTTATGTGAGGTTATCGTTGACTATTGGATAACCAATAATATAGAGCACGTGCTTGCATCGTCGTACTGTAGAGATTGTTAGTGACATTTTAAAGTTATTTCGAAGGAAAGTGAGGTAAATTATAATTTTCATTAAACTATTAAATTATTATATAAATAATTAAAACATTTATTAATTGGTTGCACTCGAACACGGTATATGTTTTTATTCATATTATTAATTATTTATTTAATATCTTCCCAACAACCCATATATAGGATACTATATTCGATACTCGATTTTTTCCATTTCATAAAAACACTCACATCAACTCACTCAAACTACAAACAAACAAAAACTGCAGGGCTCAAATGGCTGATATTTCAGTGAGTACCTTTCAACGCATGTGTAATTACATTCCCCCAATTTTGTTGGCAAGTACTACCATCTTCATTTTGAAGTCCGAAACTTTTTAGAGAACCCTCGTCTAAATTTTAAATACATCTGATGAAATTTTTCAATGTGCAATAGTCTACGGGCTAGATTTTCTGGTTTTAGTAAATTCATTTGGTAAATTGGGAATAGTTTTTTTAACCCATTTGTATTGGAACTGCATAAAAATATTTTTGGAACTTTCAGTACCGTAAGCATTTCTTTAATTTGATTTAATTTCATTAGCTCGGGAAAACTAAATTCAGGAAATTTCCAGGTTCATGTGAAATAATAATAGTTTTTTTCTTAGGGACTAATTTGAAAAAGCAGATAAAACCTACTAAAATTGATCTTTGTAGTACCACTGCGCTGCTTTATGATTCGATTTGAATATCTGAAAGTTTTATCAGCCACTATAACGTATGGGAGTTTAAGACTCGTTCCAAGGTAAAAACTTAACTTCCGAAAAATGTACGGACAATGCAGGAATCAATATGAAACGTTACGGAAAACGAGCAAAGTGGTGCCCGAAATACAATGACACAATTTCCTCTTAATAAGAATTGAAACTGTTAAAAAATCACGAAACCCATTTATTCTAGAAACTGGAGAGTAAATATATTTGAAACAATACAATTTCTAGAAAACAAAGACGTCCAGCACCCAGCACTAGTAATTTGAATAAAAAAATTAGGGATTAATAAAAAATTTATGATTTGGAAATAAAATAAAAGAAAATAATTTATCCGAATTTTCACTAAAGAGCACATCGTACCCTGTTTTATGTACATAGAAGGTTATAGATGGATATTATACACCCAGAATAAGGATGAAATCCATTGTTCCTTTAAAAAAGAATACCAGTTGTATTTCCAATTGTTTTCCATTTAATCCGTTTACTTATTGAGTTATTGTTGTATTTCAAGCAGGAGGGTGAGGCGAGAATATAAAATCAGATTTAAAAATTCATTCAATTTGCAGAAACACACACAATAAAATCATGACAATAAAATTTTCTTTGAGCATCCAAGAAAAGCAATTCCAAGATGGCAAATTAGAATTTACGTCTGTATGACGAATTGTGAAATATTTCTTTCTGTTCTTATAAGTACATAGTCAATACACAACCAATAATTATTATTGGTTACACGACTGAAATTGAACATGACGAGATAAAATTTTGTATTCAAATCATTTTCCTATTATATGAAATCTAATAAATTCTATAATTTCGAATATAATATAATGTGTACAAAGAGGCAAACAAATTGTGATTTATAGACCGAATGTAAATGGTGAACACACAGAATTTCTAATTTAATGGACACTTATAATTTACAATTTTCGAAAAAAATTCCACATGTGTACCTCTATACTTGCACACATTGCAAAGCAACCACCCGAATACCATCCCAGTAAAATTGGAGTCAGTAGGTACTCTTCACATTCATAAATCTATCATTCCTGCTGTTAAATTCTATACTACACGTATCTCTTCTATATACACATGGTTGTGTTTAGTTATATAGCCTCCATGCTATATATAATCATGTTGCTGTATGAAAATTTATGTTCCTATCAATCATATATCACGTAAAAAATAAAAATGTGATTACCATCGTTATTAATGTTTATTGATATCAATTTATTCCTAAATTTAAACTGAATACCCCCTCCAAAATTGCATTATTATCAGAATATGATTGTGTGGAAAGGGATGAATAGTTAAGCTATATGTTTTTGAGTACGTGGCAGAAAATTATTGCAATGGCTGTTTATTACAAAAAAAATAAAAATCACTGTATCTAAATATTCACCTGCTTACAAATCGAGTTGCATTTGACGAGCTGATCTACTACAGCTTCTGTTAGAATAAAATTCAAGTATGGAATGAATGGAATTTACATACGTTTTACATTTCATCTAATTTTAACAGAAAATTGGGATTTTTCAAAATTTGACGTAAAAATTTTTAGAGATGAAATTTTATTTTATGTTTTACATTTTTATAGAGAAAAAACAAATTACACTCATCAGATGAACTTTAGTTTGGGCCATCCGCCATTTACCTAAACGCGATAAATTAAGTTGTATGTTTTAAATGCAAAAAAGTAATGTAAACAATAAGCCTTCAATTTCTTAACGTTTAAGAAAATGAGCATGCTCGCCATATTGCTTTGACGAAAGTCGTTCATGGCCCAAATGAAAATTAAAATTTTCTAAAAAATATCGATATGGAACAAATAAGTATTTGATATATCAGCAACCGTTAGCCTTTAAAAAAAATTGATTGCAGGTTCTGATAGTGCACGCAATTTATCCTTTATATTTTTAGTTTAAAAATCCTAAATTTGGTGTAAGGACCAAACTAATATTTAGATCACGAAATTATACAACGAGAGTTTTTAATAAATGCTTTCATGTCGGAAAACAATCTGGGTTCTTAAATCCGAGCATGTGGATTATTCTGTTTCGGTTGTACAAAATTTAATTGTGAACACGCTTGCTCGATATCCCGGAACATCCTATATTTCAATAAAATGATCCCATCGATTATGCTTTCATGGTTTGGTAATTCAAACACTTGAATTAATCCTTACAATCAGCTTGGCCAAAATATGGCATACAGCTACAACCTTTATAAAAATGTTCTAACACCTTTCCCACATTTGTTTTCAAACCAGTTACGTCATCCAACAACTTCACAACCTAAACAGTCAAAACAGCACTTACAATATACGGCTACGGAGGGATTCGATATAGAATTATATCAGCGATTGGGAATTCAGCCAACTGCAATAAAATTTATAAACTAGACAACTTCGAGCTACAAAAATGCAAGAGTTTGCTGACGGATCCCCCCGTTATCCATCTTTCCAAAATCCATTTTGCTAAAATCCGTAGTTTTTTATAAAAATCCTCTTTTGACAAAATCCATTGATGTTGAAACCCATGATTGTTGAAACCCTTTTTTGTTATTTTCCAATTTTGACTAAATCCATTTATGACACAATCCACTGTTGTCAAAATCCTCTAGTATAATGTCACTATACTCATGATCGTAAAAAAAAAATAAATTTGGTATTTGCATGAAAAAAAAAATCCAAGAATCCATGAAAAAAAAATTCGAATCCATCGTTTTTGTTATTTTTGTCAAAATCCATGAAAAAACCATCGAATCCATCGTTTTTTTTATTTTTTACAAGCCCGGGCTTGTAAAAAATAACAAAAACGATGGATTGGATGGTTTTTTCATGGATTTTGACAAAAGGGATTTTGACAAAAATGAATTTTGACAAAAATGGATTTTGTCAAAAATGGATTTTAAAAAGTTTAAAAAATCACTCGATCGATTTCGACTTGTTAGGTCATCATCAGGAGTATCTACTGATTTGTATTAGTAAAAATTTTGTTATATAGTAGAAAAAAGCAAAATATAAATAAAAGAAGGAGGGACAGAAAATAAGCAATAAAAATTAATCTACGGATCGCGCAGGTAGGCGATGAGTCATAGGTTGAGTAACAAAATTCAAGGTATATTATTGCGTACGTGAGAATAGAAAAGGGCGGGGTCTGTAATTGGTGAGAACCGGATTTATCTCTGTTCGTTAAGGATATTTTGGTTAAGAAATATTGATTTTCTAATTTCGTAAGATTCTAAGGTATCTAAACGTCTGCCTTTGGGTTGTATATGTAATATGTCTAAATTGTTCAAGCTAGCTGTATGATTTTCTGAAGTTAAGTGGTTATGGAACGTTGATTGATTGCAACCAGATAAATGTTCTTTAGCTCTAACTCCAAAATTGCGCCCAGTCTGACCAATATAGGAGAAACTACAATCATTGCAATTGATCCTATAGACACAAGATTTGGAAAGGCGATCAACTCTAGGTTTATTGTTAAAAATCATTTTCTTTATTGTGTTATTATTATAAAAAGCAAAACTAATATTGGTATAATTGGACTCGATGTTGCTAATCCGTTGGCTCGTTTTTCCTATATACTCTAAGCGACGCCAATTTTCCCGCGTTGGACTATCCGGTGGATAAATACCCGTTAGAGTTTTACGCTTTAGCTTTTTATTCAATAACTTTAATATAGTCCTAGTTGCATATCCGTTATTCGTTGCTATTTGAAGAATTATGTTAAGCTCAGTGTTGTAATTTGAATTTGCCAAAGGGATGTTTATTAGTCTGTCTATGAGTGAGTGGAATCCTGACATTTTTATATTATGAGGATGGTTTGAAGAACTAGGGATAACAGCGTCTGTATACGTAGGTTTCCGATAAATTTTGAAGTCTAAAGATGAATTAATCCTGGTTATTGTTATATCCAGAAAATTAATACATTTATTTTCTTCTTTTTCGAACGTAAAATCAATGGTGGGATATTGAGGATTTAACCAAGTAAGGAAAGAGTCTAACAGTCTATCAGTTCCATTCCATAGACATAATATGTCATCAACATATCTATACCAAAAGATTATATGACGAAAATCAGGATTGTTATTTGATATGATCATTTGTTCGAAGAAATTCATGCAAATTCAGCCAACAAAGGTGACAGAGGAGAGCCCATGGGTAGACCATTAGCGAATTTGAAATATGTATTATCAAAACAGAAATAATTTTGTTTAATACAAGTCTCAAAAACTAACTTCAGTTCACGACGTAAGCTCTCATCTACAACATCCTTATCTAAGTAATTACAAA
Organism: Nephrotoma appendiculata; assembly: GCA_947310385.1. Lineage (NCBI taxonomy): Eukaryota > Metazoa > Arthropoda > Insecta > Diptera > Tipulidae > Nephrotoma > Nephrotoma appendiculata. The sequence goes on along the minus strand of OX371223.1, from coordinate 239,998,485 downwards.
CTATTTGGGACAAAGTATTAATCGGAATAGAAGTGAAAAGACTGGCAACGTCAAATGAAACTAGTTTTGAATGTAACGGAATTTTGACGTCTTGAATTTTGTTAATCAATTCTACCGAGTTCTTAACCGAGTAAGCCGAAAAGAAATTAGTATGACAATTGAAAAAATTTATGAAACCCTTACATAGCTTGTAGGCAGGAGCATTGCAATACGCTACTATTGGTCTTATCGGAATGCCTTCCTTATGGATTTTTGGTAAACCATAAAGGATCGGGGCAGATGGATTCATGACAGAGTACTTCCAACCAGTTCCATCAAATAACTTCTGGCATTGGATGATACACTTACTAACCGAAGTCTTGAAAGACTTAGTTGGATCTCTGCCAAGCTCCAAGCATACAAATCAGTAGATACTCCTGATGATGACCTAACAAGTCGAAATCGATCGAGTGATTTTTTAAACTTTTTGAAAATTATTCAAAATAACTGCGAAACAAAAAACAAGTGATTAATAAAAAATGTGTTTATTAAGTAATAGTAAAACACATAACCCAGAACTTTTATTTAAACCTTTTTTTGAGGTTTTGATGTAATATAAATTTTTAATCTGTCAATATTTTGACATTACCTGCACTGTTAAATTTTTTTTAAATATCTTGAAATTTAATAATAGATGTCACTAAAATGAAATTTTATAACAATTGTCTTTTATTTATTAATTTATATTTAAACGAATAATAAATCTCGAAGTTACTACAACAAAGCAAAATTATAAATATTAACCCTTTAATAAAACGCCATCATAAATCATAAGTTAACTATTCATTCGCCTCGTAGCAGAATAGCAGAAGCTTGAAAATTGCATATGAGCGAAATCACGCCTGAATGATATACTCAAATTTTATTCAAAATCGCAAATTTAATTTGACTTTTTTCGACTGGCAAACAATTTTATAGAAATAATGGATAATTATCATTATCAATTTATTACGCAACTTATGACACAGATATTATTCACAGCGAAGTTTCGATAGATGACGTCGATAACTACATAATAAATTAATTACGATTAATTTATTATGTAGTTATCGACGTTGTCGACGATGCCGACGAGTTTTCGACGATGTCGACGAGTTTTCGACGTTGTCGACTAGTTGTCGACGAGTTGTCGACGAAATCATGTAAAAACAAGTAGTCGACGCGTAATCGCCCATCCCTGTTATTGAATAATTTTTAGAAGAAGTTCTAAAAAATGGCCATGTGGACGGAGCTCGGTAGTTTCTTAACCAATTATGATGGGATTAGGTATGATGGATGGAAATGGGATTCTTTAATGATTTTTGGAAGAAGTTATGGAATATGACCATGTGGGACGGAACTCGATGGTTTCTTAACCGATTATGACGGGATTGGGTATGTTGGATAGAAATGGGATTATTGAATGATTTTTGGAAGAAGTTCTAAAATATGGTCATGTGGGACGGAGCTCGGTAGTTTCTTAACCAATTATGATGGGTTTGCTATGATGGATGGAAATGGGATTCTTTAATGATTTTTGGAAGAAGTTCTGGAATATGGTCATGTGGGACAGAACTCGGTAGTTTCTTAACAAATTATGATGGGATTGGGTAAGTTGGATGGAAATAGAATAATTGATTGATTTTTGGAAGAAGTTCTGGAATATGGCCATGTGGGATGAAACTCGGTTATTTTCTTAACCGATTATGATGGGATTGGGTATGTTGGATAGAAATGGGATTATCGAATGATTTTTGGAAGAAGTTCTGGAATATGGCCATGTGGGACGAAACTCGATGGTTTCTTAACCGATTATGATGGGATTGGATATGTTGGATAGAAATGGGATTATTGAATGATTTTTGGAAGCAGAAATACTATGCAAATGCGGTGTTTAAAAACTAATTGTGATGCTATTATACGATTAATAATTAACATTTTTCCTGTTTCGTTTAAATATCTAATCTGTAATAAAACACTTGCTCAAAGAGTTGGTGGATGCTTTCCGTGCGATTGAAGTTGAGTAGAGAGCGTAGTAGTAGGTTCCATTTCGTTTGTTTCAGTTTAAGATATTCATATTCATTTTTCACTTATTCTTCAGTACATAGTATTCTATTCAATAAACTAATAAATTTAGTTGTTAAGGTCTTATTAGTTGTTAAGTTCTCGTACTTTATTGAAAATGATAATGTTTGACGTCAATCGCATTGCATTGTGCAAATTCTTTATTTTTTTGTAAAATTATAAATTTTTATAAAATATGGGCGCACAGATCTAGATTTTTACCTCTTTGCGGTGCTGGCTGGGTAACTCTAAACTAATACGGTAGTCGAGAGAAAGCAATGCAGGAGGAATTTTGCTTATGGCCTTTGACACTACAGAGTTATAAGCGCCACAAATCCAATACCACATACATTTATGTTCTCCAGGCTAGGGATGACGGAAGTGGGCGTTTGACTTATAGTAAGGAGCTTGCTTTGTACATATATACAACTATAGTCCGTAATGAACACACGTGTCAACCAAATAAGTGGATTGAGCGGCAAGCCAACTATCTGCTCTCAGAAAAAAGCCTTTTAATACTTGAGATCTCTAGAACCTTTCGAAGCAAGCTTAAATTCGCACTCTGGACGTAGTTATACTGCAAGAGCTTAGATTGTCTGGGAGTTTGATAAGTAACTCCACCGATGGTTACACATTTTACTAGAAAATTTATTAGAAAAAATTAAAAATTGTATTTAACGTTTTCGTCCAAAAGCGATACAGTAATGTATCATTGACTATCGTTCAATCAAGATGCGGCTAAGCATGGGCAGACATCCGTTCCAGGTGGCCACTTTTCCGGAACTTGTCAGAAACATCATTAAAGAATCTCATTTCCACTAAACGGCCGAGTTCCGTTCCAGGTGGCCATATTCTAGAACTTCTTCCAAAAATCATTCAATAATCCCATTTCCATCCAACATACCCAATCCCATTATAATCGATTAAGAAACTACCGAGTTCCGTCCCACACGACCATATTCCAGAACTTCTTCCAAGAATCATTTAATAATACCATTTCCATTCAACCTACCCAATCCCATCATAATCGGTTGAGAAACAACCGAGTTCCGTCCCACATGGCCATATTCTAGAACTTCTTCCAAAAATAATTTAAGAAGCTCACTAATTTTGATGTGCCACGCGAAAACCTGTTCTACGATCAATTGTGTCCACGATAAACTGTTATACGATAAATTTTTCCACGATAAATTGATTCCATGATAAATTGTTTCCACGATAAATTGTTCTACGATAAATTGTTCTTCGATAAATTGCTCACGATAAATTGTTCTCGATAAACTGACAGTAAATCTCTTAAAATACTTGGCTAGTTTTCGCAAATGTTTGTCGAAATTATGAAATCTCAAACAAAAGCTTCCACTTCCAGGCCTCCAAATTATGGAAAAACTTAAAAGTTTTAATACTTAAAAGTTAAACTTAAAAGTTTAATACCGATTAGAAAAATATTTCCCCTTAAATTTTGAATAAATTTCGTACCAAATTTTATTTAAAATATAATGGTTATGTATAATGGTATTTTAAAATATTAAAATATTTGGTAAAACCGATTATAAGCGAGGAAGCTTTTCTTAGAAGCTACCACTTTCGGTACACAAATTTCCTCCACATATCCTAGGATCATTGGATTTATGAAAAAATCATTTGATGAAACTTGATCCTGATCAGTCAATCCGTTTGTACTTTAAAGAGGACAAATTTTGGCGTAAAACAATTTTTGTCAAAAATTTTAATTTTCTATTTAATTTTGGAAAACTGATGTTAACAGATATTATAACAAATTTAACTTAATATCTGTTTGTACGATTTCTCATAAATTATCATTGTCCGAATAGGAAGTTGAAGAAAATTTCATGATTGGAAAAATTGTTCTAGTTTGTGTCAGTATTGGTCCTAAAAATATAATATATATCACGCAATTCGAACAGAGTTTTTATTTTAGTTTAAAACCGTTATTTGTCTTAATAGTTGAACAATTATCGTAAAACTAAAATAAGCATTGATTTCGAAAATGGGGCGTTTTTTTAAACCGAGACTTCTTTTAAATGTCATGGAATATTTAATTTACAATAATCTTCAGTTACATTAAAATCCTATTTCCTACTATGTATAGTAATTGTCACTCCAACACCTATTTCAACGTGCATAATTATACACCCCACTGTTATTAAACTGCGTCGTATATTTCCATAAAAAAACAACGAGGACAAAATAACAACATAAAGACATTCAACTCGCAAGATTCGTTGCTGCAAATTTTGCTCTTTGTTCAGCAACGCCACATTGAATTGGAAAATTTTCCACTTACTCGTACAAAGGAAAAGAAATTGTATAAATGGAAAATTAAAAACAATTGAAACGGTTTTTTCTTTTTAAATAAAATATCGCGAGAGTTTATTGTTTTGTTAAAAGCTGTAAATTATAAATAAATGATAATAACAATTCACATTATAAGCGTGTTCCAGCGAACTTACATATTTTATGGATCTTCTTGTTATATCATTTATATCACTTTACAAAGTGCTTGTTTATCTATACTATAAAGGAAAATTCCTTTCGCTCATTTTTTAATTTTATTTATTTTTTTAAATTTTTAATTTCCATTTTCATCTTCCCTGTACATAAAGGATACGCTATTATTTAGCTTTTATTAGCATATTAATTATCTTTAATTACTGATGTTAATTTATGATAATTAAATGTAAATATATCATGTAATTTAATTTTTAATTTTTCTTAATTTTCTTTCTTTTTATGCAAAGGTGTACTCACTAAACACGCATCCGCCTTGTTTTATGCGTGTTTTATATAAAACTTAATTTTCCGGATGATATAATGTTGCCATGAATAGACGGGAACAAAAATAAATGTTTTAAATAGTTGCAGATGATAATTAAAAAGATTTATTGAATAAAGGAATTCTTACCTAAAAACCTGGTTTGATGCTGACGTCCTCGTCACATTTCTTACGACTTGAAATTGAAAAGGTTTATGGTTCATGCATCTTAGACAACGAAATCATAATCAATGTCATTATATTGAACAGAAGATTTTTTGCAATCAATGATTGAATCTTATTTTAAATTTAATCATATTTTACCCAAAAGGTATTCAAATTGAATAGAAATGTTTATAAATCTGAATTTGTTGTTGCTGTGAAGTATATAAGAAATTTATTGAACCATAATGTACGGTAATGATTTTGTGTGTGTGTACCGTACCGCTTTTCATGAAAAAATTTCCAATTGATTGAAACTTTTCAATGGGACATGGTTGGTATCAGTTCTGGTGTGGGCAGAAAATAAAATATTATTTGTTTTGTCATAAACTTTAATTTAATATGGCTAATTGAAAAAAAAATGTTATCAATTTTAAATGTAAGAATGAACGGTTTTTGGTGGTAAATGTGGTGTAACAATTAAATCTATGCGTAAAGGGTAATTCGAATGGCTTAAGTTTTTCGTTCTTCACCTTCCCAATGAATCAAATTAATTATGCTGGAAAGATATATATTTTGGTTGGTTTATAGCAAAACACAAGTAAAACTAAAAGTTGTTTAGTTACTAGCAGGATCCGCTTTGCAAGAGTAGATGTTCAATATACCAACCATTGAATTTGGGGACTAATCAACCGAGGTTTATGCTAAATAAATTAAAAGTATTTAAAATATAAACTCCTGTTGCGACTGCACATGTGATTTTAAGAAAATTTTAAATAGTCACGAATAGCAATACAAGGGAATTCCATCGTTTTCCTTGTCTACGCAAATAGGTCAACAAGTCGTCATAATTTAAACTTCGTCGCCGTAAATTTCTTTTGGTCGTGCCTGGACAAGTATATAAGCAAAAGTGTAATGATGTATAGTCAATACAATATACGACTTCCACCCCACGATTTTTAATAAATACCACTAGCAGCATCCAATACCTTTTGTTTTTATTCATAGTATTATAGGGCCATATAAAAAGTCTCCGCGGTTTTTTCATACATTTTTGAACAAAAATTTTCTTTTTTGAAAATAAATTTTAATCAAGTAGATATTGAGCATTATTATCTACGATCGTTTGCCATATTTCAGGTAGCTTCATAATTCCATCGGTGTAGAACTTCTGTGAATTATCATCGAAAAACTTGGCCAAGTGATTTTCAGCGGCACTTCGATCGGCCATTTTTTTAAATGGTATTCAGACGGTGCAATGTCTGGGCTATACGGTGGATGCATAAAAACTTGCCAACCAAGTTCCATCAATTTGTTCCGAGTGATCAAAAATGTGTGTGGCCGCGCAATATCATGATGGAAAACAGCCCCCTTTCTATTGGCCATTTCTGGTGACTCTTTCTGGATTGCTTCCTTCAAACGATCGAGTTGTGCACAGTACAGGACCGAATTTATGGTTTCGCCACGTTGCAGCATCTCATAATAGACCACTCCTTTCCAATCCTACCAAACACATAGCCTTGTTTACCATCAATCCCAGCTTTAAAGTCGTTTGTCGTCACCACCATTTGACAATGAGTACTTGCATTTGATATTCTCGTATTTCACCCATTTTTCATCGCTTGTAATGATTCGCTTCGAAAATCGATCGATTTCGTTGCGTTTCAGCAGCATTTCACTGATGGTAATTCGGTCAATCAAATTTCTTTGCGTTAATTCATGTGAAAACCAAACATTGAGTTTCTTTTTGTAGCCTGTTCTTTTCAAATGATACCAAACTGTCATGTAGATGGTGTTTAGTACCTCAGCCATTTCCTGACAGCTTGCGTGCCGGTCTTGCTCCGGTGATGACCGATCAGAGCGAAGTGAATCTTTGACATCCAAATTTCCGGAACGGAATCAAGCAAACCAACCCTTGGTCCTTCACAGCATCTAACCATACACTTCACAAATTTGTTGGCATGTTTTTGCAGCGTTTTTACCTGTTTTAGAGTAAAAAAAAATCACATGGCATATTTCTTCAGATATTTCACTCAATTTCATCAATATAACTTTTTACATAAGCAACGAATTAGAAAACTATCTGCACAAAAAATGTAAGCTTGAAATGTCACCTTTTAAGCAGATGTCAACTTGACCTCCGACATATATAGCCATTAATGTCATCTACTGGCAAAAAAACGCGGAGACTTTCTCTATGACCTATTATTTTAGTTGAATGTAGAATTTTTTATATCCAAAATGGACATATCACCTTTGGAAGAAGCAAATTGCAGTGTTACAATCTAGTAATGGTCGGCCGGTTTCTCAAAATGATTGTGTTATGAACCATTTTAGTTGTCTTGAGCCCATGTAAGAAATTCTCTTGATCCTGGAAATCGCCTAAATTCAAATATAAGCGACACGGGAAATGAATTGGTTTCGTTGAAAAATAAAAAATTCTACTATCCAAGAGTTTAAATTTTCTGCAGATTTGTTGATTAGCCAAATTCCCGTTATGTAAATTTGAGTGATGTTCTACAATATTCTACTAATGTGAGTAATGAAAGTTACTGTAGGATGAGTACTTACTATTCGGTCTTGTTCGACGTCACCACAATATCAGTCTAGTCTTGACCGGTGTGATGGTTTTGGACATGTTCAAATTCTTTGGGCAGAAATTTATGCGAGTGTTCAGTGTGCATTTTTTGAAAGAAATGTACCTTCTTGGGCAATAATTTAAGCTATGGTTCGCATTTTGTACACGTGTATAATCATTCGTGTTCCGATATGAGCCGTAGGCTTCATGTAATAAATTTTTGAAATTTAATCAATTTATCATCTACATATTTGATTTGAATTAACATTTATTTACAAGTTCATTAGATGAGCCATACAGATCATATCGAAACATGGATTACTGAACCACTCAAACCCCATACACGATAAATTGGTAAATTCAAAAATTCACAACAGTCTTTCAATTGTTCTTAACATAAATTGATGGAGATTTTTCAACGTAGCGTAACCATTTAACTCAGTTGGGCTTAATGAATCCGACAATACCACAGCCTCAAAGAAGATTTTTAATTTCGTGATTAATTTGAATCCGATATTCGTCGTTCGCAACCTTATGAACTTAGATCGATCACCCTTTCTCTCAAATGTAGATATATAGTCGTTGGTGGTCAAGACCCAACTCTCACTTGCGAAAGTTAGGCAGGTCTTATATAAGTGGTTTGTAAAGTGCGAGTTTACTGATTTGATTTTATTTTGTGGCAAAAACCTTGATTTTCCATTCTTCTATATGTTTGATTGAGACCCGTGGTTTTCGTTGTGCTGATCAAAATATCCAGTGGCAGGTAATCGGTAACTGCGCACGTAGTCTTCATTTATTAATGATTGCCGTCTGGTTCAAAAGATTCTGAAGATCGCCAGGTCTTAAATGTCTTTGCACGTTGCATGTTTACAATTTAATAGCGTTTAACAAGTACATTTTTCGATGTCGTTTTTGCGATGAATCCAATAAATTAATTGAAGGCCTTCGTATTGGGTCCATAGCTTGTAGGTTTTCTTAAGAGAAGGTAGTTGGCGCACAGCTCCATCTGCTTATTTTGTGTGTGGATCACGTACTGATAATAGAATTTTGGGTATAAAAAACAACCTTGAACACATATATAACGATCCGCTTCATACCAGACAGATTCCCACTTCTATCATTTTCCGCCCCTAATCTGGAGAAAAGACGTTGTTTCGGTTTTGATTTTGTGGCATCAATAACTAGCCGTGACAATGACCATAAGTAGCCGTTTGTTAAACACTTTATCGTTGCAATCTCCTTATTAAAACCACGAAACTAATTTAAGTTTTGGTAATTAGTTTAAATTTTATTATATTAACGTTTTCGATCACTGGATGATCATTGAGGGATTGTTATTGCCCATTCAAACTCGTTTAATTTATCCTTGAACAAATATATCTAGGAAAAGATGAAATTCCAACATGTTATTACTAAGCAATATGTTTCTCGCGTTCAACTCCAAAAGCCCTTGCCTCGATTTTCATTACAAATGTGATTGTCAAAAAGAAAATATGTGAGAGAAAATTATCCTCATTAACCCTAAAATTGCCAAAATTGTTAAAAATTATTTAATTAATCCAGCGCATTTCATCTTTTATTTATTAATCATAATTATAGTAACCATTATATATACAATAAAATAATTAATAGTTTGAGTTAATATGTTAGTGGTTCAAATTTCAACATTATTTTTACTCAATGCTCAGTATTCTTGGTAGGCAACTCTTACCAATATAAAAATACGGAAGATGCACTGACGAACTTTTTTATAGAAGAGACAGTGTCAGCATATTGTGGTATTGCATCAATCGTTGAACAATAAGAAAAAAACTGCCCATGAAATGGTAAATGCCGCATTATTCTACTTTTCAAATTGCTGATTGTAATGTAAACGTTATATCTGTGGTCACAACCAATAAGTCTAGTTTAGTCTATTTGTTTTAATAAAATTATTAATTCTCTATTTCTAACCTATATTTCAACCTAATCGAGAAATTTGTAGCTTATTTAGTACCAGAAGAATTCGAAATAGTTAAAACAGCTAAAGTTTTTTAATTCATAAATGATTTTGAAAGAACTGCTAAAGTAAGTTTGAATTTAACATGAATATAGTAATGTTAAACGAGTTTTCAAAATTAGAAAAAAATTAGAACAAAATGAAAATTAAATTAATGAAGATTGTGATAACATCATAGAAGATCCTAATTATGCACCCGGGAAATCAAGCAACCATGACACGGGAAAGCAATAATATTGCAGATGGGGCAGAAACTCAAAATTTTGAAGTTCAATTAAATTGTCAACGGCAGCAAATAGATGAATTCCCAGCCTCAAGTAATACAATTTAAAATGTTTTTTTTAGTTGAATAGTTTGAAAATTATCAAAATTTGTGATACATAATTATTTCAAGAATATCCAGTACAAAATGAAAGTGAAATTAACGAAGATTGTGATTATAGCATAGAAGATCCTATTTATGATCCCTCGGAATCAAGCAACTATGGCAATGATAGCGACATTGAAATAATGGGTAAAGAACTGTAGAAAAATTTGGCAAGCGATTCGGAATCACACAATTATCAACATGGCAATTTAACTAACATTACGAATAATGCGGAACCTTCCACCTCTGTGACAAACTCTGTGGGGGAGGAATACGTCCGGAAAAAAAGCAACAGAAGGAAATGCAAGTCAAACGTAATAGAGATCAGCCATGTTTGAACACGAAAGGCAAAAATGTCAACTCTCGAGAGTGTCAATCGCTTTCGATGTGTCAAAAAAAATGTTGTCTCAACATGTTCTATGAACGGCAATGTATTATTTTTAAAAGGTACTGGGAGCTAGGCAGCTATAATCTTAGACATGCTTTTGTGTCTGGTGAGAAAAATTACTTTAGGTTTGTATATGGCATTAACATTATTCTAAATTATTTTTACGTTTGATAGAAATCCGCGAGAAAAAACTTCTCTTCAAAAAATAGCGGTCGCACCACGAAAGCAAGATCATTCAACATATTATTTCTTTGAAATAGAAACAAAGAGGTTGAACGTTTGTCTAAATCTAAAGTCTTACCTCAGCCTTTCAATTTAACGGTGCATGATTGTAGTACCAATGAAGCGCACTGCTATATGTGGCACGAGACTATTGCGCAAAGAGGGGACAATAAAATCGCATCTTGCATTTACCGACATTTGGAAAATATTTCGCGTACAACCAAATTCGCAGTTTTTTACAGCGATAATTGTAGCGGACAAAACGAAAATTCGTTCGTTGCAACTATGTTTTATTTATTCATGCAAAACACAAATGAAAACTCCTTGGAGCTAATCGATCATAAATTTATGATTTCTGGGCATATGTGATTGGTATCAATTTATAAGATCCGTTGCTACTGGAAATAGATTTCTTGTCCACGAAATGAGCCAGTATGTTATTCTGGACTTCGCCCTTATTGCAAAAACGAAACTAATGTGGCACAAAGTTGATGAAAACGGGCAGAACTTCTTGTGGAACGAGGTAAAATGGCTTCGATTACTAAGGATTCCGGAAGTATTCAATTCAAGACTACATTAAACGATAACGAACCATTTCGAATTTTGAATGTAAGGTGTTCAGAGCTTCAAAAATGTTATACAGCCCAGCTAAAACTAAGTTCCGCCCAGAAGAAGGATCTACTAGATTTACTTCCTTTAATAGACAGACGAGTTCATTCCTTTTATGAGGCCCTGCAAACTGAATATATGTCAAATACATATCCAGATTTGACGGAAAGAGATGACACCGAAGAACAGTAAGCATTGCTACTTCATCTTAGTTCAAATTTTTTAATTTTTTATTTAACTTAACTCATAAGACTGAAAATAAGAGTTCCTAAGAGATGAAATCAATAATAAATTGAAATAGCAAAACTACTTATGTTGCGTTTATTTTACAAATTTTATTTCTACAATAGGGAAAAACCACTTAAGTCAATGTAGCTTCCTTTTCCAGCACTCTCTATTTTGCAAGAACTGCTTATCTAACAAAACTACATAAAATTTAAATCTAATGAAATTTTTTCAAAGATTTTATATATTTCCTTGACCCCTATATGGCTTATTTTATATTGTCCTAAAACGCGACTGTATTTGTGCTTCATACAATTCCTATACATTAATTTATTATTTGACAGTGCTTTATTGGCAAAACTACTTTGGAAAATAAACACGACTTAAGCAGTTGTTGGTTGTGACCACAGATATTATGGTCTATGTTACGGTAAACGAGATAAAGGTAGAGCAAAATAGTAAGCAAACATAAACATTGAGTAATAAAACATCAGCCTTAAAAAAACATCTTTATTTATTTAGAAGATATCCTAATCGTCTTAGTTGGGTGTGACGAGCACGTAGAACTGTTGAAAAGGACACCGGAAATTATTATTATTTATTGTTGTCAAGATCCGAACTAACAGTTAAAATTAATAAAATATACATTTTACAAAAGCGACACGATACTTGGGACACATAGTTTTGTAGAAGAAGGATAAGGGACGGACTCGCCAAAAAGAGATTCAATTTAGAATATTCGAGCGCTGAAAACTGTGAAACAAATGCCATAGCCCATGCAGGCAGGCTGGTATCGTCGTTTCATACCAAAATATGCCGGCATGATCACCACAATCACCAGTCTTCTACGTAAAAGTGGTATATTTCAATAAACGGCAGAAGCAGATTTAGCAGAAACGAACAAAGATGAAACATGGCGTATAAAGTTATCCAGCGATAACCATCGATGAATCAATTCGAATGAGACGTGTTCCAGACATAACACTTTAAACGTTAAGTTTTAAAGAATATTTAAAATTTGCACGTGATAATCGTCAATGAACCGATTCAAATGAGGGCTTTCCAGACATAACACTTTAAACGTTAAGAGTTACCGATTTTTAAGTTTGCGCGTGTATTGCATTCCTTCCAATTTTCTTCCAACGTGAAACTTGACCTGCAAAATTGTCCAACGATAACAGTCAACGAACCTAAATTGTAAACATGCATTTCACTTCACCAGTTTTCCAGAACTCTCAACATGGAACTTAACAAACATAACACTTTAAACATTAAGTTTTTATGAATTTTTGAACGTTTACTTCATTACACTAAACTTTTCCGAACTCCCTACATCAAAGTTGACACGGAAAGCTTTCCAGCGATAACCATCGACGAAGTCTTTACAACTGTTTTAAATTTTACTGTATACATTAATAACGGGTGGGGCAAAAGTCCCGCTACCATTTTGATTGCCTATAACTTTGTTCAAAGAAAAGATAACTAAGTTTGGTTTTCATAAAAAGTTTATTTGGTCTTTACATTTTTTTTTTGTTATGATTGGAAAATTATATCGGCTAAATGGTGACCGCGATTTGCTATGCAACTTTCGGCTCTTTTAAGACATTTTTCATGACATCCTGCAACACCTCAGGCTGAATTCCTTCAATTTCGTGACGAATATTGTCTTTAAGATGTTGAATCGTTTGAGGCTTATTCACATAAACTTTTGATTTTAAAAAACCCCATAAGAAAAAGTCTGGTGCTGTTAATACCGGAGATCTGGCTGGCCATGCTAAATCGCCATTTAGCGAAATTAGTTTTCGTGGAAAAACGTCAAAAAACGAATTGTTGAACGGGCTGTGTGTGCTGTGGCCTCATCTTGCTGAAACCACATGTCCTCTAATCCTTGCTATTCCATTTCAGGCACAAGAAAATTTCGAATCATGTCTTGGTACCATTCAGCAGTAACAGTAACTTCAATACCTCGGTCATTTTCAAAAAAATAGGGACCAATAATGTTTCCAGCATGAATACCACACCATACAGTTGTTTTTAGTAGCTGCAATGATGTTTCATGAATTAATTGAGGATTGTGTGTTCCCCAAAACCGACTGTTCTATTTATTGACGTGACCACTGAGAAGAAAATGGGCTTCATCGCTCATTATCAATTTAGACGAAAAATTTTCAATTTCACCAGACAGCCTTAGGATTGCATTACTGTACTCAACTGATCGTTGATCATGATCTCTCGGTAGCAATTTATGGACTAATTGAATTTTGTACGGGAACATTTTCAAATCAGTTTTCAAAATTCGCCTTAAACTGCGTGCAGAAATGTGTAACTGGGAACCACGTCTCCGAATTGATGTTTCTGGAGACTCTGCAACACTATCGCGCACCAGAGCCACATTTTCAGCGTTACGAGACGTCCGTTGTCTTTCAGAACGAGGTCTGTCTGCTGTCGTACCGTACTGTCGGAAATTCGCATGTAAACAATAAATTGTGGTTTTGTGATGCACTGGACGATTAGGACATTTTTGACGAAATTTGAGCTGAGTGGCACTAATGGAACGACTATTTTCATTAAATATTGTCACTATTACTGCTCGTTCTTGTGGCGTATATTTATCCATTATAAAATTTGGGCGTCTACACAACACAATGGTTAAAGCGATACTGAAATAAACGTCACATAACCAAGATGGCGCGTAATCAAAATGGTAGCGGGACTTTTGCCCCACCCGTTACATATTACGAAAAAAGTGGTTTTCACAAATCTCTGTATGTAAACTAAATCTAACTCTATGTAAACTAAATGGCTATAGCTTTTCTACAGGCCAGACAGATTGACGAAACATGGTAAAACTTCAAACTTAAGGTTTTCTCATACACCTATTAACATATTTTTAAAATGTTTAAATCAATGAGATAAATTTTGTTGTGTAGGTGATTCTGATATTATGATTTGATTATTTTGAAAAACTTACTTTACATTGCGTAATAAGTTTGAATAAAAGAAAGAAATACGATTTTTAAGGAAGAGGATTTTATCTACTTTCGGGAGGGAGCTTCGAGCCATCTTCACAAAAGTTATAAACCGTTGGCACCGAATTCACAAAACTCTTCCTCAATTTTCATTGTATAGTCGAACGAATATTTTAATCTCTTAACTGGGTGGAATTGTATAACAAAACCTAAATGTCCTTAAACAAAATAATTTTTTGACTTAATTAAAAAAAAAAAAATGTTAACTAAATAAACAGAAAAAATTGTTACTGTTTATAATGTGATGTTGCGCCTAGAGAAATTTAACTAACCCCGTGTTTCTCGTACAGGTTACTACAAAATTAATCTGAATTACAGGATTGCTGTAAAAAATGCTTCTGTTGCTTACGAGAAAATCTAATTAATTCGTTCATCACTTTTACCAGTTTAATTTCTCAACGTAGAAACCTGTTTCTAATGAAAATATTATAATTAAATTGGTGCCTAACGGCAGTATCTGAACATTAATATGCAAAGCTGGTAACAAATGTAATTTAAATAAAAAATTCCGAAATAACAGAAATACTAAAACTTGTACCCATGAAAGTTTCCCAAAAAGCTCTTTTTCTGTTTAAAACAAAATATTGTATGTTTTATGTTGGCGTATATAAAATTTATGTGTGCGAATTTTTTTTTTACTAATTTTCATTTTTCATTATATAAGTTTCATTTGCCAGAAAACAGGGAAAATGGTCGAACAATGTAAGAAAACATGAAAACCGAGGAAACCCATTTAACAATACAATAAACATATGTACGTATGTAAATAAGTTTATTGTTGTTGTTCTTTTTATTTCTCCCAACCTGTGGAAAGATATTTTTTTTTTTTTTTTTTTGCAAAATTAACATTAAAATTTGCTACCCCGTGTATTATGCTTTTATTTAAGCTTTATTATTAACGTAAAATTTTTGAATAAATGGCAAGTTCTACTCTGTTTATAAAATAAATACAGAATCCTTGCCTTAAGCCTAACAAGTTTATTATATGCGCTGTGGCTTAATTATAGGCGCTCTGAATACACCATTTTATTGTTTTATTTTATTTCAGAATTTATAGTAAAATAGTGTCGTATTGTAGTATTGCCTACTCTAATCGGTTCAAAAACTACACTGTAAACATAAAAATTCAGTTCCGGCAATTCATATTTCTAGGACGTATTTCTAGGATTTTCTCATATTCTTATATGGAACTATTAAGAACTTAGCCATTTGCGCTAATTGTAACATATTGGTAGTCCTTTTAGTCATTGTAACCCACTCAAAACAGTATCAATCATTTTCTTTTATCAAAACAAACAATTATTAGTTAGAAATCATATACTTAGAGAAAAACTATTTATTAATATTTTTTAACCGTAGAGTACAAAAACAACAATTAAATGAAAAAATCTGGGATACATATTCTGTTGTTGACTAAAAAGTTTAAAACTACTTCTCGTCTGATACAAGTTTAATTAGAAAAAAACTGGGATGAGATGAAATAGTATTCTTTGAAGAATTTTTTTTTCTGGAATGAAAAACTGAATTAACTTCATATGCTTGTCTAAAAATATAAAATCGGATATTAAATCTAGCATAGGGAATAACTCTAACCTAATGTGGCAAGCAATTTAAACGCAAATTCAGTAACATAAATTTATAAATATTTATCAAAAATACTGCTCTCTTGTACAAAAGATACTGCCAAAAAATTAAAAATCATTAGGCCTCACGAAGAAGGTGCATCATTTACTAGAATAGGCCGTTACAAGGGAATGGGCGAGTCACCTCACCAGTTAGAAACGTTATGGAAAAATATCAATACAAATCGTATAGTATGGCTACGGGTTCTTACTTATCAAAAATAGTGAGTAAAACCAGAAGCACCCCAATGGTTAATATAGAGCGGCTATTCGAACGTTTGAATAAAAAAAAAATCCGCTTAGTCAAATAGAAATTCAACCTAAGACTGGTGATATTGATGGTGATGCTGTTGATACAGAAGGAAATGACGATAATAAAACTAGTGCAAATTTTATGGCAAGCCGTGGGTAGGTTTTTTTCGTTTTAAGTAACGACCTATATTCACAATGTATATGTATTCACAATAGTGTCACTGTTTCCGAGTCTGCCAGTGCAGATAAGGATTCTGCTTCAAAATACCTGACCGAAATGAATGAAGTATTGATGCTGCAAAGACGGACAAATTTTCAACGTTGATGAAGCGGTATTATTTTGGAAAAGTTGCCATCACGCACTTTTATTGCTTATCTTTGGGATTTCAAATTAAAACCGATACTTGTGCACCGTGCAGTAAATTATCGAGTCCTTAAAAATGTTTTGAAAAACAGTCTTCCGCCGTGTTGTGGTATTCAAATAAGAAAGCGTGGGTTACAAAATCTTTATTTGAAGATTGGTTCACCAATTATATTTGCCCTGCAACAGAAGGTTATTGCAAAGAAAAGTTATTGGATTTTAAGATTTGGTTGATTTTGGATAATGCCCCTGGACATTTGAACGGTCTTTGCCATTTAAATAAACATGTTTAAATGTCCGTCTTTTTGTCCAATGGATCAATGGGTTATTGCCACATGTAAGACATATTAATTACGATGCACATTTTTCCAAGCCATAAAACCTGCAAAGGAAAAAATGCGCCTACTTTATCCGAATTTTAGAAAAGTTCTACTACAATAAAAACGTCATGGAAGTTAAGGCGAGATTAATAAAATGTTTTTGTTGGGTTCGAAATCCGTTTTACGGAAGTCACTAATACGATAGTGGAAATTGGACAAGAATCGGCTTTCAAGGAGCTATATTACGTCGACGTAATTCAATGCATTGAATCAAATTGGATGATTAAACACTCATCAACATAGATGAACAACGAGCCTATAAGAAGAACGCCCAAACAATTTGGGCAAGGAAAACTGTGTTGAAGATCCCCCACAAACATTTAGCTTACTTACAAAAAATGGTTTAAAATGAGGGGTGGTTGAAAAATTGTCCGAGTTCATCAATGTAGAACGTTGCTACACAGAATTGTATGAAAGCACCAAAAACCCAAGAAGAAGCAGGTTCAAAAACCTATACATAAATTTGGAGAAAAAATAAATTTCGAGATTTACACTACTGCTCATAAGTTGTTACGACTTGTTTTTTGTCATAACAATCATTTCCCTACATACGATCATTCTTTGTATTTTACTTCTACGGCGAATCTTGCGTTGTGTCGTTGTGACTTATAGCAATGCCACCTGGGTACGAACACGTCGCAATTATTCTGTACTTAAATATTTTCTACCATGTGGACATGTTTTTTTAATTCTCGTGTTTTTCCCTACAATAAGGCCGCGCGCGATCGTCGATTAAATAAGAGAGCGACACCAATTGTGTATCGGGTGTGTGCGAAGCAATGCGCTCTAAAGGAATATTTTTGATTATATGTTTCTCGTTTGTATCAATGCAAATTAATGCAAACGAAAAACAGAGAAGGAAGAAGATTCTTCTAGAGCGGGTTGGTTTTCGTTGTGCGGTGCGCGATTTTTTATTTTTTGAGTCCAGTTTTGTTTTGAGTCGAAAGTAGAGTTTTGCATTGATAAACAAAATATAATTGAGAAAATAAAATTAAAAAAGTATAATAAAACAATTTAAAAAAATACCTTATAGTGTTAAGTACAATAGAAATTTAAACGAGTTTTGTGATTTACGATTGATATTTTTTTTTTATTGTTTTGAAGTGGAAGAAGTTTTCCATTTTCATTTTGGTGTAGAGAAGAAATTGATTTGTGAATAGCTTTTCTCAATTTAAAAATAAAAAATAAAAAAACCAAAAATGTCAAGATAATCATTTTTATTAAAATTTACATAAACTGCATATATTTATTAATTATTATAACGTACATATACTAGTATTTTTATTGAATTGGAAAACGTGTTGTGAGGTTTTTCTGGCATGCATATCTATGTATATACCAGGCTTATTTTATATGGAATAAATTTATCCGAGTGGAAATTAAGCAAATCAAAATTATACACAGTATGAAACACCTACTAAAAAACCTACCTAGTGCCTGTGGTTGTTTACGTGGTACATCAAAATAATACATCTCCGTGTAGTACCACAACCCTTGAGAAGGAGCCACGTCATTGTTACGGGTGTCCAATAACGTGGCTATTTGTTTGGTGGTTACTGTAGTTTTTGCAGAGGTGTGAGGACGAATAACGGTGAATTTTGTAATAAAGGCGGGGCAACGCCCAACGACCTAATACCAATCACGTGGTCATATTTTATTTGGTTTACCAGTGAAATTTACCGGCGGGTGGGTTGCATCGTTGGAGGATCGTTCTTTGATTAATTTTAAATATTTTAAATTTTTTGGTCAATATATTTGTAATCGTGCACCAACAATTCGGTGTTCGTACGCGCGAAATTGGTGCGCATTGGTCTTGCCCCAAGAATTTTTTCTCTTTGCGGTTGTTTTATTCATTTCTCTTGGAATTGTATTTTTAGCGGGTTTTGGTTTCCGTTTCCTCGGTGATGAATAAACATAAAATGAATTGCTACATATTTTCCGGTATTCTATGATGAGAGCGGGGATTCTGTTCCGTGTCGGTGTAGCGTTTGCGGTCCCTTGGTGCCCCCATCCGATTTCGTAACCAGGGCTTTGCCCTGTTTAAATTCGAAAGGATGCGCACACTAAGGCACCTCACTCAGTTATAATTATTGTGTTGCTCGTTCCTCAAGTTGCGGCCGACGAATTTTGGCGGAACACCCGGTTTATTATTATTTATTTTATTTGCGATTTATTTTTTTTAATTTCTGTAATTAATATCTATAATAATGGTGTAGGCCGTGAGCCACGCAAGCCTTAAACAACGCGCCCCATAGCGCTTCCCCCTGAGTTGAAGAAGGCGAAACATCACAGTGTGAGGCCTCTGCGTAAACACACGATAAAAGTCTGCAGAATGGTGTTGAACTATTTTGTAACAAAGTGTTTAGGCACCCCCTTTTTCATGTTTTAATGATTACGGATTATGTTTCCGAGAAAACATTTGAATAAAATTAAGTACTTATCTGAAAAGCAGTTTCATTATACCAAACACCAATGATGAATTGTTAATTTCACAACCCTCAGCCTGCGCTTGGTCGGACTGTCGTAAACTGTTTATTACAGTACAGTTACAATAATAGAATGTAGGAATTTCCAGAAAAATTTAATAGTCTGGTTTATTCTAGGTAATGATGTTTAAATTGTTTTTTGAAAGGATTTCAGTGAAATGCGTCAAATACGATCAGTTGCAATCTGATATTTACACTGTGAACATCGTAAGCGAAATATCGAGTGACAATTATTTAAACTGCCTCCAAGAAGAGAACTTAGTACTGAATCACGTGCAAAAATTTGGAAAATGACAGTTTTTTTAATAAAAGACGTAGTGGAAGACCAAGAGCGGTAACATCTGCAGATGATCATAGAATAGTGATTACTAGCAACATGAATAGACGCAAAACAACCTCGGAAACATCCACAGAATTAAATTGCTGGTCAAAACTAGTTAGTGTTCCTACGGTTAAGCGTCGTCTACAGGAAGCCGGACTCCACGGCCGTGTTGCTATTAAAAGACCATTACTATGTTAACAAAATAAGCAAAAGCGACTTAAATAGGCCCGTGAACACCAACATTGAACGATAGAAGATTACAAAAAGATTTTATGGACGGATGAGTGCAAATTTGAATTTTCGGTACCCGAAAACAAACATTCGTGAGAAGATTTGTGATTGAACGTTCCAGTAAAAAGTGTATTGCTGCTACTTTAAAGCATGGATGTGGTTTAGTTTAGATTTGGGGCTATTTTGCTGGTACTAATGTAAGCGGTGTTGTGAAAATTGACGGAATTCTAAGAAAAAAAGTGCACCGACAAATTTTGGAGAACCACTCAATACTTTCAGGAATTCGACTTTTGGGTCAACATTTTATCTTTCAACAAGATAATGATCCAAAAACTTCATATAAATTATGTAAAGACTATCTTCACCAATTAGAGGATGAAGGAACGATTAAAATTATGGAATGACCTCCTCAGAGCCCTGACTTGAACTCTATTGAGTTACTGTGAGAAAAACTGAATCGGAAAGTAAAGCAATCAGGTCCAACATCAGCTACTGTTATGTGGACCAAACTTCAATCAATTCGGAACTCAATAACGCCAGAAAGTCTGACAAAACTTATTGCGAGAATACCTCGACTGTGCGCTATGATTGTTCAATCAAGAGGAGGTCACCTAGATATAAGTAAAATTTAAATTAACTTTTCTAATTTTGACATTTATTTAGTAAATTGCTATAAATATACTATATGTATGCACCTAAAAAATAAATATTTTCACATTTTTACTGAGTTTTATATGTTTTATGTTGTTTTCGACAGTGCGTATACACTTTTGAGCAATAGTGTATCTGGGGCGGAATCATGAAATACGACCGAAAAAATTTAAACGGATTTAAAAATATTTTCAAATTTATTAGATTAAAAGTATTAAAATTTACTATGATAGATGCAAACTGATGTATAAATGCAACTTATATAATGTTTTAAAAGCAATGGTTAATCTACAATCGCCGTTTCATTTTATGAGATGGCATTGAAGTCTTTTGTATTTCAAAATAGTAAAAATTCCGGAAATATATAATTATTTTGATGTTTAGAGGGGCAAGATCATGGAATCCGGCCGGAAAAATGTTAGAAAATATTTCAATGGACAAACACCTAAAAATTCGAAAAATGGTCAAATTTGGCGTAGATATTTTGCATGAAAACTCAAATAAATGAAAGTTTAACATAAAAGTTTTTTTCGACAACTATTTCATAATCGAGCAGTTTTAAACTGAAATGTTGTACCGGTTAAAAATGAATTTCGAAAATTTTGTAGGAGATTAGCCAGTGCTCTTCAAATATTATAGAATTAGTCTGCATCCATCATGGTAAATTTGAATACTTTTAATCTAATAAGTTTGAAAATATTTTTAAATCCTTTTAAATTTTCCGGTCGTATTTTATGATTCCACTCCTGCATTTTTTGTTTAACTATTTTATTAGAGACTGAATTTGAATGCATTAATCTTTATCTAAATTTATTAATATTTTGCGAGAATTTTTTTTGGAACCAATTAACATTTTTTTTATATGCACAATTCGGGGCTATTCGAGGTATTCCTGAAATCTGTGTTTTAAAATATGTGTAGAAAGAAAAAGATTTTGTTAACCAGAATTAGATAATTAAATCTAGATCATAATTATTGGTGAAAAATTTGAGAGAAACTAGAAATCTGATCTTTAGGCATTTCAATTGACCGCTATATAATTTTTGTATCGAAGGTCATGCAGAAAGCTAAATTTGTATCTACGGTTATTTTGCTTAGAGTTCGGAAATTCGGATGCAACTAAACAAATAAAAATTTCAAATTTTTCATGGTCAATGATGTAACTCGAGTAATCAGGTAAGCAGAATTAGGTTGCATTCGGATAGGATAAATTAGTAAGATGGTTTCCCTCTATATCTTTCATTTCCTTCTAATTTTCTTGATGCTTGTTGGTGTAAATAAGCTAGGAATGTAAATTCCGCAAATACGCGAAGTCATCTAGAATCACACACACACACACACACATGTTGTGATAAAATGTCGTGAAATACATTTTTTTGGACTGATACTTTTAATATTATAGAAATCATAATTTTAGTGTTGCCATCGCATTTTTTGGGTTGAAATTTTTGCCAACTTCACATACCTTATTTCGACATAAAATTTAGTTAGTCAATGCGAGTTTCTTGATCTCAACGAGTTCCACTCAATAATATTTTTATATGCCTATGACTAAGTCGTTAATGGCACCGAAAATGTATTAATCGTCCGATTTTCTGGTTATTTGAATTATGCCTTGTTATGAAGTGATGTTATAGTATTAACACTAATTATTTACCTTGAGTTGATGCGCTAGTTAACATAAAAATTTTGTAGAATGTATTGGTTGATCAACCAGCTCTAATATATCAATAACGAGTATGTGATGTAGCATATCTCTTTTGATCTTAGTGTTAGTTAAAAGTTATTTTAAATGCATAATACAAATTAAATTTTGTACTCGTTCATTTTTGTTAAATCCTATTTACAATGTCTCAAACATGGGAATTATAAATAGTCTAGTATTAGTTTGTTGAGAGCTTTGAACCAAATATTAAACATTTTAACTTTCTGAAAATTATTAACTAATTTAGATTTATTATAGGCTATGACGGCCATATTGTACTCGTCGGTTTAACTTAATCGAGCCAGTGTAATCATCTAGCAAAATATTACGAGTGCCCAACAATTGGAATAGTTTTCTTGTTATATGAAAAGTGGTTTGAAAACTGATGAGCTGCCGTAGATGTTGCCAAGTCAGACATGTGAAGCGCATGACTCTTATACTTGAAAATTGCGCAAACCGTAACGTTTTTCCAGTAATTCACGAAATAACCCATTTTAGAATAATAACCCTCCTCTAATCTAAAAAAAAGTATAGATTGAGTCGAATGCTACACCGAGCGAATATTTCAATTCTAACGAAGGCAGCCCATTTTAATAATTTCATAAATTTACGTACTAGATTGAAATAGTTTTATTACTTTTTTATGTAAAGTATCACAGCAACAATTAAGTGAGTTCACAAAATTTAACAAAAATATTAAAAATTACATTTAGTTATCAATAATGGCCAAACGACCGCATTTTACACATTCTAATTGAATTGAATGCTTGACCGAGCTAATATTTCAATTCCAACTAATGGGCTAATTATATAACCGAAAACGAAACGAAAACGAAACGGACCGAAACGAAACCTGTGTATTGTGATAAATACAAAAAAATAAAATGGATTTTGAATTTTATTTTTTAGTGGTTTAATTAAAATAATTAAAAAAAAAGAAAAAGCCGTATGCGTCATTGGGGGGTTCGCCCCATTAATAAAAACCGGGATAAAATTGGATTTTTTAAAGTAATTTTCTTAAATATGAAGGAAAATGATCCCGAGCAGTTTTTTAAGTACTGCAGGATGAGTGCCGAAACATTCGATGTATTATTGTCTTTAATGAAAGATAAGCTGAAGAGAACATCAAAAAAGGCAATTATTCCAGAAATGAAGCGGGCAGTAACCTTAGTGTAATTAAAAATTTTTATTTTTGTAACACTGGATGCACATCAATATAACTATTTTGATTTTAGCTATCTTTCACAAGGAGATTCTGTGCAGTCTGTGGCGTGGTATTACCACCTGGGGAAAACCACGGTTATGCAAATTGCGCTTGATACACGCATCGCTATTTACGGTGTATTAAATATAACGTATCTCTCTCCTGTATCAACACAGGAATGGCAGATAATTCCCGAAGAATTCAACTCCAAATGGAATTTACCAAATTATATTGGAGCTATTGATGACAAGCATATCGCCATACGGCTTCCATCTAACTCGGGGTCTTAGTATTGATGGCTGTATGCGACGCTGATTATAATTTTACCATGGTCGATGTTAGATTTACAGGTAGCAAAAGTGATGGTGGGATTTTTCGAAGATCAATATTCGGTTAAGCTGTAATCGGAAAAACATTAAATATTCCAGAATGGCAACCTCTTCCGAGTACCAATGTACAATTTCCACATTATATTATAGGTTATGCCGCTTAAAAATGCATGCAAATGTAAAGTTATATACATATTATAATTTATTGTAATTCAATTTTAGGTGATGCAGCAATTCCTCTAATGGAAATTTTTTTAAGACCATATCGCGGTCTATATTTATATAGACTATATTTTTTTTGTCGCGAACGACAAACTTATCGGCTAATGTACCATTAAAAATGCCTTTGGAATTTTAGTAGCTAGATGGAGGATTCTGTTGACAATACTAAACGTAAGGCCTAAAAATGTTACTCATATTGTGTTAGTCACTGTGTGCTTGCATAGCTTTATTAAAACTCAAAAAACTACTCGACCATTAGCGCAGTACTGTCCAATAAATTTTGCTGGCACTGTACCGGCAAATGGAGACAAGAGATACAACCTCTAACTTCAGTTCATCGTATGGCTCAAAACCGATCAGTAAACATGGTATATAAACTACGAGACGAATTGAAAGAATATGTCAACGGTGTTGTATCTGTTCACTGCCAAGCCAACCTATTTCAACACAATAATTAACTAACACTTTAACATTGTTGAGTTAAACAAATAAAAAATATAAATAATTTTTTTATTTTGAAAATTCTTTATTTTTGCTAAGAACATAATTTGTTATGTGTAATATGGCCTCATCTTGTGGAAATTTTTTTAGTATACGACTTTATAAAGGAACAAAAGCTGTCGACAGGATCATCATTGGGCTTTGGCTGTGGTTGCAAATCACTTTCACATTTCTTTTTAATAAGATCTATGACTTCGTTCAAATCATTTTCCCCTTTTCTTTTTGATGCTGATGTGGAAGTAAGTGTTTCGGTTGAACTTGAATTAAAAATTGATGAGTCGCAGCCATCGTATTCAATCAATTCGTCAAAATATGTTACCTCATCATAGTGCTGATGAGTGGACGACCGGGTATAGTTCCCCTTAGTTCTGTTTAATAAAAATTATTTAGAACATGCTTTTAAATAATAGGAAAATACTTATATTGTACTTCGAAGATAATCCTTCAAGAAAGATACGTTGTCAAAGAAACACCAACTAGAAAATAACGAACTCCCAGATCCAGATGGTTGGTTGAGTTCCCGCATTTTTTTTTGAAATTTATCACGAATATAAGTCCACTTTTTCTTTACTTCACAAGGATCTATAATAATTAAATTTTAAGAACATTCATATATAATTATTTATATGATTACTTACTATTGGCATTCAAATCTTTTGCTATTATTGACCACAGACTATCTTTATGTTTATTATTTTTATATAACTTATGCTTTTTGCCATATAATTCTTCATGTTTTCGAACGTTTTCATTTAAAATCTCCGAATCAATTTCAGATACCTCTGTCATTTTAATTTTTATGTGTTTGACGTTTGATGAAAAAAACAAACCCAGTAAACCAAATCACAAATATTATTCACAATTTATGAAAATTACAACGAATACAATCAATCATTGTGAACTTCGACCGAAAACGAAACGAAAAGAAATTGAATTGAATCGATCTATCAGTTCGTTTTTGTTTCGGTTTGTCTATATAATTGTTATTTGTTCTAATACATTTCGATGCATTCAATTCATAAGTTTTCCCAGTTGTACGATTGAGCGCTTTGATAGCGCTACTTAATCGATCACGGTGATCGCTAAATTTTACCTCACCGTGAGCATCACTTTACACCATATTTGATACACAAATAGATAACCGAATACATTTGTTTTATACTTATAAGTATACGTATACGGTTTATTTCATCGTTTTTATGCATTTTCAAATAAAATTCGTCGGTCGCTCATGCAAAGTACAACTGGGTTGTTTCGGTCCGTTTCGTTTTCGTTTCGTTTTCGGCTATATAACTAGTGCTTAAGGCAGCCCATTTTAATAATTTCACAAATTTACGTACTAGATTGAAATAGTTTTATTATTTTTTTATGTAAAGAATATCAGCAACAATTAAGTGCGCTCACAAAATTAAGCTAAAATATTAAAAAGTTCATTTAGTTATCAATAATGTCCAAACAACCGCATTTTACACATACAAGGCGCCTTTATGGTTGGTGTTTAGAAGAAAAAAAATGTCATTTTTGAGGAATATGATTGGTCGAAAAAATTGTCAGAACGAACGAGCGAACAGCAACCATAAGTCCGGCCTCAATTAAAGGTATCAGATATTACTGAACGTTATTCTACGATAATTTTTGTCGTTTGGAAAACTTATCACTTTTACACTTTACAATTTATCATAGTTTTTGAAGAATTAGAGGTCTTTGATTTTTCGAAATTTCTATAAACAAAAACCATGCAAAAGAATCAGAAAATATGAT
This sequence comes from Nephrotoma appendiculata, assembly GCA_947310385.1. Taxonomy (NCBI): domain Eukaryota; kingdom Metazoa; phylum Arthropoda; class Insecta; order Diptera; family Tipulidae; genus Nephrotoma; species Nephrotoma appendiculata. The sequence goes on along the minus strand of OX371223.1, from coordinate 239,972,021 downwards.
GACCAAATATGACGACCAACTGCAGTTTTTCATTATTAAGTGAGTTTCTGACAGATTGATCTCGCGAGAAAAATCATTTTTAACTTCCGACGTTGAATCTGTAAAAAAGTACGTTTTAAATACAGCTTGTGGACAATGAAATAACGAGTTTGACTTCCAACAATTGGGTCCAGCACAAATTTAACGATCTTCATGATATCAATTTATAGCATGAGAGGTAATATTTTCTATCCTGTCACCATACAAACAACTTAACCAGATAATTTTACACAAAATGTTCTAACGAACTATCTAATCAGTCACCAACTTGCACATTAAGCACTTTATGTATCACCACAAATCATTACATACAAAAATATAAACCATATCTAAACTTCCGATATAAAACAAATAAAACGATGTCGTTTATTGAGATGTGATTGGCGTACGTACGGTTACATCCCATGAGGGACATTTATGTATAACCTAATTTTTTTTTACCAACGATTATTTTTATAAACAAGCATCCTGCCTTAATTGGCATACCACACATAAAAAGCGAGAACATTAGAAAACAGGAAATGACAAAATGAACTTTTGCACTGAATTTATCTCTTGTCTTGAATTATACATATAAACAAACAGGTAACATGGGTGAACCAAAAAACCCCTTAATTATGGTACATTTAAGCATAAATTGTATCTATGTTTGTGTGTTGTATACTTTGTATAAATTTAAAAGGAAGACAGTAGAAAATCTCTTGTATAAACATTAGAAGTTAGAATTTAAGGTTTTTCTTAAATATTATCCTTTAAAACATTTTCATTTGTTTTTCTTTATAAAAAGTTTCCTTTGTTTTTACTTTGTTAACTCTGGGTTTTCTACGCAAAATGAAAATTATTACGAATTAATTTGTGAATATATTTACCCAGACATTTTTTTATTTTTGTTGAAATTTTATACATTAGAGAAGAAATATTAAATAATTAAGGAATGTTCGGTTTAATTATGATATTAAGCCATAATTTTTACAAAAAAAATGGGTAAATAGGGATTAACATGTGGAAGTGGAAAGTAGACATTAAATATTAGAACCTATGTTTTGTCATTTTTCAATATTTTTGGTATGAACGATGGTAGAGAAATTGCTTGGTCATTTTGTCAAACACAAGTTCTACATCAATACATATGTTTAAACCTATTATTGGATTATGTATTTGTAGGAAAATAGTCGTTGGAATAATATCGGTTAACTTAATTTCACAAAATTGTGACTTTATACATATTAGATTACTTGTTCAAAATAACTAATAAAGAGAACAATTTTAATTGAACTATTTTGTTGTATGACGTGATGCGAATAACTATCCCAGAATTCTTTTTCAAATTTTGTTATATTTTCCTATTCCAATATTGGAAGGTATATAAAGAAAAGATTACATTTTAAGTAGAAATCGGATAACGTCTTAAGCGATAATATCAATACAAAAATTTAAAGTTAAATGCAAAGCATACTTACTTACTTAAATCTGCATAGGAATTAAGCGTAAGATTTATCAATATAAAAAATCAATAAATAAAAATATTTTATTTCATTTAAATCTGTATGCAGCCAAAACTGCTATAAAATAAATTTGAACATGAAAACAACAACAAAAAATCAATATAACAAAATTGTTTTTATTGGTACATACCGAGGTACTATTATATGTAGATATAACGTATAACGTATAAAAATTTTAAATTCAAATTTAATTTTTTTTTGTTTTATTTTGAAATTTTTTTCGAGAAACAAGAAACAATTAGTGTATTAAAACAATTACTTCTAATATGGCAAGTTACATTCATTTTTCATTTAATGAGATATTTGTATTATTTATGTTTGTTTTACAAACAGAAATTTTGTAATTTGTGTGTTTTTTATATTAAATTTCAGTCAAGATCACGACTCGGCAAATGCCAGGAAAAAGCGTTGATTGATCTAGTCGAAGAAAATTTTCAATTTATTCAAGGTAAATAACTATCTTTACTACTTTAAAATATATTTTAATAATTTATAATTATTCTTTAAATGTAGGAAAACACGCAACAGCTCGAGGAGCAGCGGACAAAAGAGCTACGTGGAATTCCATTGCGGAAAGTTTAAACGCCGTTGGATCACTTGTTAAAAGTGATGAATAATGGAAAAAAGTACATCACTAAATTAAAGAAAAAATCGATTTACTATTAAGAATTTTTTATATTTTTAGACATGGACAACATTAAAACACACGGTAAAAGAAAAACTTAAAATTATAAGGGCACACCGAACTCATAGTGGTATGGCACCATTAACCAACGAAGCTGGTGGTCTTTGGTGTGATCCCGAGGCTACTGAAATTACTGAATGGGACTGGCGAATTATAAATATGTGTAGCTTAATAACACTCGATGGCGATACAGAGTTTGAGGGTGGTTTCAATTTAATCGTAAGTATAATACATTGATTTTAAATTGTTTAAAATATCTCACATAAATTTTAATGTTAGTCAGCTTCACCACCGGTTAGAAGTAGTCAAGAGCCTGCTTCCTCATCTACCAGTGAACTGCCGATGTCACCAGTTATTGTAAGTAAATACATTTTTGAGTTAGTAGGACTTAGAGAACGCTAAATTTGCCAGTATATTTATTATGAAAATATATATTTTAGTTGACGGCTTCCGATGCCCTTTCCATCACTCAGGAAACGGTAAGTTTAGTAATCGAGCCTGTAATAATGGCGTCTTCTGAAGAAAGATCGGAACCAAATACAGAGCCAGTTTTCGCAATAAGTTACCCGGCGCCTACCATGCAAGATGCTCAAAATATTGAGAGTGTATTTATAGATGCAATTCCCATTTCGCGTCCCCCACCAGCTGTCCGTGGCCAACAGAGGAATAGACCAAGGGTACGTTATTATTGAAATTATTTAATTTTTATATACATAATATGAATATCTTATAATAATAAAATTTCAGCAAAGTACAATCATGGAAACGATTAGAAAGTCGGTGTGTATCCAAGAAAAATATTTAAAACAACACGAAGTAATGATCCAACTTCAAAAGGAAAATAATAAAAACCAACAAGACTTAATTAAAATTATGAAAGAAAACAACAAATTAGTTGCAACAAATAATGAACTTTTGTTGTCATTTAATAGAAGTTATTAAATTTATTCTTTATTTTTATATTTCTATTATTATATTTATTTATATTTTTCTTATTCTTTTTTATTTTTTCTTATTCTTTTTTATTACAATGAAATAATTATGAAACTAATAAAATGATTTTTTATTTATTTATTCAAATTTTATTTTAAAGCGGAAAAGCACACAAGGAAAGTCAAATAAATCATAAATATTATTTATTTGTTGCTTCCATAAGGCATAAAAAAATTTTAAAAATCAACTCTACTCAATAGAAGTTACAGCATTATTATAGGTATAGTTTGAAGAAATTTAATAACAAACAAACCGAACAAAAGCTAATAACTTTTTAGTCAGCAAATTTGATTCCTAAAAAGATACAAACAAAAAAAACAAACAAAAAATAACAGTACCAAACCAATAAATTTATTGAAAGATGCTTATCTTAAAACTACGTGGGTCTTTGGGGTGGAACAGTAAACACACTTTTAAACTTCCGGATTTAAATTATTTACTACCCATTCTCGATTTTCTTGTCCGGCAGCGAATAATGATGTGGTGAAATCGTCTTGTGGTACATTATTGAGTATCAGGATATTGTGCAAAACCACGCATGACATTATTATGTTCGCTGCTATACGTGGCTCATAGCGTAATTTACGCTCTCCCAAAGTACAGCTAAAATAAGTTTATAAATCTATGTTAAAAATTTTAATATACTAAGTAGTTATTTAATTATAGTAAGTAGTTATTTAGTCCGTAAATAGTTTTTATATTTACATACCGAAATCGATTTTTCAGTAAACCAATGCATCGTTCAATTTTGCAACGGATTTATCAATGAAGCTTGTTGTATCGCTCCTCCTCTCGTGCTCTTGGGTTTCTTATGTTATTTAAAAGAAAAGGCTGAAGAGGGTATCCACTGTCACCTATGAGAAAGGAATTGTTATATTGTTGGAGAAGATTATTTAATTACATAATATTAAGAAAAAAGAAATAAAATGTATTACCTAATAGCCACTCTTGTCGTTCACCTTGCTCGTATCTTAACTGTAAAAATGCAAAACTTTGAGAGCATGCCCATATATAGCTATCGTAAGTGGAGCTGCAATGAACATTTTGGTTTTTATTATTAAAACTAGATTTTTATTTTCAAAACTAACTACTTACCCACAGTATCTTGCATTACAAATTATAATTTTTTAATTATTACAAATTATAATTACAAATTATAATTTTTTTATCTAAAATTAAAGAAAACGTTAAAACGATCGATAACATAAAATATGTCAAAATACGATTAGTCTCACCAATTGGGTATTTATCGAATGATATCCTTTTCTGTTTACATAGGCATGCTCAATGTCCTTTTTAATCCCGGTTATGGCAATATGTGTGCCATCGATAATTCCGACAATATGTGAGAACCCATGTTCTGCGAAAAAACTATGACAGTATTGTTAGTTAATAGAAATTTAATAGAAAAAACTATATCCCACATATTACCTTGCTGTGGTGGCCTCAATTTCCGGTGCTGTCTGAGGAAACCGTATATACTTTCCGGATAGTTTTTCTGTAATTAATCTTGTATATTTGCGAATACATTTTGAAATTTTTGGTTGGCTCATGAAAGCCAACGCATCACTACCGACTCTTTTTTGGTAGCAACCACTTGCCAAAAAATTAAGGACTGCTAATATCTTAAAAAAGGAAACACACAAATTGGAATTTATTTATAAAAACAGTCTAAAATTATACCTCTAAATGAAGCGGAATTTTTTGTTGTGTATCTATTATATCCGCTGCTTCTCGAATTTCCTCTATCAAATTTAATGCTACCCTTATTGGTAGTCTATAAATTTCCATGAACCTAAAAATTAAAAAATATATGATCGCCATTTTCCAAAGGTTATCAAATACATATTTCGTTGGTTCTTACTTATTTTCTGGTATAGCGAAAGGGTTCATCGTATATCTCATTCTGCTCCGTAATACTCTCATATGATGAGTATTTTCAAAGTGAAGAGCAGCCACAGGCACAATATTCATCATATTTGTTAAAAATTATAATTTTAATCACCGAAATATTAAAAAAATATTAAATTATATAAAAAAATCACAAATATCATGTATTATTGTTATTCACATTTAAAAACGATTTCGGGCTGTCAAAATATCTTGTAAATAAACAAAAAACAAATTTAATACGCGACATAAGTTTGCTCGAAAAAAAAAAATTTGTTTAGTATTGGACAAACGTTTTTCTAGCAAATTACAAGAATTTATGTTGATTTTTGTATATTGATAAATTTTGCGCTTAATTCCTTTCCTGATTCCTTAAAATTAATAAAAACAAGTAATTGCATATGAAGAAATATGTTTTTTTTCATACTTTTAAATTCATTTTACTAACCAAAAACTACAAACATATATAATTTCATTTAATTAAAAACATTTATACATTATGTAGGTAATGAAAAATAAAATTCATAACGGTACTGTTAAAAAAGTTCATATATGTGCCAACTTTTCAAAAATACATATCTATATTATAAATAAAAAAATTATTGTTGCTTTAATTCAATTCGCTGTTATTTCAAAAAAGTCTGTAACGTTCTTTTATACACTTTTTCTCCACTGGTTGGGCTTTGGTAAATCGACGTAACTACTGTAAGCACTCACGAGCGGTTTTAACTAAAGGTACCGGAACTTTAACATCATCTTTACCTCTATCCTCATTTCCTTGGGCAGTTGTGGATTTTAAAATGTCACATACTTCGCGATCACTTAGAAACCGCGCGGTATCAGTACTATTATCCAAACTCAAGTAATCTTCGACCGTGATATTTTGAGGTAAAGTTCGTAATCAAAGAAATACGATCAAAAATATTATTCAAGTCATCGTTTACAGTAGTCTCACATATTATCTCTGGCTGCTCATCGTCGAAAGATTTTGGAATTGTAAAACCAGAAAGCAATTTCTTATAGTTACATGCGTAACAAGTTTGTATGCGTGGCGTTACATGAACAAAGCATCTAAGACTGATACCTGTTTCATAATATCTTTCTTAAGCTAAATACTTGCTAAATTTTTTTGAAAGAGCCTTTTTTTGTAAAACACTTTTAAATTCTTACTGATTCCTTACTTGATCACAAGGCTGTAATACACTGGTAGTGGAAGGAGAACAATTAATTTGTCACTGGATATTTGGGTGTGCTGGGCCATTATCTACAATTAAAACTACCTTTCTGTATTCCTTTAAAAAGTTTTTATCTGACGATTTCCACCAACTTGAAAATAAGCCCGCTGTCATCCAGCTTTTTTTATAGTTTTGGCGTTTTCCTGTTAAATTGCCAAGTTTTCCGAGAAACACATATAAGTTTATGTGTCATTTATGACACAAAAATAGTTAAGACCAAAAAGACATGTTAAATTTAAAAAAATTATTTAAATTTCGGTTTATTTAAATTAAATATAGAAATTATGTATATATATTTAAAGCTATTTTATAACTTTTTACACTATTTGCCGTAGGCACTTGGCGAAACACACTTACACTTAATAAACACATTTTATTAAACACATGTTTTTTATTTCGCAAAAATTCGATTTTTTAATATTTTAATTAAAAAATTTGTTCAAAAGTTTAAAAAATCACTCGATCGATTTCGACTTGTTAGGTCATCATCAGGAGTATCTACGTCAGTTTTTTAAACTTTTTGAACAAATTTTTTAATTAAAATATTCAAAAATCGAATTTTTGCAAAATAAAAAACAAGTGTTTAATAAAATGTGTTTATTAAGTTCTATTTTATAACTTGTTTCCTTAATTAAATATTGATGACAGAAGTGTCTCTTATTCAGTCTATACTGTACAGTACATAATTAATATTTTTATATATATATATATATATATATATATATATATATATATATATATATATAATCATAAAAACACTTATTTATGGATAGGCTGACATTTCATAAAGCTCCGATCGTTGCACTGAGTCATTTTACACCTGGTTGTCTTATCCCAAATAGAGAAATGGTCAATATTGTCAAGTGGAATATCCTATATTGGGATGAGTTGCACCGATTTTTTCGCGATTTTATCAATAAAGCAATCATTTACTGCCAAGCAGAGGATTTATTTCGGTTTTATCTAACAGAGCCGACAATGCACAGTGCGATTTCTAAATTTCATATGCAGACAACTATCATATGCAGATTGTATTGTTTGACAATATCTGCGTATTGAGTACCCATTTCAATACGTTTTTTATTATCCCACATTTTTATTATCCCACATTTTTATTACTGATATCGAATTTGCACCAACAAATGTTGAGACCAGAGTTTCTGGCTTGTTATTCTTCCATTATATTAGGCATAGTTCAGTACCGTGAAATGCTGTAGTGTATTCTTTGTATGACTCTCTTGGAGGTCTGGTAATTTCTCTTTCGTTCTTTAGCTTCGAATTTGGTGTCCGGTTATGTCTAATTGTCCCAATACGGGTTACTATTTCATGAAGCTTCGGATGTTTGTTGCACATATTTGCTCATCGACTAATAGGTCTCCAACGGCATTTGAGAGTACTTTTGTTGCAAAAAACTTAAAAATGGTCGAAACTTAAATAATCGGTTGTAATGTGGGTGGGTTTTAAGTAGTGACCGTTTTTAAGAGCATAGCTGTTTTATTTCCCACAAAGGTATTTCAATACAATTCTGTGTTGGAAGAAATCAAACCAATTCACAGAAACTTTTTCAAATCCATTTTGCATAATACGAAAGGATTTGAAATATTTTCTGTGCAGAATAAAAATTCGATTACTCTACAGCTAGATTTTGCATTTCATCGTTAATTTCTTAAGATATTTGCATTAAATGTAAACACATTTTCAAATATATAGGCACTCTCTATATTGACCTCGTTGGGCAATATTATTGGAATATTTTCTATATATAAATCCTGAACTGTGAATTGCCTGTTAGAATCGACAGTTGCGTCCGATTCATCATTTATTAATTCATCACTTTCATCGTCGTTTACATTTTCCCCGCTACTGTCAGGTCATTCTTCAATTATTTTCTCTATCTCTTGTAGAGATAAGTATTTTGGTCTAGATATTGGGCCAAAGCCTCTGCACTCCACAAAATAAATTTTAGTAATCAAAAAATATTTAAATAATAGTACTCAAAACATAAAACTGGGCATATATGACACATATTTGAAAAACAAATATAAGACACATACAGTTTACTTACAAATTATTAGCAAATTAGTTTGATTTCAATATTGAAATGTATTTATTTCACTAAAAACTTTTATTTTAAAATAAACTTCACAATAATTTTGATTTATTTATTGGTTTTGGTCATATAAATTTTATGAACAAAGGCAGCGAGCGCAGCGATTTCACCATCTCATGCCGTGGAAAAACATTATTATTTTTTGAATTTTTTACTCATAGATGGAAAATTTCTAAGAATCACAACAATCAGTTTCGAACGGATGCGATTATTGATTTAAAAAAATCAGTCTTCTCATCAGGTCGCGACGACTGATGTTGTATGTTTTTCAACCAAAATGGCATTCTAGAAAACTCAAATTAACCGTCATCTGTATAAAAAGCTGTTTTTTTCTGCAGATTTCCTCTCCATCAGAATTTGAAGAAAACCTGGTTTCAGATCCAATGTGGGGAAGAAGATTGATTTATTTCTCGATTGTGCAAGGACGTTACTGATGATCATCTCATGATGTATGTATATCAAAAACAAATTTGAAGTCGAGAAACCTATATTATATTGCTTTCGACATAATGATGATCGCGATTTTGTATCTTTTAAAATCGGTATTCCTGTAAGCAAATTTAACCAAATGCTCGATTCATCGGCGTGGCCTTCTGGAGTCTTGATTAAAACAATTTTAAATTCACGTCGGAAATCAATGAATAATAACTTTTTAGTCCCACGCTCAGCTCTAACTATATATTGTAACAATATCTACTGCAACCTCAACCGATTTTATACTTTTTTCAAATCCGATGCCGCTGTCTGCACCTCTCGCTCAACTGACACTGCCACCCTCTCACGAAACCAACACATTGTCTATTTATTATCACAACGTTAGCGGAATGCGATCAAAATCGCGTGAAATGTACCTATCGGTGTTGGAAAATGAATATGATTTCATTTGCATCACGGAAACATGGCTGACAAGCTCGCACAATTCTGCAGAGTACTTCCCTCTAGACTACTATGTCTTCAGACGCGATCGTTATACGGATCTTGAATCGACAGCGAGAGGTGGCGGAGTTCTGCTAGCTGTCTCGAAAGATATACGTGCGTATATTATTGACCTTGGGAGTAACGAGTTGGAGATTTTGGCTGTTAAACTTGCTTTCAATGGAAAGCTGGTGTTGATAGTTGCTGTTTACATACCATCCGGATCCTCCGTTAATATATATATGGTGAGCTGTCTTTATTCGTCTCAAACCAACTAGCAGCTGGAGCTCCTGATTTTGATTATCTGATGATTTTTGGAGATCTCAACACACCGAAAATAAAATCGCTTACTGCTGATGATTAACTTCTGCCATTCAATAGTGATCTAACTTCAGACCTGATGATGGATTCAATCTGTTCACTCCGGCTAAGACAGATTAATAACATCGAGAACCAGTGCAGCATAATCCTCGATCTGGTGTTCATTCCAGTAGAAGTACACGCCAATCATTGCTTGTAATTATCTCGGCGGCTCTTCGAGTATTTTTCACATACCACTACATATCCAATTAATATTTGAAAGTTGTGTTAATGTTAACGTAAATTTTAATTCTAGTGAGTCTTTCAACTTTAAAAGGGGAAATTATAATGCTTTAAATGAGTTTGTGGACAATATTAATTGGGATTAATATGTAACGGGTAGTTTAGACACTTATATTGATCAGTTTTATAAAATAATGAACTTGGCAATTGAACAATTTATTCCCCTTTCACCTGTAGTTTCGTCGAAGCGCGAGCCATGGTTTAATAGTCGCCTCTTACGATTAAAAAATCGACAAATCTAAAGCTCATTAAATATAAATTAAACCCATCCGTCGTAAATTATGAAATATTTAGCGTTCTCAGATCTCAATTTAAAGTTTTAAATCGTTTCTTGTATAGTTTATATATTGTCGAGATCGAATCGAATATTAGAAACAACCCTAAATGTTTCTGGAGTTATGTTGATTCGAAACGGAATTGTAGTGATCCACAAAGTATCACTGACATGTTTACAGCATTTTTTGAAAATGTTTATGTCCCGTCTTCGAGAGGGAATGCCGAACTTGGTTTTAGTAATAATCTAAACTAAACATTCTATTTCAGTTTACTACCGATGACGTTCTGCACGCTCTGTTGAATGTAAATGTGAATATGAGTTGTGGCCCGGACAAAATTCATCCGCTTGTGTTGAAAAAGCGTGCTTCGGTCTTGGCTCAGCCGCTGAAGGACATCTTCAATTTGAGTTTGAAGAGTAGAGTTTTTCCTTCACTTTGGAAATCCAGTTTCATTAAACCAATTTTCAAGAGAAGACGGAGAACGGATATCGAAAATTATCGCTGTATTTCTATCTTATCGGCTATCCCTAAATTATTTGAATCGATGGTCAAGGAGCGCATCTCTTTCTTAACTAAAAATTCCATCTCAGTAAACTAGCTTAGGTTTTACCTCGGACGGTCAACTGTGACAAATCTTGCTTTGTTTCCAAATTGTTTGACGTTAGAAGGTGGTGATGCTGTTGAGGTAGTGTTTACTGATTTTAGCAAAGCTTTCGATAAAATTGATCCTGTTTTGTTGGTAAAGAAACTGGGACAGCTTAACAAGTGTGATGCCCGTCCTTTAAAGTGGATCTTTTCATATTTGACGAACAAAACTCAAATAGTTTTTTTAAATAATATTTTATCTAGAGATATAAAGGTTTTGTCTGGCATCCCACAAGGTAGCCACATTGGAATAATAGAGGTCATAGATGATGTGAAGCGGTGCTGATTTACGCCGATGATGTAAAAATCTTTTGTAAGATTAGAAATGATCGCGATCTGCTAAATCTACAACAGGAATTAAACGTTTTCTATGACTGGTGTAGCTTGAGTAAGCTTTACCTGAACGTTTCTTAATGTAAAGTTATGAACTTTTCTAGAGGACGTTATGGACCTGCGATAATAGTTTATTCTTAAATGGCGTTATGATAGAGCGAGTTCATTTTTTTCTAGATTTAGGGGTTTTGTTTTCACGAGATTTATCGTTTAAGGACCATATTGACAGATGTATTAATAAGGCTAATTCAAAGTTAGGGTTTTAATCCGTTTCTTTAAATATTTTCATAATCCATTTTCTCTAAAAGTCCTCTCACTTCATTTGTTCAATCGTAATTGAAGTATGCGTCAATTGTCTGGAATCCGTACTATAACAATTCCTCTAACCGCGGATAGAATCAATCCAGAAGCGATTTATTTTGTTTGCCTTAAGGCGATTTCCTCGAGGGTTTAAACGCTCCTAAGTATGTGTTTTCGCCGTATCTAGGCCGTTGTTTATTACTGATTGAAAAATTGTTCGTTCGAATACAAATTTCTTGCGCAATGTTTGTGTGCGACGTTATAATGGGCCGAATTGATTGTTCACATCTACTGTCCTTGTTTTCAATACGTGCCCCAGTGATATCACTCAGAGACCGAGGCTTAGTGATTGATCTGCACTTCCATGGGTCTAATTTTGGTATGTCGGACCCGATTTGTAATTCTAGCCGTGTATTTAATATTGTATCTACCGTGTTCGATTTTAATTTGTCCAAAGATGAATTTAAAAGAGTTCTAAATTTTTTTTTTTATTCAATTTGATTTATATTAATAAACCTAATTTTAAATACCAGATGTAAATTAATACTGTTGGTTAAATAAATAAATTTATCTAACTTGTCTGCAATTTTCTTAATTTTAAGTATGTATATAAAATAGTTTTATGTTTGATGATGTTTGTAGCTGAGAGTTTTTCATTTTGTATTAGCAGCCGTGCTTTTTAATTGTCATACATTGCCAGTTATTATTAGTTGAGGTTAGCATTTTCATTTCAAAATTGTTCACTTTAAGCTTCAATTATAGCAGTTTTTTCTGTGGATCTGACTCATTTGTAAGTATTTTCACAGTAGTTTCTGAAGTGTTTGCTTTATATAAGATTCGTTAGCTCCTACTATTAGAAATGACTTTGCACTATAATACCATAAACAGTAGTTCGGTCGAAGAAGGGTATATAATTTCGGAAATATAGAACTCTCATTTCATAGATTTCAGAGCAATAAAACCATTTTTCTCAATTTTTCCGATTTCCAACTTCCACCGTAACATACAAATAATGTAAACTTAAATTGGGGGTTTATCTATTAATTAATAAATTGAAATTTAAAACAAAATTCTTTTAGAAGTTTCCGAATTTGCCATAAAGTTCCTTAAATTTGCAGAATCGAAGAATTGCCTACCGACAAACTTTTAAAGACGTGACCAGTACTCGGAGCGCATAGCCGCCCTAGAAATTTTAGTATTTTTTGAAAGAACCTCTTACGTGGCAATTTATTTAAGTTTTGTTCGTGTTTAAAATTTTATTGTAAATTTAATTAGCAACTTATATTATTAATTATTCATAATTATTAAAATTTAATAGATAAGATTTATGTCAGACTCAACATTAACAATCGCCCAAATCGGCCGTGTTTTTTTTTAATTGTCATATACAATAATTTTTTTGTATATTTTTTTGTAACTTATTGTTATTTATTGTTACGTATTTTATTGTTGTTAATTTTTTCCTGACAAATCAATTATACTCAAGTAACTATTTTTTCATTTTTCTGTAAAAATTTAAATTGAATGTATAATACTGTGTGTAGTGCATAAAATAATAAACTAAATCTTGACCTATATTAAGTGTATTTGTGTTACGGTCATAAAAAGTGTTTTACAAACTAAAATAAACTGAACCAGTGAAATGTCTGTGGAAAAAAAATGTGTTGAGTGTTCCGTCATAATTGTGGATGAATGGTTTCTTGCATGTAAGGGATTTATGTGCGATAGAGTCATTAGTTACACGTGTGCAACATCTAACGCCAAAAAGATAATGACTAAATTTCCCAATGACGTCAAGAAGGCCATGAAATTTATATTTGATGGATTGCCCGGTATGAGTTGGTTTTGCTCTGAATGCCTAACTAACATGAAAGTATTGCATTCTAACTCGCTCGTCACATCAAAAGAAATCGTGCAAGGAAATGATAATTCGAACAATGATACTCATACAGTGAACGAGGTTTCTAATGAAACTGTTGAGAACCGCAGAGTAACACGATCCCAATCAAAAACTCAACGGGAAAATGACAAAATACCACAAACTGCCTCTTCGAAAACTTTATCTACTGATATCCTGATACCGTCTGTATCGAAGACCACAGACCCGCTACCTCAAACATCTCACTTTTTATCAACACCTTCATCAGCGATATCTCCAAAAACAACATTTGTATCGCCAACGGAATCATCGCACTTAAAGCCTATATCATCAGTAACCACAACTGCAGCTTCATTAAACTCACATCTTACACATGAACAGTCATATCAGTCAGCATCTGATGAAATAAAAGCTGTAGAACCTCGACGATGGCTCTTCGTTAGTAGAATTGAAAACTCTGTGACGAAAGAAAAATTCGAAGACTTTCTAAAAACTAAAATGAACCTGGATAACGCCGTGTGTATCAAAATTTCCCGCAACCAGGAAAACGGTCATATGTCTGACTATACATCATTCCGTGTTAGTTTACCAGCAAATCAATTTTTAACTGCATTACATTCCACGTTGTGGCCTTCTGGACTACTGGTTAAAGAATTTGAATGGAAACGACGTCGCCAAAATTTTCGACTTATGGCACCAATCACCAACCTTTCTGAACATGAACTTAAGTTTCCAAAAAAGCAATCGGATTTTCGGAATTCAATAAACCACAACCAAATAACTTAAAAACTTCCAAAACGAGCAACTCTGCCTGCAACTTCAATGGTGGTTTTAATATACGTACTATGGATGAGGTTGATGAAGTCAATGCTGACTTGATGAATTTTTCACGCTATGAAAACCTCGTCAAGACAGCGAGAGTTAAAACCATCAAAATGAGAGATGCTGTGTGCGATTCAAATGGAGGCTTATTTCATTTTTCATCTTCAGAAAACTACTCAAAGACTCCAAGACTGGGTAATAAGTGCACATCTAAACACTGCGAAACTCAAACTGATATTGACATCAAATCAACATACAACAAATCAATCATCTCCTCATTTAAATTTAAACTTATGTTAACAAGAAGCATAAGTAACAACCACCAAGAAGATTATATAAACGGATATGAGTTTGTTAAAAATATCCCATCTGAAAAATTCATGCATGCTGAACCACAGATTTCAACCTGGCTAAATGGCAAACACTTAATAAAATCATCTATTTTTATTTGTGTTGCTTTTGAAGAAAAATTGGATAATTGCAATCTTAAAAAATATCTATCCCGAAATGGACTTATACTACATAACTTCTACATTAAATCAGTTAATGAAGTTACAAAAGTTTATAAAATTGGAGGTAACTACGTTATTGTGGTTACTCATCAATCTAAAACTGATAGCAGTGATCTAATCTACGCTTTAGAAACTTTAACATCCTACTTGCAGCATCGAAAAAATGAGCCTTTCATAATTACCTTGGATGTTAGCCATCATGTCAACAAGGTTTTGCCAGTGTTGGATTATGTTACAAACTCTCCATTTAACAACATCAAATGGGTTTTAAATATTCCTTTCAATATGTCACTGCAATATGAGAGAATGTTATCTTCCCGTTGGATTACAGGTGATCCCTGGAAGTTCTCATATGGAAACTGTACGGATTTTCCATCTACATCTCCGACTTTTCACAAGGTGTTGTCTGCAGAGTCCAGCTATAAGAATTCGATCATGGAATTAATGTTTTACATGAAACACTCAAACAGCCTAATAAAAAGCCACTTAAAGGATCATTACATTAAGAACATAAATCTATTGCCTTTCTCCGCTTCTTCCTTACGACAATTAAACATATTTATATTTGACAACGCTACCAAACAATAACTCGAAGAACCGACCACAAAACATCAGTTTGGCTTCGATGGGAATAATCTGGTACAACTGTGTGAAGACACAAACACATTTATTACCCCAAACAGATACATTTTTTGTTCATCGGGTACGGTAATTATGTTAGATCATCAGACTTACAACTCGTTAAACAATATCTATCTTAAAACAAACATAAAGATGCCGGACATTACAAATATTCAAGGTGTACCTGGGTGTGGTAAATCAACATGGATTATAAACAACCATAATCTGGGCACTGATCTTGTTCTATGTGCTACAAAAGAAGGACTTGCAGATATAAAATTAAAGGTAACATCACGTTGCGAGCACAAAAACACTAACTTTAATAACATCAAATTAAACTACAAAACGATTGCCTCATACCTAATAAATGGTAACCGGACCTACGATACAGTTTTTATTGATGAGTACATGATGGTGCATGCTGGATATATAGGACTTGTGGTTATCAAAAGTAAATGTTCTAAAATATATCTTCTAGGTGACAAAAACCAAATACCATATATTGACAGATTACATCATGTCAATATGAAATTTTCCGATGCAAGTGCTTTTGTAACAAAGACTGAATACTTGAATGTAACGTATCGATGCCCAGCTGATGTTACTTCTGCTCTCAAAGAATACTACCCTAACATCACTAGTATGAACACAGTGGAAACTTCCGCCGAATTTATAAACCTGCCACCAAATCTATCATCATTACCTGTGTTAGAGAACGCTTTCTATCTAACTTTTACCAGAGCTGATAAACAATTAATCTCTCAGCTTAAGATACCAGAAACCAGTAAAGTCTTGACGATCCATGAAGCACAAGGTTTAACCTCACCAAATGTAATATGTATACGAACCAATTCTCAACCTCTTGAGCTGTTCGATAGTGTACCGCATGCCATAGTTGCAATCTCTAGACACACAAAATCATTTAAATATTTTTCTCCGGTGGCCAATGATAGACTACACTCACTTTTAATGAAAGCTCGAACTTATACTATTACTCAAAAGGTAAATCAGCCCATAAAGTCCAAAAAAAGATCGGTATATGAGAAATGTGCAATTTACTATCAAAACGTAAACAAAATGGCATCAAAAGCATCTAAATTCTACAAATTCGTTTTAAAATCAAACTACCTATTTATGTAATTTGTGAAACTTCATTAAAACCAGACATGCGGAGCAGCGAATATTTTGGCCATGACTACGTTGTTTATAGATGCGATCGGTCTCCTGAAACTAGTTCAAAGAAATCGGGTGGTGGCGTACTGATAGCAGTACATTCTAAACTCTGGAATGCTCCAGTAACTTTAGCCCCATCGAGAGTCGAACAGATCGGTGTAAAAATCAAAATGAACCAAATCAATCTAACCATCTACGCAGCATATATACCTCAATCAAATAGCACCTCAATCAAATAGTGATCATTATGCAACTTGCATCGATGCGATTGATGAAGTTACTAATACAACAAACTCGTCAGATTTAGTTCTTGTGCTTGGTGTTCAAGACTGTCAAATATATTCCTGAAAATAAAAGAAAACAAACACAAAGAATCGGGTGCGAATAGAAGTAAACAACAAACACTTATCTGAAACAACCGTGAACTTGGTGTACAAGTAAATCATCGCATTAATTACGTCATAGATGTGAAGAATACACAAGGAATTTACCTGTAAGATAAAAGGGAAAGTTTAGATTATTATAAATATTAAAGTTGTATTATATAATTACTTACCTAAAAATTATAAACTCTGTCCAATTAGTATTTTGTTTATGTTTTTGGTTTTGACATATCGTTATCCAGTGCGGTGCGAATAAGAGTAAGTAGAAAATACATAGACAAAGTACTAAAAATTGATAATCGATGTTGTTATACTTGCGCTAATCATGTTAAGATGGCACTTACTTTTGTTTTGATTTGTTACGGTGACACCTAGATTAGAATAGAATAAGTTAATTTCATTAATTGTTCAATTACGTGTATAATTTATACTCAACATTTAGGCGTATTTATATACTAACATATTTGCTGCGCATTTAGGATTATTCTAGAAACAAATATTTTGGTATATAAAGGCGCGCGTTGACGTTTATTGCTGAGTATTATTTTAAACGTGATACAGTGAAGGTTAAATAAAAGGATTATTAAAGTGATATTAAAGCGATTATTAAAGTGATAATTAAAAAGTGTGTTATAATTATAATAATTAATTGTGAAAATTGTGTTGTATAATAAATTGTGTTGTGTAAATAAAATTGTGTGAGTTAAAATTAGAAGCAGTGTATTTATTCACAATCCAGTGATTCGAACCTTGAATGACAAGGCAAAATCGTAACAATTGGTGACAGCGGTGGGATTGTGAATAATAAGGAAAATGATTCTCTACGAATTAAAGCTTGCGCAATTAAAGGAGCAACTGAAGCAGCGAGGTTTGGCTAGTGAAGGCACAAAAGCTAGTTTGGTGGAGCGACTACGTGAGGCCATGGAGAAGGACGGTTTAAATCCAGATGTGTATGATTTCGAGGAGGACAACACGGATGAGATCAGTGTGGACAAGAAAGAAAAGGAAGAACAAACGATGGTCGGAACAACACAAAACCCATCCGGAAGTTTCGATTTATCGCAGTTGATGGCTGCTATGAATCAAATGATGGGACAACAGTTGGAGCTACAAGGGGCGGACATTAAACATCAAATGAAACAGCAGATGTTACAAGTGGAGCAACAAGGGGCGGACATTAAACAGAAGATGGTACAAATGGAGCAACAAGGGGCGGACATTAAACAGAAGATGGTACAAATGGAGCAACAAGGAGCGGACATTAAAAACCAAATAGAAGTTGGTCAAAAGAAAATGGACGAGAAGTTTCTGGAGTTATCTTCTACACTACACGGTAAAGTGGAAAAATTGCAAACAGAAGTACATGCAGAAATTCAAAATGTTAAAGGAGAGGTTCAACGTCTCGAGAAGGAGCTCCAAGATGTTAAAGTGAATGGAACGACACATCAAGTGATTCAGACGGTTAACGCAGTTAAGATAAAACCACCAACATTTGATGGAACAACATCCTTCAGCATTTTTAAGTTCCAATTCGAAACGGCGATTAAGCAAAATCAGTGGACTGAAGAACAATGTGTTGCAGCGTTAATTGTGGCTCTTAAAGGCGAAGCGGCAGAAACATTACAAATCATTCCCGAGCAGGAACGGAACGTTTACATGGGAATTATGAAGGCGTTAGATCGAAAATACGGAAGCGACCACAAACGAGAAATCTATCGCATGGAATTGAAGAGTCGATACCAAAGAGCAGGAGAATCGCTACAGGAATTTTCATCGGCAATTGAGCGGCTCGCGCATTTAGTACATTCAAATATGTCGGCCGATTACATGGAGCGAATTAAAATAGATGCATTCATTGACGGTATTCGAGATCCTGAGACGCGCAGAGCGGTGATGTTGTCACCTAAGGCAACTTTCACGGAAACCATCGCTTGTGCGTTAACAAACGAAACTGCGCAAACCATCATCAAACCAGCAATGAAAATTCGTCGAGTGGAGATTGATTCCAGAATAGACACTGCGCGGGCTACGCCAAGGTTCAGAGATGGAAGTGGCAGGATTAAATGCTGGGTATGTGATAGAATGGGTCACATCTCGCGGGACTGTTGGGAGATTAAGAAGAAACGAGCAAGGTCGCCATCTCCTATGAAGCGTAGATCAAACGAGGAGCAGATAGAATCCAGAAAGGCGGGTCAGACGACAGTGGAGTCGTTAAACTAAAAAGAGTCAGTTTGAAGGGGCAGAAGCTGACTCCCACAACCGATTGCCCCATAACCTCCATCAATGTTTCGAGAGTAGCAAGATGCGGTGACAGCTTAACAATTGAAGCCGATATTGATGGGAAGAAATGCATGATCACGCTGGATACGGGAGCAACACATACGATTATTCGTGAGGATATTATCGATGGAATTATGGAACCAGCTAATGGCATGAAATTATGAACGGCGACTGGAGAAAATTCAGCAATAAATGGGAAAAAGGTCGTAAAAATAAAGATTGGACGAAATCACTTTCAACACGAGGTGCTGGTTGCAGATATTGTAGACCAAGTCATCTTGGGAATGGACTTCATGAGAACGAATGGCTTCGTGGTGGATGTTGGACGGGGTGTTTTAACCTACGATAATATCGAGTTGCCACTTCACGTTAGCGCTATAGGAGAAACGACCAGGCAAATTATAATGGATCATCGGAAGAAGCTGCCACCGAACTCGGAAACAATAATATGGGCAAGATTGGAGGGAGGTTCTGGGCCACCCAGGTTGTGGGTTGTGGAAGCCAATGAAGCGGAGAGCGGAGCCAGAGAAATTATGATCGGGAAAGTTTTAGTGAAACCAGACAGCGATAATAGAGTACCAATTAGGACTCTAAATCTCTCAGATAAGACGAAAACCATCAAGAAAGGGACAATAATCGGAAAATGTGAAGAAATATCTGCGATTGTGAAGTGCGAGTAGAAAAATCCGATTAATACGACTAACTCGCAAGGGCAGAAAGAGGTTGTAGAACAACTCATGGAGAAATGGACCGAAGATCTTACTAAGGAACAGAAAAATTTGGCAAAACAATTGCTCGAGCGGTACATGCCAATATTCTGCAGTACACCGGACAATAATGGGAGAACCACAATGGTAAAACATCGAATAGATACAGGAGCAGAAATGCCGATTCGCCAACCACCCAGGAGATTACCATTGGCAAAGCAAGGAGAAGTGGATCGAATGGTAAAAGATATGCAAGCAGCAGGGGTAATCGAAACATCAAGCAGTCCATGGAGTTCACCAGTGGTGTTAGTCGAGAAAAAGGATGGTAGCATGAGATTCTGCGTGGATTATCGAAAATTAAATGCTGTGACGAAAAAGGATAGTTACCCATTGCCAAGGATCGATGACACGTTAGACACATTATCGGGTGCTCGAATATTTTCGACATTAGATCTGCAAAGCGGCTATTGGCAAGTGGAAGTCCAGGAGGAAGATCGCGAGAAAACGGCATTCAGTGTGGGTAACGGATTATGGCAATTTAACGTTATGCCATTCGGATTATGTAACGCCCCTGCGACTTTTGAACGGCTAATGGAGCGCGTGCTAAAGGGATTACATTGGAGGACGTGCCTCGTATATTTGGATGACATCATCATTATGGGCAAGGATTTCGACGAGCATTTAAGGAATTTGGCAGAGGTTTTGGATCGGATACAAGCCGCCGGATTGAAGCTAAGCCCAAAGAAATGCAAACTATTTAGAACGGAAGTAAAATATTTGGGTCATAAGGTAACAACCAATGGAATCCATACCGATGAAGACAAGATCGCAGCAGTGAAGGAATGGCCACGACCTAAAAACTTACATGAATTACGGAGCTTCCTTGGATTGTGCACCTATTATAGACGATTCGTGCCAGGATTCGCCAGTATTGCAAAGAGTTTACACGAGCTAACCAGGAAGAACAAGGCATTCGAATGGAAGGATGATCAAGAAGAGGCATTTGTGGAACTAAGACGACGATTATGCGAAGCACCAATCCTCGCATACCCTATACCCAACGTTAAATTCATTTTGGACACCGATGCAAGTAATGATGGTATAGGAGGAGTATTATCACAGGCAACAAATGGTGAGGAGCGAGTTATTGCATATTACTCCAAGATGTTATCAAAACCTGAACGGAATTATTGTGTAACACGGAAAGAGTTGTTGGCTATAGTGGAATGTGTTAAGCACTTCCATAAGTACCTCTATGGTCAAAAATTTCTTCTACGAACGGATCATGGAGCTTTGCGCTGGTTGTTACAATTCAAAAATCCAGAGGGACAAGTAGCACGTTGGATCGAACGTTTGCAAAGCTACGATTTCCAAATTGAACATCGGAAGGGAAGCGCACATGGAAATGCCGACGCATTATCAAGAAGGCCATGTCCCGTGGAATGCAAGCATTGTGGGCGTGTGGAGGGTAAGGAAAACATCATCGATATTCGGCTTATGCAAGTGCTACCAGATGAGGAATGGACTGATGAAATGATCAAGAAGGAGCAATTACGGGATGCTGACCTATCATTCATCATGGAACATAAGGAAAAAGAACACCGGCCCACATGGAGTGAGATAGCTGACAAAACTCCCATTGTAAAAGCTTATTGGGCTCAATGGGATAGCCTCCACATAGAAAATGGATGTTTAAAACGAAAGTGGGAAAGCACGGATGGTAAAGTGAAACAATTGTTGGTAGTGGTGCCAAAAGATCGGATAGCGGAAATCATCAAGGAGTATCATGGAGGAGCAAGTGGAGGTCACCTAGGGATTAATAAAACATTAGCAAAAATTCGACAACGTTTCTATTGGTCCGGATGTAGACAGTCAGTAGTAGAATGGTGTCGAAGATGTGACCAATGTGCGGCAGTAAAGGGACCAGCACGAAAAAGCCGTGGAACCATGAAACAATATAATGTCGGGGCACCATTTGAGAGAATTGCAATGGATGTGGCGGGGCCATTTCCGACCACCGAGAGCGGAAATAAATATGTGCTAGTAATAATGGATTATTTCAGCAAATGGCCGGAAGTGTACCCCATACCCAATCAGGAAACAACAACAATAGCTGATGCCGTGGTCAACAATTGGATTAGCAGATTTGGTGTACCTATGGAAATTCACACGGATCAAGGAAGGAATTTCGAATCGGTGGTATTTCAGGAGATATGTCAGATGCTTGGAATCAATAAAACAAGAACGACGCCTTTACACCCACAATCGGACGGTATGGTGGAAAGATTCAATGGTACATTGGAGG
This sequence comes from Nephrotoma appendiculata, assembly GCA_947310385.1. Classification (NCBI taxonomy): domain Eukaryota; kingdom Metazoa; phylum Arthropoda; class Insecta; order Diptera; family Tipulidae; genus Nephrotoma; species Nephrotoma appendiculata. The sequence goes on along the minus strand of OX371223.1, from coordinate 239,949,811 downwards.
AATATCTAGCAAAAGCTGTGGAAAGGAACCAACGCAACTGGGATCGACATATACCAATGTTCCTGATGGCCTACCGATCAGCGGTACATGACACAACAGGAGTGACACCAGCTAAAACCATATTTGGGAACAATCTGCGATTACCAGGAGATTTAAAATTTGGGGCTGTTCCATCAGCAGCTCTATGCGGACAGGATTACGTCGACCGAATGAAAGAGGAACTTAATGAAATACATCAATTTGTACGGGAGAAAATTCGAATATCAAGTGATCGAATGAAAGCTCGATATGACATACGAGCAAATAATCAAGGCTTCGAGGAAGGGCAATTGGTATGGCTTCACAACCCACAACGGCACAAGGGATTATCACCGAAGTTGCAACCCACATGGGAAGGACTTTACACTGTCATTAAAAGGTTGAACGATGTGGTTTATCGCATACAGAAAGGACGGAAAGGTAAACCAAAGGTGGTGCATTTGGAGCGTTTGGCGCTCTACAGAGGTGATCTGGATCCTGTTCGGGACGAACAGGCTTAGGTGGGGGGTAGTGTTACGGTGACACCTAGAATAGAATAGAATAAGTTAACTTCATTAATTGTTCAATTACATTTATAATTTATACTCAACATTTAGGCGTATTGTAACGATCCGCAAGGCGGGCGAGGTTGTCAAAGATGGAAAATTTCCATCTTGCACGTGTTTCTGCCCAGATCGCTAACAGAAATGATGGTGTTTTAATTGCATAGGCTTCCGCGGCGGATTATTGGGATAGCCCGGCAATGGCTCAGTGGATGGGGTGGGTAGAAAGGGAAGCTTGCAAAAAAACCTGGAGTTACCGCCGAATGATAAAATTTACTGATATAATGTTAGCACAGACAATTATATACCTAAGACTTACCGATACTCACCACGATCACATCCTATAATGAATTATATTACTCCATCCTGAAAAGCAAAACGATCAGAGAAGGAAAAAAACGACGAAGTTGTGAACAGCGGATCATAAAAAAACATTAGTGAATATGAGTAGTACCAGAACCGTATTTATTGATATATAAAAACATTAGAAAAAAGCAAAAACAAAAAAAGAAAGAAATTAAAATTTACAAATTACTGTCCTGTACCAATTATAATAAAATTTGAGCTAAATGCCATATTATCCTAGTATAATAAATTTAAATGCAAATGAAATATTTGATTATTAAAATTAACATAAAATTATATAATAGAAAAACAAAAAAAAAAATGTTATAAGGTACCTTATTCGAAGCGTTGGCCGGCAATGTTGTACGCGTAATCCGTAATGATGACGTTGGAGATAACCCATATGGTTAAACAAAAATTCCGTTGATTTTATTATTTAGATGATTAATTTATGTATTTATATATTATATATTTTTAGGTTTTATTTTAATTTATACTTAGTTTACTTTATTTGATAACTTTAATTTTAAAAACTAACGTGCAATAATTAATATTTCGTAGATAAAATTTTCACTTTGCACATCATTTTGTGATCTCGCCAAATATCATTTTAAATACCACTTCTGTCACTGTATTTGTATTTATCAAGATTATCCATGACACGGCATTACACACCACAAAGTATTATTTTCATTAATGAAAATTAGCGCGTTGCAAACACAAACGCGTAATAAACACATATTATTTTCCAATCCACTAATTCCATTTCAATTTCAATTTTATTTAAGTTTTTATTTCGTATAATAGTTTAAATAGTTATTTTTATTATTAGCGTTTATTATTAAATTATTTAGATTAAGATTTATATTCACATATTAAATTTTTAATAAATGTCCACGCCACTTGCGTTCATTTACATTTTATTTATTTATATTTATTTTAACTTGTAGTATATGATAATCACAAGTCACTGTCTATTTCTATGTTGCCAAACTATGCTTACTTTATTAGCTTAGATTTTAAAATAGTTATGATTAATTTTTCTATATTAAACTTATAATTTTACTAGACTAATTTTTATCATTAACTCAGAAAATTATTTATTAAATAAAAGTTTATATAAAAACCAATAAATTTGAAGAGAAATTTTTCACTTAATCTAAATGAAATACTAGACACAACTCCCCGCGTGTTCACCAAAATTTCGTTTTTATAGCGAACGAGAAAAAAACAAATAACCGTAACAATGATCATGCGATCTTTCTCGTTTTCCTTCAGGGTGGAGTAAAAATCCAGTTTCCCAATTTTTTTACAAAATACATAATTGAATTTCGGTACTCTTTCAATTTCCATTCATAAGATAGTATAGTATGTTTCCAGTATGAATAAAAAAAAATAATAAATTAAGGGGTGTACACCTGAACGTTACTTGGGACGAAATAAATTCGTAACAGTATTTCTATACTAACATATTTGCTGCGCATTTAGGATTATTCTAGAAACAAATATTTTGGTATATAAAGGCGCGCGTTGACGTGGAATGCTGAGTATTATTTTAAACGTGATACAGTGAAGGTTAAATAAAAGGATTATTAAAGTGATTATTAAAGCGATTATTAAAGTGATAATTAAAAAGTGTGTTATAATTATAATAATTAATTGTGAAAATTGTGGTGTATAATAAATTGTGTTGTGTAAATAAAATTGTGTGAGTTAAAATTGAAGCAGTGTATTTATTCACAATCCAGTGATTCGAAACTTGATTGACAAGGCAAAATCGTAACATTATTATAAATTCATTTAAATATTTTTTGGGAGATGGCACTTTATTCAAAATTTGTATAATTCTTTTTTTTTTTGGTAAAATAAGTTTTGTCATGGAAAAAAAAAAACATTGTGAAAATATATTTCAAGCTCGATTGAATTGTGAACAATATCATTTTGCTTTCTTTTACTGTGAGCCGTGAATAAAGTGAATAAATAGTTAGGCGAGCACACCTGCCGCGATTTTGAGGTTACGAACCGAACATTTATACCAGTAGCAATATTACTGTTTGGCATACCGCTACCCCCTGTATCAACCGAGTACAGCTTATACACCCAAGTTGAAACGAGATTAACAAACAATACGTGAAAAAGACGGTGAATACACATTTCTATACAAGTAATTGGACTGTCGGTATTGGAGTTACAACGAGGTTAATTCTGGTCCCAGTGAAACCACCGAGCCGCCTCATAACCGCCAACCAGGTCCAAGGGTTAAACATGGTCCTTCGAGCCAGATAGGCAAAAACTGTGAGTAGAATCTTTTATCAATTTTTAAACCGGGTGAAAATTGCGAATAGAAGTGTTGATAAATTTATCGAAACAAAACGGTATTATCGAGTGAACACTATAGTAAACGGTATACCATATATTTGGCGAATTATTGAAGTGCAGTGAAATATTATCGAGCGATAAAAAAAAATAACAGTATCGATTCGATTAATTCAAAATGGCGGAATCCAGGGCGATTAGGCGTTTATTAAGAAATATGGAAGACATTAAATCACGAATTGCGACGTTTGGTGAAACCTATCTATGATTTAGAAGCTACTAGAGCGTTGCTAACGGATCAGTGGAACAAATTTCAAGCTGTGGAAAGGAGTCTAAAGGGAAAATTTGACGACGCAAACATCGAGTCAGTTGAGAAAATTGAACGCCTCCAGTATGATTTAAAGCGAAAATTATTTTTATTGTAGAAGGAGTACGAAGAAACAAACAATAGCCCAAACAACAACACGATCGATGAGTTAGTTGTAAATCAAACGAATTTTTTACAAGAGGTTGCGAATTTAAACAAACGTGAGAGCGAGGTTCGTTTACCGCATGTCAACATTCCAAATTTCGATGGAAAATATTCGGAATTTCCATCCTTTCGGGACCTATTCGAGGCATCGATACACAACCGCAGTGCCATATCCAAGGTACACAAGCTCCAGTACCTCAAAGGATTACTTAGAGGAGAAGCATTCTCGTTAATCAATCACCTAAGTACTACGGATGCTAATTACGATGAAGCCTGGGAGAAAGTTAAAATGCGATATGACAAACCGAAACATGTGGTTCACTCGCTACTGTGACAATTTATGGAACAACCAACATTGCAGCAATCTTGTTCGAAATCACTTCGCAAACTGTGTGATACATCCGATGAAGTCGTTCGCGGTTTAAAAGTACTTGGCGCAGAGGCAGAGACTCGTGATCCGTGGCTTATATATATATATAATATCGAACAAGTTGGACAATGAGTCGAAGCAAGCATGGACTCATGAAACCACCGAAATAAATTTTCCTTCTCTACAACTGTTTTTTAAATTCCTGAACAAAAGGAGCGACGCACTTGAAAGCCTAAATTCATTGCAAAGGAACAAAATCAATCATCAAAAAAAAACTACTGCGTTAGTGTCACAAATACAAAATTCTTGTCCTTTATGTTCCAACGATCACTATCTGGGAAAATGTGAAAAATTTATTGAACTTCCAGTGCCAGAACGGAGAGCACTAGTAGCAAATAAAAAACTTTGTTTTAATTGTTTATCAGCGAATCACCAAGCCATCGTGTGTAGATCAAGGTTTAACTGCAGCAAATGTCGAAGGCGACATCATGTGACGCTGCACACGGAAATCAACGATTCCAAAGTAGAGGAGACTGAGTCAAAGAATTTCAACGCATTGACGCAATCATCAACGTCAGATCAAGTGCAAGCGATTTTGCCAACTGCAAGTGTCATCATAAAGGATCAATACGGAAGATCACACAAATGTCGAGTGTTATTGGATTGTGGGTCACAATCTTCGTTTATATCCGAAGATTGCGTTCAAAGACTACGATTGGTAAGAAATAGCGCCAACGTGAATGTAAAGGGCATAACGGCAACGGCAATCAAAGCAAGAGGGAGAAGTACATTGATGATGGGCTCGATACATAATCCGGAAGTATGTATAGAAGTGAGTGCTCTGATTTTGAATAACTTTCCACAAAGAATGCCAGACTATCACATTAACATTGAAGAGATTGAACATGCAGAGAACATCCAGTTAGCAGATCCAGACTTCAAGCAGCCAGCGCCCATCGACATACTAATTGGCGCAGACAAATTCTTTGCGATTCTTAACGAAGGACGGAAGCAGCTAGGGTCAACAATCTTACAAAACACGATATTCGGATGGGTGGTGTCTGGTCAGCCTAACTCGCTAAGTATCTCGGATTCCACAACGCACATGATATCGACCATTCAAAATGATGTAGATATTGACAAGACCTTGCGACAATTTTGGGAAATGGAAGACGTGCCACAGACATCTCAACTTACGCCAGAAGATCAGGAGTGCGAAGCGTTTTACAACAAAACGGTCAAGAGGCGAGAAGACGGGCGATACATCGTCAAACTTCCTTTTCGGACGTCTCCGGCTGAACTAGGCAATTCATTGTTAGGCGCAACGAAAAGATTCCTCGCACTAGAGCGGAAACTATTGAACGACGAACCTAGGAGGAAAAGATACACAGAGCAAATGAGAGAATACATAGAGACCGGACACATGGTAGAAATTCCTCAAAATCAGCGAAACTCATGTGAAGAAGAGACCTTTTATTTGCCTCATCATGCCGTCGAAAAGGAGTCGAGCGAGACCACAAAGATGCGAGTGGTATTCGATGGGTCTGCCAAGACGACAAAAGGAGTTTTATTAAATGATATACTCATGGTTGGACCAACTATTCAACCACCTCTGTGGGTTACGTTGAAGCGATTCCGAAATAACCGTATAGCGCTAACCGCCGACATCGAAAAGATGTATAGACAGGTGGTTGTGTCACCTGAAGACACAAACTATCAAAGGTTGTTATTACGAGAAAATCCAACCCAACAAATACGACATTTCAAGCTGACTAGAGTTACGTTCGGATTAGACTGTTCTGCCTATCTGGCAATCCGTACTCTCCAAAAACTAGCTTTTGATTTTGGGGACAAGGTTATGGCACGACACATTACAAATGATTTCTACGTAGACGACTTTCTGTCTGGTGCCGAGAATGTGAAAGGCGCGGCAGAAATCAAAAAGAAAATCACAGTGATTTTACGAAGCGGAGGGTTCGCGTTAAGTAAATGGAGATCAAACTGTTCGGAGCTATGTGATGATCCCGGTGAGGGAAATGCAGCCAAATTATATAACGAGAATAATTCGACTGTTATCGTTCTGGGGCTACTCTGGCGTCCGTCTGACGATATATTCACGTTCAACCCAGAGAATGAAGGTCCTATTACGAAAAGGAAACTGTTGTCGGAAGCTTCGAGAGTCTTCGATCCGCTGGGTTTCTTATCTCCCTCCATCATCTTATTAAAAATATTATTCCAAAAGACTTGGTTATTGAAACTCGATTGGGATGACATACTTCACGACAACCACGCAATGGAATATAAGCGAGTGAGGGAGGAATTCAAATGGTTCCAAGAGATAAAAATTCCACGTTTTAGCAATCATTACGAAAATATCCAGATACACGGGTTTGCGGATGCCAGTGAAGCGGCCTACTGCGCGGTCATTTATAGTAGAATTATAAATGAAAAGGGAGAAATAATTGTTAACCTATTGACGTCCAAGACAAAGGTGACACCTGTAAAAAAAATATCTCTGCCCAGATTGGAATTATGCGCTGCACACCTGCTGGCAAAACTGATGTCTGCAGTCAAAGCGATCAACAAATCGACTGTAAAATACTACGCTTGGACCAATTCAACCATCGTGCTAGCTTGGCTTTCTACTTACCCTGCCAGATGGAAAACCTTCATCGCCAATCGGACGAGTAAAATTTTAGAGCAATTTCCTAGGCAACACTGGTCATATGTAAAATCAGCAGAAAATCCCGCCGATCACGGTACCAGAGGAGTATCCCCACTAAAGTTAACGCGTTTGAGGCAATGGTGGAATGGTCCGGAATGGTTGAAATCACCAGAAGTTTTGTGGCCAAACTCGATTAATTTAAACACGAAACTAATCGAATCCGCAGGAGAAAACGAATCAAGCAAACATTCGAGGCATGTATTACTTAGCACCGTGGAGAATAACTGCTTGAGCCACTTATTCGCGAGGAAATCCAATCTGATTAAAATATTTCGAATCATCTGCTACGTGAAGCGTTACATCGCGAATCTAAAGTGTAAAGATCGATCAGAGAGAGCCACGGGCGAACTGATTTCCGAAGAGGTCGAAGCAACAAGGATGCAGTGTATTAGATGGGTGCAAGAAGAGAAATTAGTGAAGATATCACAAGCCTACGAAAATACAAGACAACGAAAGCTAATTCCAAAATACAAGCTTTAGCACTTTTTGTAGATGCAGTAGGTGTTCTTCGAGTTGGTGGTCGGCTTTTCAACGCCGATTGTGATTACGACAGCAAACATCCAGTCATCATACCCGCAGAGCACGTATATACAGAGAGATTGATATGGGAGGTGCACAACAAAAATTTACACGCTGGGCCCACATTAACAAACAATTTAATCAGACAAAAGTATTGGGTGATCAACGGGCGAAACAAAATACGTTCGATGTTGAGAAAGTGCATCATTTGTGTGAATATGCACACAAAACGAGTCAACAGCTAATGGGAAACCTACCCGCAGAACGAGTGACACCAACCCGTCCATTTACGAACTGCGGAATCGATTTTGCGGGACCACTGTATTTCGCATCAAAAAAGGGTAGAGGTTCAACAACAAACAAAGGTTATTTATGTGTCTTTGTTTGTTTATCCGTGAAGGCGATCCATATCGAACCTGTGAGTGATCTGACAAGTGAAGGGTTTTTAGCGGCCCTTAAACGTTTCGTAGCCAGGTGAGGTGTCCCAAAGAAAATATATTCGGACAACGGGTCGAACTTCGTGGGGGCAAGGAGAATTCTGAAAGAGGCTTACCAACTCATGCAACAAATTTCTAATAATTGTTTCATAGGCGACTCGTGAACTGGAGAGTAGAGGAAGCTGCGTTAAAAAATGGAGTTTTAATTTTCTTGGAATTTAGAATAAAAAGTGTTGAGCCAAATTATCAGACAAATTGATGAAATAATCTCATTTTTTTATACTTACATCAAAATATAACAAATTAGACCTAAAATACACAATAACTAGAAAAATTAAATTAAGCCTGATTTTTATTGACAACATAAAAATGTTTTATTTACAAGATTTATTTAAAATATAATTCAATTCGACGATTCTTTTTAAAAACAAAAATTTTCATTACAAATTAATTTATAGAAATCTGGTGACATTTTAATCTGAGATAATAGTTTCTTTTCAATAGAAATTAACGAAATATGAGAAAGCCGTTCATCTCCAATAGTACTTCTTAAATAAGTTTTAATTCTACTTAAAGCAGAAAAGTTTCTTTCGGATGATACACTTGTAGATGGAATCGTTAAGAATAGTCGACATAAGGGTGATACTTCATTGAATGAACTTATTAAATCATTGTCTTTGGAAATTCTAACATCTCTAATATTGATTTGTCCAAAAAGTTCTCATCGCTATACACAACAATTAATTCACTTCTCAATTTTGGAAAATCGAATCGTTTGCCATAAAAATCGTGGAGATTTTTAAATTGTTGCTCCGGAAAATTCAATTTAAATTTAGATTTTTTTTTTGAATTTATAAGTCCCAAGAACGTGAACTTAGCAATATTTTGAAATCTAGTACTTAATTCGGTTGAAATATGATCAATTATTTCAAAAAATAATTTTCTATAAGAAGTTTTTAAATCTTTGATGATTTCGAGTGTGATTCTCACTCGCACCACTCGAGTGAGAATCGCTTTTCATCAATTTCCACGACAGCTTTAGTTTTTTCCTAAAAACTCTAAAATTTACCTAATCACATCTTTATTACCTTTTTTAATAAATTTTTCAATAAACCGATCACTTGTCGCTTCACGAGAACATGAGAAGTTAATTTGTGCAAAATTAAAAACAAATAATTCATTTCAATATTTTCTTAATAAGCTGCTAAAGTTGCAGCGTATTCTGAGAGTAACAAGTGAGAGTATAAACAAATCTATGAATAGATAAAACACATACACATCGATAATTAATTTTGTTAATAATATCACGGTGAAGGGAAATAAGGTAAAGCTAAACTAAAAGCAGCTTCCATGAGAGAGAATATTTTTTGTTATTCTGTTTTGTTGCGTTGGATGCAACACGCATGCTATAAATCAACGAGAGTATTCGTATTTATTTTGGTTCTATGTATGCATATGCAATATGAAGGTGGATGATGTGTATAAATTATAATGAGAAATCAAAGTAGGAAAGAAATATACAAAATATTTTTAAAGTTAATTGCATTAAACTAGATATCTATATGTGCAGACCTGTAAGGCATAATAGTGCATATTATTATGAAAAAAATATTTTTAATCAAAAGTGTTATACATAAAATAAATCAAATTTGAAATTTTATTTTAACGATAGTGATTTTTGAAAGGGATGCAGTGCTTCCCTAGCTTCTATGGACCCTTCGCCCCTGAATTGTTTAATTTCAGAATTTCTAAGTAGCAATAACGTAGATTGGCACATGATCCCACCATCTTCACCTCATTTTGGCGGACTATGGGAATCCGCGGTGAAATCCGTGAAGACACATCTGATGAAGTCAACCAACAATGTAAATCTGACATTCGAAGAAATAGCGACGTTATTATGTCAGATTGAGAACATATTAAACTCACGGCCGCTATACACCACATCCAATGATGATCATTACGAAGTGGTCACTCCAGCCCATTTTTTGATTGGGACGTCAACGGGATCGATTACAGAATTGGAGATTACGCAGAGAGATTCATCTTTGTCGAGATGGCAGCGAATTCAAGCCAGAATACAAACATTTTGGAAAAGGTACTCCGTAGATTATCTGAACACTCTACAACAGTGACAAAAATGGCGACATGCAGAGAAAGACATCAAACTTAACGACATCGTACTCATAAGGGAAGATAATACGCCTGTGTGTAATTGGCCATTGGGCAGGGTGATGAAAGTACATCTAGGAGATGATAATTTGGTTCGTGTTGTGACCCTGAAAACCGCGCATTCAACTCTACAACGTCCAATAGTGAAGCTTTGTAAGCTGCCTGTTTGTTGACGTAGCCAACGTCAACGGCGGGGAGTATGTTCAAGACTGTCAAATATATTCCTGAAAATAAAAGAAAACAAACACAAAGAATCGGGTGCGAATAGAAGTAAACAACAAACACTTATCTGAAACAACCGTGAACTTGGTGTACAAGTAAATCATCGCATTAATTACGTCATAGATGTGAAGAATACACAAGGAATTTACCTGTAAGATAAAAGGGAAAGTTTAGATTATTATAAATATTAAAGTTGTATTATATAATTACTTACCTAAAAATTATAAACTCTGTCCAATTAGTATTTTGTTTATGTTTTTGGTTTTGACATATCGTTATCCAGTGCGGTGCGAATAAGAGTAAGTAGAAAATACATAGACAAAGTACTAAAAATTGATAATCGATGTTGTTATACTTGCACTAATCATGTTAAGATGGCACTTACTTTTGTTTTGATTCTTATTATAAATTCATTTAAATATTTTTTGGGAGATGGCACTTTATTCAAAATTTGTATAATTCTTTTTTTTTTTGGTAAAATAAGTTTTGTCATGGAAAAAAAGAACACTGTGAAAATATATTTCAAGCTCGATTGTTTGAGCCTAAAAAATAATTACCCGTGATATATAATTTAAAATAAAGAAAAGTATATGTGCTGCAGTGATTGTCTTGGCTTTTCTGTTGCCGCGAATTGTGAACAATATCATTTTGCTTTCTTTTACTGTGAGCCGTGAATAAAGTGAATAAATAGTTTGGCGAGCACACCTACCGCGATTTTGAGGTTACGAACCGAACATTTATACCAGTAGCAATATTACTGTTTGGCATACCGCTACCCCCTGTATCAACCGAGTACAGCTTATACACCCAAGTTGAAACGAGATTAACAAACAATACGTGAAAAAGACGGTGAATACACATTTCTATACAAGTAATTGGACTGTCGGTATTGGAGTTACAACGAGGTTAATTCTGGTCCCAGTGAAACCACCGAGCTGCCTCATAACCGCCAACCAGGTCCAAGGGTTAAACACTTGGTGATTTTAATCTTCCAAATATAACTTGGAACTTGGACCCAGAACTAAACTGTATTTTACCTTGCAATGTAACAACAGATGCGGAATCTTTATTTGTGGACGCCATGCTTGGTTATAATTTGAGCCAAATAAACACAATTGCTAATAATCGTGATAGATTATTGGATCTTGTCTTCAGCAACGACATTGACACCTTTAAAATTTCTGAATCCCTATTACCTTTTGTCATAAATGATGTTAATCACAAATCTTTGGATATTGTATTTGACTTAACTAAAATGGCGAGATCAGAACACCTACAACCAATGAAATACAACTTTAAAAAAACTAACCGTGTGGGGCTACAAAGTTACCTGGAATCCATCAACTGGCAAATAACTCTCGATTCCAATGATATAAACGAAAATGTGGACAAATTTAATGACATCATGCTTCAAGGCTTCGAAATGTATGTACCTATGTGCTGTTAACCACAAAATGCTCACCCTCATTGGTTTGATGATAGACTAGTTAACTTAAAAAATCGGAAGTCGAAAGCGTATGCCAAAATGTTGAAAAGCGGGTTAGAAGCGAACAAAACTACGTTTCTACAACATAGTAATGAATTTGAAATTTATTTCAAATCTAAATACAGGTCGTATCTTAATCAAATTCAAGACAAAATTAAAGTAAATCCAAAACAATTTTGGAAATACTTTAGGAATAAACGCGAAATTGAAGGATACCCTGCTAATATGACGTACAACAATACCTGCTCTTCAAACGCCAAAGATATAGCTAACATGTTCGCGTCGTTTTTTCAATCAGTCTATAGACCAAGCGTTACTAGTGGATTGTACGAACAACCCAGCAACAACAACACATCAATAACTCCTCCTATTATTTTTGAGGACAACATTTTATCGGCTTTAATCGGGTTTGGAGATGGTTGCGGTCTTGACGATATACCCTCTTCTATTCTGAAGGAGTACGCTGAAATTTTAACAATTCCATTATGTTATCTATTCAATCATTCCTTAAACACCGGCGTGTTTCCTGAAAAATGGAAAATTTCAAAAATTACTCCAATTTTTAAATCGGGTAAACGTGATGATATCTCATGCTACAGAGGAATATCAACTACATCATCAATTCCAAAATTATTTGAGTTAGTATTATGCAACAGCTTTAAATCCACAATTGCACGTCATATATCAATAAACCAGCATGGGTTTATGCCTGGCCGATCCACATCGACTAATCTGGTTGAATTCACCAGTAAACTAATTAACGAGATAGAAAAACACCGTCAAGTTGATGTAGCGTACACGGATTTTAGTAAAGCATTTGATTCTATCTGTCATCATAAAGCACTCCAGAGTTTATTCAATTTTGGGTTTTCTCCCGATTACATAAATTGGTTTAAATCATATCTATCAAACCGGTGCCAATTTGTGATAATGGGAAATGAGAAATCAAACGTTATTAAAGTTACATCTGGTGTTCCCCAAGGATCACACCTCGGGCCCTGGATTTTTATTGTTTTCATAGACCGAATAACCGAGATAATCAAAAACTCAGACGTGCTCATATTTGCAGATGATGTGAAAATTTTTCGTACTATCAATGGATGGTTAGATACGGAGAAACTTCAAGAAGACTTAGATAGATTAAGTGAGTGGTGTGATCAGAACTCACTATACTTAAATATTAAGAAATGCAAAATCATGTCTTACCATCGTAAACGAAATCCGATAATTACTTCATACAAAGTCAACAACGAAGTACTGCAAAGATTCAATGAGGTTATAGACTTAGGTGTTACATTTGTCGAAAACGCCAGTTTCAATAGGCATATTGAAAATTGTATTGCGAAAGAGAATGCCATGTTCGGATTTGTTAAAAGATGGACAGGTGAATTTAAGGATATTCAAACCTTATGTTCACTCTATTTCGCTTATGTTCGATCTCAACTGGAATACGCTGTAACGGTCTGGAATCCATACTATGCTGTACACATTAAAAGAATTGAAAGCATTCAAAAGAAGTTCCTGATTTTTTTGTTAAAGAAAAGTGACTGGGATTACGACCACAACTTACCATTCCATGAAAATGTGGCTCGCTTACCTCCATACACAACAAGATGCACGGATTACAAAATTTGCACGCTTGAAAATAGACGACTTCTCTTGGGAGCAGCTTTTATTGGTAACGTTTTGCTTGGTCACGTAGATTCAGCTTACATCTTGGAAAACATATCAATTCACGTGCCGTGCAGAACATTTCGAAACCATAAATTTTTAGCACTTGAACACCATTCCACCAACTATGGAGAAAACAACCCAATTAATAGGATGTCTAATTCTTTCAACTTAATCGACGACCTATTTGACTTCAACTTATCAAAGGACAACTTTAAAAATATCCTTAAAGACTTTTTTCTAAATTTTTAATTGTTTAAACCAAAATTTGGTTTATATTTTTTTATTTTTTTTATTCTGTTTTAAAGTTTTTTGTTGTTTTAATATAATTTTAACTAAAACTGTAAATAATCTGAAATCATACATGTATATTACAAAATAGATTTCTTTAAATAAATAAATAAATAAATGTTTAGTCTCTTCGTCAATTTTTTGCAAAACAAACAAATTTCAATTAATCAAAATATCTAAAAACCATTAAAATGTACTTAAATATTTTCCCTTTTTTGTAAATATTTCTAATTTTTTACGTTTTATGTCAGCCAACTATGTCATCCAACTATGTATATACCATAAAATATGAAGCTTTGCAATGGTAAAAATTTGAATAATTTATTTAGTTTTTCATTTTATATAATATTATAATAAATTTCAAGTACAGTTATAGAGGAGAAAAACTATAATGTAATATTGTAAGAACTGAACAAAAAAATTATAATTTCATTAAGATGTAAAAAAAAGAAGAAAAATCATCTTCTTTATAATTATTTTAATTTAAGGTTGTTATATAATTCTAGCGAGATGAAAAATTACTTACACCTTACTGATTTTATTATCAACTATGTAGTATACTACTATGCACAAGCTTAATATAATAGATATAAGAATGTAATTAATTTTAAAGAAGGAGAATGCGACATGCTAAGATATGAACCAATTGAAAACAATTCAACTGAATTTAGTTTTGTAGGCTGCCAATGCAATATTGTGTCTGATTTGAAGGCCCGCTTTCACAAATCTCTGGACAAGCGCCATTAAAATGAATCAAATGAAAATCTTGCTCGCAAAAAAATTACAAAATTTGGCTATGCGTTTCTATGATTTTAGTACTAATTTAGAAACAGTTCTACTCGTACAAACCCGTACCAAATCTGTATTCATGGTACTTTAAAATGATAATTAAATTTGGCAACATATTCAAGCTATCGTTTTAGAGAATCGATTACCGTTTCAACCTTCTGCTCAATTTAAGCGCAACGGCACTTTACAAGTTAAATGTTTTTGCAGTGTTAAATGATAAATGATACATAAATCCTATTATTATTACGTATGGCACAGGTACATACATATATGTATATTTAAAATCATCCAACATTTTACAAAAGCAACAACAAAATGCAAACATATTCTGTAACATTAAAACTGTCATAAGAATGTATGTTTTTTTTAAAGAAATATGAAAAAGGTAAATCTAAATTAAATTATGTATGTACGGTACATGCACGACGATGAAAGCACAAAATTTCAGTACAAAATTTATAAGAGGATCATATAGAATTATATGCCATGTACCAACCGTATCATTGTTTGTGAAAAGGTCCAAAATAAAAACCTTTATAATATTTTTTGCGGCAAATACGCAAAAGACACGTCAAGTAATCATAAAAAAAGGTTTGTCTATATATCTTTGACATTCTATTTTAGAAAGAACGTCTTAAATATTCCCCCAGCATTATACATTATGCTGGTTTTACATAGCTATATCATAATGTATATGTGTTTATACAGTACAACATTATATTTATACACGACACGACATAAACATTTAATCTAAATCCCATTAATGTTTAAAAAAACATCCGCATTCGAAATTCATGAATTTCATCTCCGTTTGGAATGTTTAAGGAAAATATAATTTCGCATGCATTTCCGCTTCTATAATTGTATTTGTTTGTTCTTGCATTCCATTTCAAATTACAACTGACACATTATAATATATACATATCTCATTCGACCCAAGTGTGTTATCGTTCAGGTTAGGGTAAGTTAAATTTCAGTGGTTGCTATCACACAGCACACTTAGGCCAATTATAGCCCATTGTGATACCACAGGATCCGACATCATTAAACTCCCTTTAAACCTATTTATTGCTATTCACATAGCGTAAAAGATCTCGCACATTACAGCTCTCGAAATTAAAGAGACTGTCTATAGTGTATTTGCCCAAGTGATCGTGTCTTCTGCAATCTAGCGCATACCCTAAATGGAAGGAAACGCGTAGGAAGTAAACAATTGTCTCGTCCTCCTCATCTCTGCAGCTTCTGCAGAAGTCATTTGCATCCAGGCGCAGCCTTCTCGCTTGATCTCCGAAGAGACATTGTCCAGTCAGTACCCTTACAATTCTACTTAAATCACGTTTCCTTAGTGTGATTAGGATCAGCTCAGGCCGTACTTGTTTCGCTACCCTGCCAGTTGGACTGGCGAGCCACTTAGCATTTGCCAAGTCAACTGCCTCTTTATGGCTTGCTGTTTTCAGCACAAACATAAGCCTACCTAGAGCTGTGCCGTACCTTGCTAATTTGTCTGCCTTGCAGTTTCCTTCAACATCAGAATGGCCCGGAATCCAGACCAACTGGATATTGAATAGTCCACTCATCTCGTTAATAGATGTGTGACAATCCAACGCCACAAAACACGCCAGCTTCCACTCTATCATCGAGCTTGGAGTAAAGTTACCAGGTTATGCCTCACATAATTTACTATAGTTGATTGCCCTTTTTGCAGGCACTTCCACCAATGACAGCCGAGCGGCCGTGTTGACCGTCATTTGCTTACCAAAAATATCCAACAAGCGAAAGTATAGCATGACCTCTAAGGCACAAGTAGATTCACAAGTAGGTATTTTCACCGCTCCACTAATGAGCAAACAAGCTGCTCTCTACACCTTCCCCATCATGTTTCTGTATGATAGTTTCTCCAGGACTGGCCACTATACACAGCAGTACAGGCCTTACCTACTCCAGTTGCAGACCCTATTTCATTCCGATGGCGTTTTTGCAAGAGTCGAGTGTCACAGTGGCCTTCTTCACTCTTTCTATAGTATTTGGTTTCCAACTGAGCTTATACTGACCAGAATAATCACTAAGAATCTCGCCTTGTCAGAAAAGCCAGTATAGTAACATTCAGACTTGGTGGAACCACTTCCGGAATTTTATATCGCTTAGTGAAAAGAACCAGGTCTGTTTTAGATGAGTTGATCTCTAAACCACATCTATTGGCCCAACTCGCTGTAATTGATAGCGCATTTTGTATCACACCTTTAATTGTACCAAAGTGCTTTCCCAATAGAATTATTGCTACGTCATCGGCATAAGCAACCACACCTATTCCTTTCCCTCCAGTTCCAGTAGTAGTGCGTTGGATATTACATTCAAAAAAAGGGGAGAAATGACACCTCCCTGAGGTGTTCCTCGAACAACTCGTCTTCTGGCAGAGACTTCCTCCACACCGAAATAACCCTTCTGCTTCCCAGCAAGTGATTAAATATAGTGTCGTATTCACGGACTTACTCTTATGGTACGCATGTTAAGACTGTGCCCAGTTTCTGGGTACAATTCTCGAATGTATATAGACATTCAGCAGCCTTATCATGATTTTCACCAGAAAGGATGAAAGAGATGTTGGTATTAAGTCCAAAACGAGCTTCTACCTGCTTTCAGGATGAAAATCACCCTAGAATCCCTCCATTTCTTAAGAATGTACCCCAGCTTCAGACACCCTTTCAAGATAATCTCAAGCCAGGGAAGTTAAACCTCCGAGTTCTTCTGAATTTTGGTTGGTACAATCCCATCCGGACCAACTGACTTAAAGGGCTTACAATTTTTAATAGTCCATTTAATCTTCCGTGTATTCAGAATATCCTCTGTATACAACAGTTGCGCCCCGCAATCATCCATAGACCCGCAGTCACCCACCTTTGCAAAAGACGCATGCTCCCGTTAACTGAGTTTCTATCAGAATTTTAAGGATTTCTTCACTAGAAACCGTCCATTGGCCATCCGGCTTAATTAGATAGCCTAGAACAGCTGGATTGGTAGAGAGAGATTTTCTTAAGCGCGAGGTTGCCGAGACTGCTTGCATTATATCACAGGTGAGCATCCATTAGTTCTTTTGCACCTTCCTTCTCCCTTTTTTATATTCTCTGAGGAATTCCTTATAGAACTCGCAGTCTTGGCCTTCTCTCGTTCTTTTTGCTCTATTGAAAGCACAAACTCTTCTGCACTCGGCAATTGCCGAGTTCCACCAAACAGGTTTTCGCTTTCCCCTCAGCTTTGTTAATGGGCCGGCTTCCCTCATAGAGTTATTGCAAGCCCTAGTAAGAATATCCACCATTGAATTCAGATCATTACCCGTGTCGGGAGTCCTGGGACTCTAGATGGAATGTTACCCTCCAATATATATGTATATATATATATATATATATATATATATATATATATATATATATATATATATCGATATACGCGCCATAATGTCCACCTGGGATTTCTGAAAACGTACTAGTTATTAATTTGGAGATTAAACTTAAATGTTAGTGTGACATTCAGAACCTCCAGCTTATTTCTAAAAATAAAGGTAGGTGTAGTTCTTAAAAGAAATTCGAGCTACCCCAGATGGTATGGTCCACGTTCGCATCGCACCCTAGGATAGCTCCCACCTTCCTTGTTTCTGCGTCACAAACAAGTATCCTCAGTATATCTGACGACGCTGGCTTCTCCCGGTCCATGTATGCAGCTGCAAGCCAGATTCACCTCCCCTCCGTCTCTATACAGACCACAATGATATCTTCATTGCAATACTGCGGAAGTAGAAAAACGTTTATATTATTTTCCACCTCAGGGATTCTTCCAGGTCGGCTGGATCCGTGAGAATCCATACCATTGCCCTAGGTCTGTTTGGTATTTCCCCTTTAGGAACTGCCCTGGCTCCTGGCCCTTACTATGCAAGAAAGCCAATCTCTGACCAGCGCACGTGGTCAGCTTCATTCGTCGCTGCTACCAATCTGCGTCCCTGCAAATTGGCGGGGATCCCGGATGTTGTCCAAGGACTTTAAGAAAACCGAGTTTAAGTCCATTAAACACCAACCTCCATTTTTCTCCTTTGATGCTCCCACCCTTATGGCTCCCCCTTCTTCACGATTTCGCGAGAAAGTTTATTCTCCTTTGAGAACTGTCTTTCATGAAGCCTGGCTCGTTTTCTCTTGGCATCCAAACCTCCATGCTCCTCTTCGTTCGATCTCTGCCTTTTAGATCCAAGATCCTATTTGCGGGTATTGCTCACATCGGCAATACAGCTCTTACGCCAGTTAACAGATTTTCCCTGCTCTCCAGTTCATTGTTCTTCCGCGACTGTAGCCAGTCTGTCCAATACACGGAAGGCTGAACGCCTAGTTCCGTATCTCCAAACCGACGGAGCAATGACTTTCTCCTTCTTATTACTACTGCTAGTCCCTGGCTTGCAAGCCTCGGAATCAGTCCTAGCATAACTGATGGCTAGATTCACGGACTTCTTCCCCCCCCCCCCCCCCCCCTTCCACTTCCGTTCTTCTTTAGATCCACTTCTTTAGTTTTAGTTTTTTATCAGATTCCATATTTGGTCCTGACGAGTATCGGAGAAAATGATGGTCCATCCGTGGAGAGATCCGTGTACACGGGCGGGTAAGTCTATATTCAACTGGGGGACGCCATAGCTTGGCTGATCATCGGCACGTTTCGCATAACACCTTGCTCCGACCGACCCAACCGCCACCATTATTTATAGTTTCAGCCTATCTTGTTTTCAAGAATGAGAACCCGGAGGCGGCGGAGATTGTGAGCTTTCTAAATATTCCTTTTAATATGGTTACACTTAACGCAGACTGTGGTTTTTGTTTCCTTGTGCCTAAAGTCCTGGCTGCCTAAATTATGACAGCATAAGGGTCTTCCTCTGCGGGAAACTATTTGCACTTATTTTATATTATTTACAGTAATTCTTATTTATTTGCATTAAACCAAATATTATATTCTAAATAATTCTTTATGTCTTGATAAGTTTGACGAAAAATTAATTATTTTTTATGTTTGACAAAAAATAGTTCAAGATTTTCTGTGTTTAGAATGTGTATGGCACTAAAAATTATAATATTAAAAATAATTAAGGTGGTTGTAGAAACATCGCTATTATATCCTATCCAATTTAATTTTGTTGGTTGCGTGAATATGAGTCTACCTTTTTTATTAAAATAAAACATTCTCTTGTTTAGAAAATGAAGTAATTATTTATTAAAAGTATGCTCCGTCCGCAGCTACAACATTTTCCCAATTTTCAAGCGATTTACGCACTCCCTCTCTGAAGAAAACTTGGTCTTTGGAGGCGACCCAATCAATAAGTCAATTTACGATATCTGCGCGAGAACTGAACCGCTGTTCAGAAAGAGACGACTGCATCGACCGGAATAAGTAGTAATCTAAAGAAGCTATGTCTGGTGGATACGGCGGGCTTGGTAGAACTTCCCAGTGGATTCTGGTTATTTTATTTTATTTATTTATTTTATTTATTTTATTTATTTTATTTATTTTATTTATTTTATTTATTTTATTTATTTTATTTATTTTATTTATTTTATTTATTTTATTTATTTTATTTATTTTATTTATTTTATTTATTTTATTTATTTTATTTATTTTATTTATTTTATTTATTTTATTTATTTTATTTATTTTATTTATTTTATTTATTTTATTTATTTTATTTATTTTATTTATTTTATTTATTTTATTTATTTTATTTATTTTATTTATTTTATTTATTTTATTTATTTTATTTATTTTATTTATTTTATTTATTTTATTTATTTTATTTATTTTATTTATTTTATTTATTTTATTTATTTTATTTATTTTATTTATTTTATTTATTTTATTTATTTTATTTATTTTATTTATTTTATTTATTTTATTTATTTTATTTATTTTATTTATTTTATTTATTTTATTTATTTTATTTATTTTATTTATTTTATTTATTTTATTTATTTTATTTATTTTATTTATTTTATTTATTTTATTTATTTTATTTATTTTATTTATTTTATTTATTTTATTTATTTTATTTATTTTATTTATTTTATTTATTTTATTTATTTTATTTATTTTATTTATTTTATTTATTTTATTTATTTTATTTATTTTATTTATTTTATTTATTTTATTTATTTTATTTATTTTATTTATTTTATTTATTTTATTTATTTTATTTATTTTATTTATTTTATTTATTTTATTTATTTTATTTATTTTATTTATTTTATTTATTTTATTTATTTTATTTATTTTATTTATTTTATTTATTTTATTTATTTTATTTATTTTATTTATTTTATTTATTTTATTTATTTTATTTATTTTATTTATTTTATTTATTTTATTTATTTTATTTATTTTATTTATTTTATTTATTTTATTTATTTTATTTATTTTATTTATTTTATTTATTTTATTTATTTTATTTATTTTATTTATTTTATTTATTTTATTTATTTTATTTATTTTATTTATTTTATTTATTTTATTTATTTTATTTATTTTATTTATTTTATTTATTTTATTTATTTTATTTATTTTATTTATTTTATTTATTTTATTTATTTTATTTATTTTATTTATTTTATTTATTTTATTTATTTTATTTATTTTATTTATTTTATTTATTTTATTTATTTTATTTATTTTATTTATTTTATTTTTTTTATTTATTTTATTTTATTTATTTATTTACATTATAATTTAGAATAGAACCATACACGTAACGTTGAGCTTTCAAGCTCATTTGTTGTTAAATGTGTGGTTTAATAAAATTTCAAATACAGCCATTTCCTTCATTTAACGGTTATAGCGAGAGCTGTCTGCTAATATACAGCACGGCATTTGACTAATTACCTTCTTATGGAGAAATTTATAAGGCCGGTAGCTAGTTTATGCTTATATACGACACGGGCTTTGGGTTCTCCTCAATCATCTTAGCTCTTCCCCACATCTATTTACAATAACCATTACAATTGTGACTATTTACAATAAGCAGCAATTGATCTCAATGGCCCTCCAATAGGAACACAATTAAAATAGATATAAATAATTAAATAAAAAATATAAAATTTTCAAATTGAAAAAAAAAAAAAAATTAATAATTTTTTTAATTTTATTTTTTTTATTTTTATTTTACCTCTATAGCTCACTTTAAACATATTAGTTGTCGTCGGTAGACACCACCATTGATAGTTTCACCTAATTCCAGTAGTTCATAATATAACACACCTTTGGGATCCCAACACATACAGAGCATAACCTGGTTATTGCAATGAATCTTTCGCTTTGGTTGCGATGGGCCGGCTTCACCAGGCTTCATCCAATTTTTTTTTGTGTTTGGGATTCTCATATTCAATTCAATTCAATTTATTCAAGAATGTAAACTTAGATACATCTGCCTGAGAAATCAAACTCTCCAGCCGAAAAAGTGTCGATAATGCAGATACAAATTTTATGTTGGATTGTGATTATTTATTTTAGAAATTTTTATTTTGCTCTTTCTAAAAACAAATAAAAAATTTAAAATAAAAGTTTTTCATTTGAAACAATTAAAACTAATATACCAAACCAAATTTCAAGTGCTGTATTAGATGTTTGGGGAGGTAAAACGTGAAATGCATTTATAGTTTGGAATTTTTTTTAAATAAAGTGCCTTCTAATGATTATCATTTAAAAATCGTCAGGCCAATTTCCATGTGGGGAGACCGGGAAAACTCGATTGAATACAACGCACACGCTAAATTTGAAAATTTCTAAAAATTGACCGTTTAAAGTGTCATGGCTGGAAATATATTCAAATGAAAGATTCCATAATGATTCTCTCTCAATAGATTCAAATGAAAGTCAATTTTGATTTGTAGAATATAGAGAATGTGTCGTTTTCGGCAGAGATCGGCAGTGCCGGTTGAGCAATAGGTGTAGACATGAAATCAGATTCAGAGTTGATAGAAGCAAATAATCTGTTAAAGCTTGCTGAACGAGTTCGAAATTTGTTAGATCGCTGTACGAACTTCGAACTAGAACTTTTTGCGGACAAATTGTTGGACCTGATTATGTAAAAAATAGTTTCTCTTGTATATTCATTATACAGCTAATAAAAGTTAGTCGAGCTAAGACGAAAGCGTTTCTATAAGTGTCTTCTCTTCAATTTTTGAGATATTAAATTCATTATTTTAATTTTTTCATTTAAAATTAACCAACCTTCAATAATTCACCAAATATCCAAATACATAAAAACGAGAGAAGGGCGCAGAAATACAAACCACAATTTTTAGATTTACCAACTGCGTTTGGTGATTATGTAATGACCGATACAAATGATAAATTACAAGAAAATCAGTGAAATTTATCTAAGTTGCCAAACACACTTAGAATTACATATAAATAACTACGGTTAATTATGCAGATCACCGGATTAATCACATTAATTTTGACATATACATGTTTTTTTGTTTGTAGGGGTTTATTGCAACTTATTTTGTCACAATAAGTCCACCAAAAAAGAATTTATAAATTGTCAACACTTTTGCTCACATCACAATTTGGCGAAACTCGTAAAATTAACCATTCGAGTAAAACTCGAGTAAAATTCAAAAATTGTAAATACTAGGCGTGAAAATATCCATTTGGTGTGTAGGTCTAATAAATTCTTCGAATTAACTTCCAGTTAATTCTTCCATTTAGAACGAGCTTCGGAAATGGAAAACTAAGTTTTGAAATCTTTCTACTCACTTGGCAAAATAAATATTTCCATATCAAAATACTAAATGATTGTGCTATACCTGCAAAACCCAATGAAATAGTGTATGGAAACCTCTACTACTGGATATGTCTGTGAAGTTAGCCCGATAAATATCCCGAAGAAATTTTTCAGTTTTATCTCGAAAAAATTACTATATTTTGGTAGTTTTGAATGTTATCGAGAAACATGTTCACTATATCATGGCATTTTTACGCAATACGAAAAAAACTGTCGCGATACATTTTTTATGATATCGCAAGAAAAAAAAAAGCAAAAACTGCGAGAAAGAAGTCGCGACAGTTGTTCTTGCCATACCAAAATCTAAAAATATATTGAAGCGCAGAAATTAATTATTCAAAATGAAATATTAATTTAATACCAAATAAATTATTGGCAAGGTTAATCCTATAATGCAAAATCACGCATTCTTGCATTTAATAAGTGTAACTGTAAAAATAAAATATTAGTGATAATTTAAAAAATGGTTAAAAATATACTAAAAGTTAAATTTTTAATACCCAAATGCCAAAATGGTTAATCAAATCAATGATTTTAATTTTAGATTTTTCCGTCTAAAGTTCTAGTAGATGTTAATTAACCAATCAAAGATGGTTTGGAGTTTGAAGAAAAAGAATCCACATTTGAAATGCCAAAACGGCAATTCGAGTCAAATTTTAGATATAGCAGTAAGAAGTTTGACTAGATATTAATTAAGAGAGTAGTGTTGGTATGGAGTTTGTAGAGAAATAATCCACCTTTAAAATGCCAAAATAGCAAATGGAGTATATAAGTTAAATTTTAGATAAACCGTGTGAAGTTGTAGTAGATTTTAATTTGCACAGCAAAATTGGTATGGAGCTTTTAGATATAGCCCAAAATCTATTTAAATATAAGTCCTGCTAGCTTAGCATATATAAACTAAACGATAACTAAGTAAAGATGTATTGGAATTTTGTTTTCTATAGTAATTTTTATTAACTCCTTAAGAACCAAACCCGATACTTAATAAACACATTTTTATTAATAACTTGTTTTTTGTTTCGCAGAATTATTTTGAATAATTTTCAAAAAGTTTAAAAAATCACTCGATCGATTTCGACTTGTTAGGTCATCATCAGGAGTATCTACTCTTGCATACTCCAGTAGATACTCCTGATGATGACCTAACAAGTCGAAATCGATCGAGTGATTTTTTAAGCTTTTTGAAAATTATTCAAAATAATTCTGCGAAACAAAAAACAAGTGATTAATAAAAATGTGTTTATTAACTATAAGTGTGTTTCGCCAAGTGCCTACGGCAAATAGCGTAAAAAGTACCAAACCCGAGATATCTCCGAGTTGCTCGAAATAACTAGTGAAAATAATCTTATAACAAAATTATTATATTAAATCAATTAAGAAAATTATATATTTTATTCTCTAGAGCCTACGTCCATGCTTCCAGGTTTACCAAAAATTTAATTAGACAGAATTAAATTATTGATTATTTTAAATTTTCTACCTATTATTTCCTTATATATTAAATTTTTTCACATATGTACACTACCGCTCAAAAGTGTATAGGCACTGTCGAAAACAGCATAAAACTTATAAAAACTCAGTAAAAATATGAACATATGTATTTTTTTAGATACATACACACATCTATTAATGGCAATATTCTAAATAAATGTCAAAATTAAAATGTTCAATTTAAATTTTACTTTCATTTATGTGATCTTCCGTTGATTGAACAATCGCAGCGCACAGTGGAGGCATTCTCGCAATAAGTTTTGCCAGAGTTTCTGGCGTTATTGAGTTCCACATTGATTGAAGTTTGTTCCACATAACAGTTGCTGATGTAGGAGCTGATTGCTGTCTTCCCGGTTAAATTCTTCCTATAGTAACTCAATAGGGTTCAAGTCAATGCTCTGAGGAGGCTATTCCATAATTTTAATTGTTCCTTCATCCTCTAAATGGTGAAGATAGCCTTTATATAATTTACATGAATGTTTTGGATCATTATCTTGATGAAAGATAAAATTTTGACTCAAAAGTCGAATTCCTGGAGGTATTGAGTGGTGCTCCAAAATTTGTCGGTACCCTTCTTTTGTTAGTATTCTGTCAATTTTCACAACATCGCCTACACTAGGACCAGCAAAATAGTCCCAAATCATCACTGAAAAGCCTCCATGCTTTACGGTAGCGGCAAAACATTCTTTACTGGCAAGTTCATAAAAAGATCTTCTCACGAATATTAGTCTTCGGGTACCGAAAATTAACATTTGGACTCATCCGTCCATAAAACCTTGTTGCAATCTTCTATCGTTCAATGTTGATGTTCACGGCCTCATTTAAGTCGCTTTTGCTTATTTTGTTTACTAGTAATGGTTTTTTAATAGCAACACGGCCATGGAATCCGGATTCCTGTAGAGGACGATTAGCCGAAGATACACTTACTAGTTTTGGGCGACCAACATCTAGTTCTGTGGTTATTTCCGGGGCTGTTTTGTGTCTATTCTTCTTGCTAGTAATCACTATTCTATGATCATCTACAGATGTTGGCTCTTGGTCGTCCACTACGTCTTTAATTAAAAATACTGTCACTTTTCCGATATTTTTTAACATTACAATCGACCGTAGCGTGGTCTAATTCCATTTTTTTGGCAATCTGTCAATTACCTATGCCAGCTGTATGGTAAGCTTTTTTTGGAGGCATTTTAAATAATTGTCACTCTATATTTCGCTTACGATGTTAACAGTGTAAATATCAGACTGCAACTGATCGTATTTGACTTATTTCACTGAAATCTTTTCAAAAAATCAATTTAAACATCATTATCTAGAATAAACCAGACTGATAAAAATTTTTGGAAATTCCTCAATATTATTGTAATTGTTCCGTAATAAACAGTTTTCGACAGTCCATACAAGCGCAGTAAAGTAACTAGGTGAAATTAACCCTATATCGTTGGTGGTTATATAATGACACAGCGTTTCAGATAAGTATGTATTTCATTTTATTCAAATGTTGTTTCGTAAACATAATACTGTATCAACATGAAAAAAGGGTGCCTAAACACTTTTGAGCGGTAGTGTATATCAATCTATGTATCTATATGTATTTTAATAATATGTATCTTTTTTACATTTGATTGAATTAAAAATCATTTATATAAATAAAGTTTATAAAGTTTAAACAGATTTATTTTTGTGCATAATATGTATGTCAAAATGTTAGTTCTAATTGATTTTTTTGGTGCATTTATTTGAAAAAAAAAAATCAGTCCTTAAGGGGTTAAATAACTAGGTGCAAGAACAAAAAAGTGAAAAAATTACGTTGTATTGTTAGTGTAACCAAAACACTCTTTGTTAGTTTTTTTTAAAATAGGTATCTGTCAATGAGAAGAGTTGCTAGGACTTATATTTAAGTAGATTCTGTATAGCCACAAGAATTTGGAGTAGATATCAATTAACAGAGCTAATCTATCGACTAATTTTTATCTCTCGATTTATAAAAATGGGAAATCTATGGTAAGCTTAGTATTCTGTAAACGAGCCGTTTATTTTGAAAGTGGCCTAAGTCACTTTTTTAAATCGAGATATTTAAGGATTTGCCTTTTAACATGTTTAAAAATATTGATGCCAACTTTTGAGAATATTTACTTTTATTTGTTGCCATAGGATATTTATTTTTTCTCAGTATATAAATATAATTCTTTGATCATAGTCATTGAAAAATCACCATTTTTCATTACGGAAAATGACTAACGATAATTTCAAAATAAATAGTTTAGAAAAATTACTGACTTATATTAATTTTATCCGATGTATTTTACTAAAGTGAAGTTTTGAAAGGACAGTTGTAACGAAACGACTCGGTGCAAACTATGGTGCGACAGAGACGCAACAACAAAGTAGCCTATTTATCGCTTCATTAGCAGAATTTCTCCGTGATTCTATAGGTGTGACTTGCAGCACGTTTGCCGGCTAGAGTGAAGAAGGTGGGTCGAGTTCTTGTCACGAGAACCACAGAAAACTAGAAGTGCTGCTATACTTTATTCACACGTTGTACGATTCTCTTGCTGATAATAATTATGCAAACATGGAACACGTTAGAGGGAAAGTTAAATTGTAATTGAGTAAATACAATTATGAATGAACTACTAATACAAGATTATACAATGCCAACATGATAACGGAATATTCATTATTGAAAAGAAAAGGTACTGTTAGATACAGCCGTTTTTGCGTGGTCGAAATATTATGACCACATGCTCACTACCCTCCCTTTTGGCTATACCGCGCATCTATTTT
Source organism: Nephrotoma appendiculata (assembly GCA_947310385.1). Classification (NCBI taxonomy): domain Eukaryota; kingdom Metazoa; phylum Arthropoda; class Insecta; order Diptera; family Tipulidae; genus Nephrotoma; species Nephrotoma appendiculata. Next base: position 239,922,334 of record OX371223.1, on the reverse strand, counting down.
GGTATGCCCCTAAAAGAAATAATATGTTAACCCATGCTATCTAATAAACTATTCACACATAGTGATGCCCCTCATTTGAAAAGAACATATGCGTTGTCATGATTTGAATGAAATTTGAATATAAAATTACACAACGAGATCATAGAATAAATAATAAGATTGGAAGTATAAATTTTATAGTTTCGGAAATATTTATTGGTATAAAATTGTACTTTTTCTTAACATTTCTAATAAATACAAAAATTAAAGTTAAACAATAAATTTATAAAATCAGGCATGCAATTTTAGATGTATATGTATAATTGTAAATCGATAAATTTTTAATAACTAGTTATCATTGTAATTGTATGTGTCGGAATTCGCTTTATTTTCCGCGAGAAATATTTTGGTTCAACAAAAGAGTTTTTTTTTTGTCAGCTCGTGGACAAATTGGAAATTTGTTGAAATTTTATTTGGTTACCGCGTTAACCAAGGAAAAATGTCGCAGCGCTCCAAAATACGTATATATTATTATAACGCCGCACCGCACAATATATTTTGGCAATAAGACCGCCTCACCACAATACAAAAACTCAAACTTTACAAACCAGCTCCTTCTCAATTTAAATTTTATTTTATTTTATTTTACAATATTTTGATGTTTCGCTATTAACCATTTTCCGAGAAGAGACCGAAAAACCCGATTATGCTATTATATAAAGAAAAATTGTACTAAAATAATTATATAAGTTATCATGTAACCACCAAAATACATCGAAAAATAATTATATAAGTTATAAGTTAACATGTAAACACAAAATCTGCTTTATCCTTAAATCTGTGTTATCCATACATTTGACAGCTGCGACAGTTGTAAACAAACAAGGCAAATACAACCAAACAAATATTCAGAATACCAAAATACAAAATAATCAAACTTATATTCCTTCAACGAATTGTCCCCGAATTTCACGGATTTGTGTGAAACCAACAGTATGAATTTATAGTAAATATAAAAATATAGTTTAATAAATAAATATTTAGTGAAATATAGTTTAAAGCAATATAGTTTAAGAAATATAGTTTAAGGAAATATAGTTTAAGAAATATAGTTTAAAGAGATTTAAAAATTGTGGATTAGCCACATGTTAAAAACTTATCCTGTTATGTGATGCGATGGTGCAGCATGGTATCGAAAATGGCGGTAAAATTTCATGCGATGCCAAATTTGCCGCTACACCCGGTAACTACAAGTAATAATTCTTCCAAAGGCTATTGCTGTGTTTGGCCTTGTGAGGTATTTGTGTCTTGCCCGTTTTCCCACAGTACGAATGTGGCAGTAAATCCGGTAAATTCTTCAGGGACAAATATAAATTCCGGATAGATTAAGGTCCCTCAGTAATAAAATACTGTCGCGGAAATTCCTGTAACGCAACCAAATATCGCGCACAACGGTGACGCCTCGTATCGTTTTGTTTGGTTCTATTAAAAACAAGAAACAATATTTTTACGTTTAAATAAAAACAAACATCTTTGGGCATACACTTTACACAAATTAAAACAAGATCATACCTCACGTCTTCTGTATTTCCGCGACCACAAACCGATTTTTGATACACAATCAATATTAAATTTAAGTATACTATACACGTAAATTAATTTCTTAAAAAAAACAAAATGAAAAATAATTTAATTTCTTACAAATAACGCAAAACAATAATTAGGACATACTTTTGATTTTGTATGATCGGATTTACAGTGCCAATGGCGTAAGTAAATAATAATTATTATGTTTTCGTTACCGCACTGTATTCTAATTAGAATGTTTTACTGGCACAACACAAAACAGAATGAACGATTGGAAAAATTTATTTCAATTATTTGCGATCGATGATTGTTGTTGTTGTAGTGCAAAGAGGGGAAGTAACCAAACAAGATTACTGATAAAAAGAATCATTTCGATAACCATTACCACACCATCTATGAATTATCGATTAGGTTACAAACATTATACCAATAAATAATCAAGTTCCACTGATTAATTTCGACGAGGTAAACAAATTATTAATTCAAATTCTCACACCATGACGTCATTATCCGCAGATTACATATAAACAGGCGAAAATCAACCGAGAGTATGTTCTTAACCGCCGTGGAATATTACCAATGTTACACAGTGAAATATGAAAATTGATAAATAAATTACATGCATACTCATAATAATTGGCGTACCCTGTATAGGGTGCCTTGTACGCGTTGTTAGTTTTAAATGTTTTTAAAGCACTATGGCAGAAAAGTGTTCATTCTTATTCGATGTTTAATAAATAAAAAATTTCCATATAACAATTTTTTTTGATGATAATTAATACCAAAATATCATAATTTATGGTAAACTTCGAGATAATCAATAGTTCGTCCGATTTTAGGAGATATTAAAAATTTAAGTAAAATTTAGTAAACATTTTTATTGTACTTACCTACACTATCTCAGTTATAACGAATATTCCTTTTCTTATATTAGTATTGATTAATTCCATCTCTTTTTCACTAATGTCCCCTAGTTCATTAATCAGTTAACTGTTGACCTTTATGCAGTTATCTCGAAAAAATTTCCTTTATAGTTAAATATGGCAACACTAATATGTATTTGAACCCTTTATTTTAAAAGTGGTAAAGTCACTTTTTTCAAAAAATCAAGTAAATGATAACATAAGTTATAATTTGATGGCACTCGTATTTCGCTAATTGCTAATTAACGAACTGACCCAGTAGGGACGACAGTTTTCTTTTGCAAACGACTCGAATTAAATAGATTACAAAATCCAAAGTTTGTTACAAACTTAAGAAAAAGTAAACGCTTCATAATACCGATAAGAAGTTTGTATTGAGCTTGCCCTAAACCAGCAAAACAATGTAACTGGTTTATATGTTTTTGTGAACTGTAAACATTTAATCGAATACACAAAATAATCGTTTGTTTAAATTAATTTTGTCATGTAATGCTAAAAACTTGAACTTAAATAAATAATTAAATAATATTTAATTAAATTAAAGTAAACCAATAATTACAACTGACAATTTTTTTTTTAAAATAAAAAAACATTATTCTCATTTTACAATACATAAATATTTTTACAAAATACATATGTATTCTTATTTTTAACATGAAAGCGACAAATATTTACGCGTGGTAATAAATAGGCTTACACGTTATTCTCATCGGTTTCATTAATTCGATCGGTTTCATTCAAACAAGATAGTAGTACTTCTGACTCACTCTACAAGTTTCATAAATTTTACATGAAGCTCGCTTAGTGATCCGGACGTTTAAGCGAATTTACGACTTAAATCGCATAGAGGTGCCACTTTAGGGGAATACTAAATAGGGTTACAGGAGATTCCCATCGGTTTTACTTGTAAGGGAGCAAGATAATAGTACTCCTGACTCAGTCAACAAGATTCATAAATTTATGAATTAATTAATCCTTTTTTTATTTATATATTTATTTTAGTAACTGAATCTTATCTATTATTTAAAACAGAAAAAGCAAATTTGTCAATAATAGTCTTGTTTAGTGGTGAAGATCCCAGCTTTAATAACAAATTCCGTAATGTTCCTTTTGAATACATCGTCATACAAGAAAACGTCATAATTAAACGGAATATAAAATCTAACAATATAAATAATATTGGGGGTTCTTCAAACGATCTCCACCGAATTTGTTAAATGCTGAAAAATTTTCGGAGCTTTCATCTCCTCGGCCAACACTGATGCATCAGGCTTGGAATTCAATTTTTAATAATAAACCAACAAATTCTAATTATAGTGTAAACCAAAACAAATTGGACGTTGCTAATGTATCAGGACAAGTAAACTCTTCAAAGGATTCCTTATTTTCATATGAAGAAATTTTAACTCTGGTAAGTGATACGGTCTCGAGTCTTTTAGTTTGTTTTAACTCGTCTAACTGTAACCTATCTCTATAATAATGTTAAATAACGGTTCTACGAATTTGAATAATACCGCACAAAATATTTTTATTTGGAATGAGCAAAGTATAAACAATAAAGTAAATGAAACATTTTCTTATATGAAACATCTTAATGTGCACGTTGCCATAATTTCAGAAACATGGCTAAAAGACGATGTATCACTCTTTGGTCCGCAATTTAAAGTGTACAATTTAAATAGAAAATCGAGTGGCTATGGTGGTGTTGCATTATAATTAAACGAAATAGCAATAGAACTTTAGCAATAGAACTTAATACAATTCGTGGTAAAATAAAACTCATAGCCGCTTATTTTAGAGGAGTAACATCCAATATAATTCTTAATAAATTTAAATCAGATATACAATACCTTACATCATTTCAAACAAATTTTATTTTAGGTGGAGATCTGAATGCAAAACATCTGCATTGGAATTGCTACAGAAATAATAGAGCTGGTACAATCTTATACAATGAAATGTTGAATAATACATTTGTAATTAAATTTCCAAGTTCTCCAATACGTTTTAATCACAATTCAAGATATGGATCTACTCTGGACATAGCTCTTACAAATTGCCCACAATTCATTCACAATATGAATACACGCCCAGATTTAAGCTCTGACCACCTACCGGTACACTTTCAATTAGACTGCAATCCCCAATATTATGAGGGTTTACGTAGATATAATTATTCCATGGCGGATTGGCAACTCTATAAATCATGTATTAATAACAATCTAAAACTAACTAGCAAATCTCCAATTCGAAATATTAAATCATGTAGCGATATTGATAAGGTAGTCGATAATTTAAATAATATCATCTTTTCTGCCGCAAAGATAAGTGCGTACCTTGTAATATATCTATGTCAAAACATAGTGAATTCAAAATCCCAGAAGCAACGAAAATGCTAATTCAGCTTAGAAACACTCGTAGACGCCAGTGGCAACGTTCCCGTGATCCTATGCTCAAATCTATTGTGAATGAGTTGCATCAACGCATTAAGGCAGAATTTCAAATTTTGAGAAATAATTAATGGCTTAATATGATTGAAAAAATCCAAAATGACCGTAATATAAATAAATTGTGGGCAGTCAGTAAAAACCTGCGATAACGTAGTAAACAAATACCCTTCATTTGATAAAGAAAACCGTATTTCGATTACTAATCTTGAAAAATGTGAATCCTTCGCAGCACAATTTGCTGCAATTCATAATAACGATAATCACAATCAATCTTCATTTTCCCAACATATATCTCCAGAAGTCAATAGCATTTTTATCAAGCCACTTAAATCTCCTGGTTATGATACAATAAATGGTATATTACTCAAGAATCTTCCTATAAAAGGGCATATATTTATTTCTTATTTATTTAACGCATGTATGGAATTCTCTTATTTTTCCAAACATTGGAAAATTACAAAAGTTATACCAATTTTAAAACCCGGAAAAGATATATCCGAACTATCGACCAATAAGTCTGTTAACTTTACTTGGAAAAATTTTCGAAATACTTCTCAAAATTCGTTGTAACAAATTTATTAAAATTAATAATATCCTACCAGATGATCAATTCGGCTTTCGAGATGAGATTTCAGCATTTATCAACATGTCAGATCTGCATTTAATCAAAAACAATCAACGGGTCTTATCCTATTTGACATTGAAAAAGCATTCGATCGTGTTTGACACAAGGGACTTATTTACAAATTAATTCAATTTAAATTCCCAATTTACCTCATTAAAATCATTTATAATTATCTCAATGAAAGGCGGTTTTTCATCTATATGTCTAATGAAAAATCGATTGTGCATCACAATTCTTTATAATTTATACATGGCTGATATTGGGAATTTCCTTTCAAATATTCATTTTGCCCAATATGCCGATGAAACAGCAATCTATACCTCATCTGCCGATCCCAATATCGTAATTAACAACTTACAATTTAACATGAATACATTATCTAACTATTGTGCTCAATGGGATATCAAATTAAACCCGTCTAAAACCCAAGCAATATTTTTTACCCGGAGGCCCGGACAACACTCTAATCCAATGGTGTAAAAATGTCAAATACCTAAGTGTTTGGTTTGATCAAAAAATGCTATTGCAAAATCATATTGAACATACAATTGAAAAATCACAAAAATTAACTAGAATTGTATATCCTCTATTATGCCATAACTCAAAATTATCTTAGAATAATAAACTGCTGATTTACAAAATGATAATTGGGGCAACAATTACGTATGGTAACCAAATTTAGAGCCACGCAGCTTTTACACATAAAAAGCGATTACAAATTGTACAGAACCGTTGTTTAAAAATTATAAGAGATATTGAGACTTTATCAACATATATAGCCAGATTGAACCAAAAATTTTCTTTGTCCTGTTTATTTTCGGAGAACACTATAATTAGAAATTTAATTTCTTAATTTTTCATGTCTAATGTTTATTGTTTAGTTTTTAATTCTATACTTCTATAATTTTTCCTAAAATACTTTCATTTCAATTTACAAAATATTTTAAATTATATAATAACTAAATAAAAATTGAATGTAAAAATTAAACAAAGTTGTACGTAATATCAATTACAGAGCTCTAAAAATGTTTTATAATAAAAAAAATGATCCTTTTAAGCATTATGACTAAAGTTTTTACATTTTTATTAATATTTTAAATAATCGTGTGATCGCCTAACTGGAACAAACTTCATATCGGTGTTGATATGTAGTGTTTCTTAACAGCCGTAAATAAATTGGCACCCAGGTATAAATCACCCAACAGTCCAATCTGGAAAATACGCATAGTGCTTCTAACAAGTTGTAAATTTTATATTAATATTTGAAAATGATTTCGGGCACCGCGTCTGTTCTTGACGAAACGCATTCTGGATGTCCAATTTCGAGCCACTTTTTTTGTAATGAAATAATACCAACTTAACCATTAAAAATAAAATACATTGTGTGTACAACATTATTAAAACTAACAAGATTCAGAAGGTAAGATAAGAGAATTATTGGATCAAATAGATCACGTGACTGGTCCCCTGATTCTAAACCACAAAAAAATATTTGAATTCTATTTACAAAAATAAAAACAATTTAATTTACAGTTAAAATTGAAAGAAACAAAAATTGTACAATATAATTATAACTACATATTAATAATTCACTACACATGAATATATTAAAACCTCTTAAACTACTAACATTTCGAGCACTGCTGGCCGTATATCACGAATAATACGAACAATGCTGGCCTCTAAGGCGTCAATTGTTGCTGGTTTACCACCATAAACCAGTGACTACTGACTACACGTAGCCCCACAGGAAATACAGGGTTATCCAATTCGAGGTTGATAAAGTAGAAATCTGTATACCGACATCTGTCAAAGATAAACGTCAAGTACGCTGTCAGTTATTTAGTTGACATTCTGCCATTTAAGAATATGGAGCATTTAACAATCGACCAACGCGTTAAAATTATTAAATCTGCTGATGCTGATTTTTCGAACAAAATTTTCTTCAGTGATGAAGTTCATTTTTCGCTTGGTGGATACGTTAATAAGCAAAACTGTAGAATTTGGGGCTCAGAAAATCCACAATTGATTGTAGAGAAGCCATTACACCCGGAAAAAGTCAATGTTTGGTGCGCATTGTGGTCTGGTGGTGTGATTGGGCCGTATTTTTTTGAGAACAACCATGGACGAACCGTTACCGTCAATTCTGAGCGCTATGGCCGCATGTTAACCGATTATTTTTTTACGAAAATCGAAGATTATGATCTTGACGATATGTGGTTTCAGCAAGATGGAGCAACCAGTCACGTAACACGAGCAAATCGAGATCTTTTGCAAGAGAAATTTCCTGGACGTTTGATTTCTCGATTGGCTGATGTCAATTGGCCTCCAAGATCCTGTGATTTAACGCCTTTGGATTTCTTTTTGTGTTGCTACGCGAAAGATCGTGTTTACGCAAACAATCCTCAAACTCTTGACGAATTGAAAACTAATATTCGTAAGGTAATGGCCGAGATACCGCCCGAAATGTGCCGAAAAGTCATTGAAAATTACCTCAAAAGAATCAAGGCCTGTAAGAAGTCCCGTGGAGGACATTTGAATGATATCTTGTTTAACTAAAAATGGCAAGGATCAATCTGTAAAATGAAATCAAAATTACAATACATTCCGAATATTTTGTGTGTTTTTTTTAAGTTTACTTTATCAAGCTTGAATTGGATAACCCTTTAATGGAGAGGTGTCAAAACGCACGACCTTGGAAGCCAATTGACAGGTCCTTTTCTCAAAATCAACTTACCGCCAAATTTTGATTTTAATAAGTTGGTGGTTGCGGTCGCCAAAAAGTCTTTGATCATGGTGTGTAACGTTCTCCATTGACCGTAACGCGATCCCCGGCCTCATTTTCAAAGTAAATTTTTATAATTTCGTAGCGTTGTTCAAGCGTGAATCTATTCATGATGATTCGCCAGAGTATACTGAGATCTGCCAGAGTATATCTTTCATAAAAATTTAATTTTTTGTTTTATTTTTACAATTTCGAGTTTTATCAGGCTTAAAAAAACACCCTTTACATAATGAAATTTAGTGGGATTAGCAATAAATTTAAATCTAATATATAAAGTTGTTAAGATCTCAATTCACGTAGCTATTTTCGTTATCTTATGCTCACGCATTTTTAACACATTCTTTTTAGAGTACTAAATTCTTACACATGTGTTAATCATTCTTTACTGACATTCTATAGAGTATCGGGTGCAACCCTTTTTTAATAAATAAACATGTTTATTGAACGTTATACACGTTCAGCTCAATCTTATTGCAATTTCGCTTAAGTGAAATAAAAAGTGTCAAAAAGATTGATTCTATCAATGTGTCACTCTTTATGTAAATTTACTGTTACATTCAACATCACAGTCTAATAAAATAATTAATTCGCCGCTATCGTACGAGATACTAAATTCACTTTTCTGTTATTGACGCAAATTGCATTCATTCCACTTTATGTAGAGATTCATCTCCAGTTCCATGTATATCACAAGTCTTCTAACCGTTATACACTGTTACATATATTATTATGTACTACATATACGGATACATATATACAAAATCTTATTTTACTCCAATTTAGCAAAGGCAATGAAAAACACTATAATGTATATGAGTGCACAAAATTTTTCATAACGGAAAAAATTCTATTCATTCAATTGTTCGTGTTTATTATCCTTGTAAATTGTTTTTCTTCGTTTTATTCCATTATTAAGATATTTTCCTTTCTTTGTTGCTTCTTTTATTGTTGTGTATCGCTCATTCGTGGTTGTTGTTGTTGTTGTGAGCAGGATTAAGAAATAAAAAAGGAAGAAAATTTAATTTAAATTTTTATTTTTCCTTCTCTTTATTATTTACATTTGGTTTTAAGTTTTTTTGTGTATATACAAAATGTTTTATTATTATTTTGTTCCTTGTGATAAGATGACGAATACATATAGCACACAAGACAGAAAAACGAAGACGAAAATTTTAAGACAAAAATGAATAAAAGATAATAAAATTATCAAAAAATAAAAAAGATTTTCTTTTAGCGTCGCTCAACATCCCACACTTTAAGATTGAATATTATTTTGTGCTTGTTCCCGTTCGGCGGTACACGATGTGTTGTTTTGTACGTTGCTCTATTTTTATAATTTAATTTCTAATTTAAATTAAAATTTAATTATTTAGAGCAAAAACAACCACCATATTTTTGTTGTTGTTGTATAATATGAATTAAATCAACAGCGGACGCTAAAATAAAACTGACAAAAAAGCACACGATGGTCATGGGGAGGTCATACAGTATCTTTTCTATGTACTCCTCCCAACCAACACTTCTCGGTTTCCTAATGTAATTTTGACATTTTCGACATTTTTGTTTGTTGATGTGTTGTTGTCATTGTTATGCGGTCATTTTTTGTTATGCCTATGTAAATACAGATATTTTGTACCGACCCGACCGCATTTAAAAGAAAATTTTTCAACCATATTGGTAGAAGAATAATGATGAAGTCAACCAAATTTTGTTTAGCTTCGATTTATTTATCAATTTGATAAAGGATTGACAGGTTGTTTAAAGAGGATTTTCTTTTTATTTTGTTTGTGCAAAACAATTCGTACGTAAACTGTAAATATTTGCGTTATACATAATTTAAGCAACTAAATCATGCAAGAGTAGATTTTTGGGTATTACAGGTTTTTCGTAGAAAGGCTATGTAATAACAATGAGCTCCGGTAATTATTACAAAATATTACTACTTTTTTTAGGTGGTGGTAGGAAATGATGGTTGACGATTATAAAAATAAATAATTAAATAAATTTTACAAAGATTCTAATTCGTAATCTATCATACACATGAAAGATTATCTTCTTCTTTTTCGCTGGCGCAACATTCCTCTTCCAGATAACTTCATGAACAGCAAGAGGACACCAGATACGATAACGAAGAGTTTGAAGGTCCTGTTCTACGATCCCGCGAGGTTATGTCTTCATTGGTTTTATGATACGATTGCGGGAACGTATAAGTTGTGCGAATTGTTACGTACATCAACTGGCTTGATGATTTAATTGTTCCAATTATATCAAAGTTGTTCAGCACTTTTCTGGTCTAGAAACTCAAACCAATCCTGTACATTTCTCCATCCCTAATAGTGCCTAGCATCATACGTACTAATTGGAACTCAAAAATGGCAAGCTTTTAGCTGTCCCGTGGTGTTATCGTGTTATAAATATTTAATTTTCTTTTATGCGTGATATTGCGAGCCTGGAAAATATTAACGTTAACATAGAATGCTCGGTAACCCGCTGCTATCCGCAATGTTATGTCTGCGAAGTAATCACCAATACCCAGGTGCCCTATTAATTTTAATTTGCATATGACTTTTCGCACTTTATCGTAAGATAAAATAGATCGGCTGTCATTGCTACATTTATATCAGATTGGTGCAATGATATTGGCTATTCGCTGGAGGATAACGTCTGTCTACTTGAGAATGGCGAGAAATTTCCCCACACTATCAGGATGGTGTATGTGTCCATTTATAACTCTCCAGATTGATTGCGAATTGCATTACTACGTGGATGGAAGCTGGTTACTACGTGGATCTATTTTATAGAACGGCATCTGCCTCTTAAACGGACAGTTTCGATTTTAAGAACTTTGCGCCATTCACATTTCGTCCTTCTACATAATCGGTTGGAGAGTTCTGTCGCGAGCATGTAGTTTTTGTGTGATTGTCTTGTTGATCATCACACTCCATCTTGATGGAAGAAATTCCGTTTTACCTATACATTTTCCGTAGTCGCCATTGCAAATTAACACCATAAAAATCCAACTTTCATACAAATGGTTTTTCCTACAAGTGCATGTTTAAGATAATTCATCAGGTGATAGTGTTCTAGCTCACGTATTGCTATTTGAAAATTTTCATTGTACCTTGTTTACCGAAATTTTTCCTTGATATACTCGCTAGAGCAAATTACCACTTTCAAAATCCTTATTTGTAGATTTTTTGTTATCAAAGCTACCGCAATCCTATAATCAAAAACAACGTTTGGTCATTAGCCATCGAATTTTCTTAGTCAGATTGGTGTCCATCTGGCAAAATCTCGAATTACGAAAAAAAAATTTAGTCTTCATGGAACCACGCAGAACACTGTGTCTATGGGTTCATTTCACAGACATTATTTAATCTACTTTGGCGCTATAGCGAATGTCAAATCTGCAAAAATATCGAGATAAAAATCTTTCATGATTACTAAAACTCGATTTAGAATCGCATTCCAAAATTATTTAATATTAGGAAAAAAATTGGAAAATACGATTTCAAAAAATGTTTACGCTTTCTACAGCAGCACGTCATTTTAAGCAATATCTGCCTTTTTCGAAGCCACGTGGCCGCTCCCCTTCTCTATATTTCCAGAACCTAAAGTGTATTTTTGTTTGCCTAGACCCTTCTGGTTAATTTGTATATGGTGGCTGTTTGTGTAAATTTTCCTAAATGCTAATTAACACCCAAGTAACAATTTGGAGTTGTCAAAACGTTGTCCATCTAAAATTTACAGCAATTTAGTTATAATAACTTCTTAAAATAATAACAAAAACCATGAATTTGTTGGTTTGTCAACGTAATGCCAGCAAAAATGGTAATCGTCAGTTGCCTGCCGATATGTTATAGCAACGTCAAAAAGTAAACTCGTTATAAATGGTAAATTACTTTCAACGCATCATTTTGATTAATTCAATGACTTTGGTTCCCAAATAGCAAAAACGTTATATTTGCAGTTTTGCTGTACTTAACACAATGCAATTCGTCTGGTTAGAAAGCAATATAGTTAGTTAAGGGAATTAGTTTCAAATTAGCAAAAACAGTCAGAAATAACTAACGAGCTATTATTTTGCACATTATTGTAACAATAGGTAATAATTTGTGTAAAAATTATAGTATAGTATATTATAATTGTCATTTTATTTATGTTTTCTTTATTCATACTTCAATCATAAATGTCACTAATATTTTATGAAATATTGACAGGGTTAACATAATTTTTCTAATGATTTCCTATCGTAAAAATATGTGGGAAACAAATTTCATCGACCAGTTTGTAAAAGTAGCTCGGAAAAGAAAAACCCGACCTAAAAATATTTGATATTAAAAATAAAATCAAAATCATAAATTATTTTGAAAATTTTATTTTTGCAAAAAAAAGTCCGAATCTGTTAAAAAGCTTCTGGTAACTATCCAAAAGCATGAAATTGGTGTTTTTTACAATATTTTCATGTGATAAACTGGGTTTTGTAAAAGTTTTTCAACTAGATAAATTATGCAGACATTTTTATGAACAGAAATACAAAATTTAAAGATGGCTTTACGATATGTAACATCTAAATAACTATTCAGATAACGATTTTAACTATTTATGGTAAATTTAATATTATTACAGCTAAAGTGTATTAAGGATTTACGAAAAAGTTGTCCAAATATAGTGAACGTTTTAAATAACTAATCAGCTTTTAGATGAGGAAATCAGTATTTATAAATCATTTGCTTTGTGTTAAGCGTTTTATAGCTGTCTGACTTTGCATGGAATAATTATTTACCTTAACCCTATACCAGCCATTTTTTATGACAGAAAAGAGAAATTTTAATGTGGGAAAATTGAAAATTAGGTCTAAAATTGTCATAGGAATTATTGATACTGGGTACGAAATTATGTCAAACTATGTGCGATTTAATAATTATCAACTAAATAATAGGTTTCAGTGGTTGAAACTTACGCCATTGTGATACGCATTCACGCTACATCATTAATCCATTCACCTATTCACATACCTACAGTATACCACCTGCACATTGCAATCTGTACATTGACATGGACGGTGGGTCGGCGCGGAATTTCTGCACTCCATCAGAGGGTCCTTTAGTTGTATTTATTAACATCACCGATAGTATGATGAAAATTCTCTGATGGGATTCGAACCCAGTACCTCCCAGTATAAGTGCTGGAACTTTAACCACTGCACTACTTGCCCGGTAACTGAATAATAACGATAATAAAAATCATGATTACATTTATAATTATTAAAGTTATATTAAATTTTCAATTCACGATTTTAATTAAAGAACTGCCGCACAATATTTTGCAGTTAAGTTTACAATCTAGACAAAATTTACAAGCTAAACAAAAATGCATAATGAAAAACTGTCCATTCAGAGAATTATTTGAGACAATATAAAAAGGGTGGCAGTTTGCGATCTGAACCTCCAAAAATAGATTAAATATTTGTTTGTCGCTTAAATTAAAAAAATTTTAGTCCAGTTCCAGAGAATTACAATACGAAATGTATATAAATAACCTCAAAAATTCAAATTTCTTTTCTATATTCCGCCATATTAATTTACATTTTATTTATGTGCGTGAGATGTCAAATTTTCATTAATATTTTGAAACAACTGTACCTGCTGGAGGGTTAACAACATTGTTGTAGTTTTAAAATTTGCTGTGTGTTAAACAGATCAGTTGTGTGTTGAACCATTTTGCTTTGAGTTAAACACTTTTCCTTTAATAACCGTAGTTTTGCTGTTTGGAAAATAATTTTGCTTTGAAAACAGTTTCTCTCTCACCACATTTAGTTTACTCATGTATATTTCGCTGTGTGTAAAGCAATTTCGCTGTTTGGTAAGTAGTTTTGCTTTGAGTTAAGCAATTTCGTTTATTTTATCCATATTTAGTTTACTCATACAAATTTCACTGCTTATTAAGCAGTTTCCCTGTTTGGTAAGTAATTTTGACTTGAGATAAGCAGTTTTTCTTTTTTAAATTTGACATACCAGTGTACAATATAACTGTATTTCTGAAAGTTTGTATTCAAAATTATTTTCAGATTGACGCAATAATAACAAACTAAATACATTTTACCTTCGAAAATGGTGAGCATTTACTATGAAATCGTATTTTATATATTATAGGAATACTATTTAATAGTTTTGTTATGATTTTTAGGTTTTCTGTGTTCTCGAAACAATAGGCAAAAAGGAATTGTTTGTGTGTCCGGCATGCTGGTTTGAAGGGGAGAAAGATAATGCTATTGTTCATTATCCACCGAACACGAAAGAATTCCTTAAATAACAAAGGTTGCAAGACAAAAAACCCGATAGCTCGTGGTGCTCAGAACCGGCACGCTTGCTCGTCCAATATTCCGAATATCAGCTGGCAGTACAAGGTATGCACCGGTTAGAAGAAGGAGCTACTTCCGAAGAGGGCCCCTGGGATGAAAAGCAATTTCTGAAAATAAATGCATTACGGAGTAAATTGTAATATTAAAGTAATTGATAATTTTTTAATGATTTTTTTTTATTTAGATATATCAAATATCCCAATGGTGCAAGATATAATTGATAATTGCAAAAAACCAATGGAAATACCAGCAAATCTCACTGTTCCGTTAAAGCCAGGTGGTAACTCTCATTTGGAAAATTCCAGGCCTCTACATACACTAGAACCCGATAGTAACAATGAAGAAGTATTAAACGTCCAACTTTGCGACACTGAAGATCGAACTGAAACCCAAAATAACATTGTCATTGAAATGCCGGAAATAACAAGTAAACATTATAACAACTGAATTTTTATATCAATAAAATATTTTATTCCAAATTCCTTTTATTTCAGGACGCCTTGATAAAATAGAGAACGACATTGGAGGAGTAATTTTATTAATTTCAAACATTGATAAAAAAATCAATAAACTTATCGAGGCCGTTGCGAATATTGGGACAATAATGGTACAACAAACCAACCAATCGAACCAATCGGTAATACTTCCAGTTTTTCTTCGCTCTTGCCAATAAGTAATCAATTTGCATTTCGCGAATTTGAAACGATGCTGCGGAATAAAGAAAACTATCATAAGTTTGTTGGTAGAGATGGCAACATACGGAGGAACCAGTGGTGACAGAAAAGGAGATAAAATCGCTTACGGACTAGTGGATCAGTTGTTTACGCGTCAGTTTTTGACGGAATGCAGTTGGACTGTCTCGTCTAAAAATCGACCGGCTAAGAATTCCTTCTCGTCAGCGACGACGTTTTTAGACGCATTTTTTGACATTATTAAATTGGCCGATTCTCGTTACTCGAAGAGCGACGCGAAGGATTTTTTTAAAGAAAAAATTTTGCGTAACGCAACATCGCGTTTATTAAATATGCAGCAAAAGGATGAACCTATAACAAAGCGTCGACGAACGGTGAAAGTACCTCTTCCATTTACTGATACTTTAGCTAATGCTATTGAGAACACTAATATTGAAACTTCAGACAACATAATTCTATAATAAAATTAAAATTTGACATTATTCTTACCACTGGATTAAACCAAATATGTATATGCGAAACTCGAATGAAATGTTATATTCGTAACTTATAAACAATTATAAATTTTTGAATTTTTTAATAAAATATTTTTTTGATATAGCAATATTAGTATTTAAAATTATAAAAGTGTATGAAGTAATGGAATTAAAACAAATTCTGTTTTGTAACACATACATACAAATTTTGCAGTGATCTGATCGACGGAGTATATGGCATCTTTATTAGTTTCACCATTTGATATATAAATGTCTAGACTTGAGGACAACATTGGCTCTTTAAAAAAATCTCGTTTTGATTGTAATGAGTTACCAGTAACGTATGTTTTATTGTTGCCAAAACATACCGCATATTTCATAGCAACAATTTCACCATCAGCTGATAAAAACCATTTATTTTTAATATTATTAGATAAAGAAATTGATTTGTTCACTTCAATCTTTTTATAGAATATTGTATCCATCGGACATAAATCAGAAGATGATTGAGTCCTGTAGTAAACTAACGGATATTACACAGTTTTATTTAGATTATAACTCCCAAAACTATTGTATTCAGCTAAACGTTTGGCAACTTGTACCAAAGGTTTTGTGCCGGTTCGCAGCATTCGTTTTATTTGAAATAACTTATTTTCGAACGGATACGTACTACAGCTGGGTAATGGTCCAAATTTCCTCACTTCTTCTGTTAAATGGCATAAGTTATGTACGTTTGTTCCAATTGTATGACATCCATATATATTAATATATACTTCAATAAATTTTTTTAATAAAACGTCGGCTGCATCCTTGTATGGTATGTATTTGTGGCTAGAGCAAATGGTTATCGCACAGAAAAACGCAAGAAAATGTTGATATGCATTGTATGGTAGAAAATCACGCAGTACTACTGGACCAATGTAATGTAAGAAGGTCCGAAATTCCGTGGCTTTCCAAAATGCAAGGCAGTCAAGTGGTCTAACTGGTCGGTTAATATCGCTTGGCATAGTACATTTAACTAAATATTCTGATACCTGTTTAATGCGTTTATGATCCCATCTTGAAGGAAATCCCATTTTCTTTTCTTCACCTGTAAAACACAGCAACAATTTTTTCATAATCCCAACATGCAGCTGATGAAGCATATCGCATACGATGATGTCATCCACCATGTCAATTGGAAGTCTGAGAAGTGGAGAATCCATTTTATGATGATACTTATCAAGTTGATGGCGAAAGGTGAAATCAGTTCTTCGGAGCATATCTGTTCGTGGAAAGCTCATTTTACGTTGATTATTATCGTATTCTCCAATCATATGACATTTGAGACATCCATGGTATGCATTAAAATTAACCGTACCTATAACAAATAAAAATTAAAATTTTCAGTTGTCTAAAGTTGTCATGAGCTTATACCTTTAATCATGCTTCGAGCCGGTGCATCGCAAATAAAGCAACGGATTTTAATATCGACTCTATTATTATTAATAATAATTCCATTTTCCAAAAGTAGTTGTAGTTCCTCTACAAGAGGTTTCAAATAGTTTTGAATGGAACCAGGCTTACTATCTCCGAAGTAATTGGAACAAAACCACCATTGGAACAAAATTATCAATTTCATGTATTGCAACAAGAATTGGCGAAATCTGTATTTTTGAGCTTCTGTAAATTGGAATTCCATCAATATTTATATTTAAACTGATTGACATGTGTCGATCTAAGGATTTAAAATATAATTCTAAACAATGTTTCACTCCTTGATGCCAATAAGATCCGCCATCCAACGGTACGATACTATCAATTTTCTGTGGTGTGCTTAGCAAGGTGCGCGGATCAGTTGGCAGTTTTCTCAATTGTTTGTTTTTTAAAGAGTAGTTATAAATAGATAAAAGTTCTTTCAATGCAGTTTGCGCTATATTAAAATGAATCGCCCATCTCTTTATTTTTTGCACAAAATCTTCTTCGTCCTCTTCGTCTTCACTGTCATTCAAATAATATTCGGATTCATTTTCATCATTATTATAACATTCAGAATTTGACATAGTTTGTGAAGGTCGGCGATTGAACGTCGTAGAGGAAAGACGTGATTTTTGTCTCTCCTCTATATAAATAGTAAATAATTTAAAATGTGTTTAAATTAATTAATTAATTATTAATATATGTGCACACATAAATAAATAATAATAATATTAATAATAATTTGTGTTTTAAGTATAATGAAAAGAATAGTATATGAAAAATACATATTGAATAGTTATAGTAATTTGTGTGTGATGCGCTTGCAATGGCGTAGAATATGTATATAACAATTTCGTTTATATGTATATTTTAATACCGTTGTTAAGTACATTATACACATTGTGTGTAATTTTTCAATATGTATAGGACTTTTTGGATTTCAAAGGATGCTCAAGCTAAGTGTTTTATCATTTTTTCATTGTTTTAATACATATTTTTGTATTTAATAATTTTTATTCCAAAAAATTTAAGATATTGTATGCACCAGTGCACTGATTCTCTAGAAACACGATTGTGTGTTAACGAAAAAATAAACAAAATCACACAGGATTGTTGTTGTAATTTCGAAAAGCTTACTATGGTTTTCACGTTTACACATTGGCTTGCATTTTGGAGAATCAGGCTACAGTATACTTACTATTCGTAATTAGCTAACATTTTCATGTACATAGTGTGTTAGTCGCATATGGTTTGAGCGGGAGAGGATTTCTTAATTTTGTATTTTTGTTTGTACGTGTATTTGATATCCTTGTTAAAGTTTTAAAGTTTTGTTGTTTTGTTTGTGTCGTGTGTGTGTGTGTGTGTGTGTGTGTGTGTGTGTGTGTGTGTGTGTGTGTGTGTGTGTGTGTGTGTGTGTGTGACCGGCACGGATGCATTCTGCAGGTTATATTGTGGAACACACACCCACACACAATTCTCGTTCGACTTTATCATAGTATTGTGTGTAAATGAAGAGAATATGTTCGTAAAAAAAACGAAACTAAACATGATATGCATGCGTAATGTATGGAAATAAAATAAAAAAAAAAAATTTGTAGAACCTTTACTTTACAGTAACAAGTCCGTAATTGTTATCCTTGTAAAGTATATTGTGTCTTGTTGCTATTATTATTATTATTATTTTTATATTATATTTATATATTTTGACAAAGACAGCGAAATGATAATCGATAGTATTTTCAGGTTTTATTTAAAAAAAAGAACTTGAGATTTCATCGCGAATTGTCACGGCTTTGGGTAATTGATTAATCATTAAGACATAACTTTAGTATTGTATTTATAAATTTGTTTACTAACTATAATTATTTAACTTTACCAATTTATTTTCTTTTCGGTTTAGGGTAAATTCCATGTCATGTCTACTTTAACATTATTTTAAATTAACTAATCAAGATTTTGTGTGCAGGCCTGCATAGTGGTTTTAATTATGGTTTGATTCAAAATTTGTTTTGCTGGGAAAATAATTCTGGTTTAAGTCTTAATTATGCCGAGATCTAAGTTTATTTATATTTATCACGATTTATTTAAAAGTTGAACTAAGTATTACTGAATTATATTATATTTTGATAGGTTTTATTCGGTAAAAGTGAAATTTTTTGTTTCTTATTAATAATTGTAAATATATGATTTAATGTTTTACTTTGTTTAGTATTTAGAAAGAGTTGAAGTGAAATTATAATTTTGATTCTAATTATACCACGTTTATACCAGTAGTATAAGAGTATGTATCATAAAAGTATGTCGATGTAAACTCAAAGTAAAATACTTTGCTACTTTAATACGTACATACTTTTTTTGCAATTAAAGTGTTCTACGTATCTAATGAGTATTGGTATAGTGTTTGCGGTGAGAATGATACTATATCATATTTTTTGGATACGAAATGTCATTTTAGTCATTCTTCTGATTTTTCTTGTTTATTGTGATAAAAGACAACTGTTTCTTTTTTAAATTTTAATGAAATATATCAGTAACAAACTATTATAATGTGTTCACACCACTATGGTGTAAACTGAACGAGAAAAATACTTTGTTAGCAAAATACTATTAAAGGGGCTATGGTGTAAATGTGGTTTTAGTCTTTATATTTAGATTTTAGCTGGATTTTCAGATGACGGCAGTGACGAGTACTATTATATTGTACTAATTGTTTGGTAGTTTGAATTCAATTAATTTTATTTAATATTTATCAGGATAATTGAGTTGGATTAATATACGAATCATTACATTTAACTGCTTTAATTTTATTATTCAAACTTCAATATTTTATCACTTTTTATTGGTATTCCTAATAGTAAAAACGATCACTGAAAATAGTATGAGTTATATTTCCGATAATTTTATATATTTTTATGATTCTGATTGCTGGATATTATTCCATAATATATTAAATAATTTTGTTGTCTTGTACTAACCGTCTTACATTATATTTCAACTAACAATTTACTAACTATTGACTACTTAGGTGTCTGAAACCGGGTCAATTTACATAATAATTAATTCACCTTTCCTGTTACTCCATCTTGTTATATGTACAAGAGCGTGTGGTTGGGTCCGGCGTCAAGCGGGAATCTTACTTAGGTTTGGTCACATATTCCAATCAGTTAATCAATCAGTTGAAATGAAATGGAACTGGTTGAAAATCCAGCTAACACTCCATATACCTGAGGCTGTATTTGGATTTCTAGGGATATTTTAATTGGCCTTAGAATTCTTAATATATTTGGTCAGAATACAGAATTCTATAAATTGTCCCCACCTCTTGATGGGAAGCGCTGATTAGGTTTTCTAGCTGACGTGGTTCTCAACAAATTCACCAAATTTTCTTTAAATCACCCATTTTTCTCAGAATTGAATTATGTCCACTGCGGTTATCTCATTTGATTTCAATAATTCAACCTAATTAAGGTTTCCACCTTTTCAAAATTTATAAACCGGCACCGAGGTAAAAGTAATAAACGCGTCGTTTCTCTTAATTATTATTATTTTTATTTTTTATTATTATTTAATCTTTGCAATCCGTTGTGGGGCCGAAACTCTCTCGCAGTTCGCTTTTCACGTCACGAGAACGTCCTGCTAATATGTAGGTTTTCGTAACCATGTGCACATTGCATAGCTTCATGCCACCTTATAGTACTGGTATGTAATATGGTTCGGCCCATCAGTTCTGCACTTCGACAGGGGCTCATAATTGTGTTCATTTTCTTCACAGAATGTAATCTGGTGGTAGCCTGAAATCTGAGTACTCGTGTGAATTCACCCAATGTAATTTAAGTTCATGTATGAGATATATAATGTGTACATATATTTTAATTATAATGTTTATTTAATTGGTTTATAATTTATGTAATTAAAATCGAACTCTAGAACTTCTTTTAAATCTGTTTCGGGATTTTGACGTGTCTTTTTGGTGGGATTCTGCAGTTTGACCATTCTGATTGGTCCTTGGCCGTTTCCCTGTTTCGACTATTGCTGGGTCACGTATGCGGAACTTGGTGGAGATTTAACTAAGTTCTGCGTGCGTGATTTGGCGGTGACTGGGGTGGGGGTGTGGCCGGGTTCGGTTCGGAGTTGTCGGGCTGTGGGGCTTCATCGGAGGGACGCGTTGGTTTTACCGATGCAGGTTGATTGGTTCTTAGTTTATTAGAACCCTAGCCCAGCTCTACAAACTAAATTTGAGATAACGGCATGATTCCTAACCGATAACGGCATGATTCCATTCATTATTGTCGAATCTCAAAATTTCGTTCAAATACAGCTTCGCACACCGAATTTGACCATCATTTGTTGACAGATGGCCTAGTTTAATTGAGCATTATGCTGGAGTGGCACTCCAATTCTGCAGACCATATTTCATGGTGATTGGTTGAGGAATGGTAAAGTTCTTTTGAGTATGGGATAAATATGTCCTATGTAGACTTGGTAATTAATCGAATATTCTTTGGTAACCAAATTAGTAACGCATTTGAAATTTTTACGAAATCAGCTAAATTTATTTGAAATATAAACATTAATAGTTTTCTAGGAAGCATTACCTTCGGGATGCCTCACTTAGTCGTTGTATTTTTTTTTTTTTACTATTTCGTGGTTGTTCAATTCAAGGGTTAAATACAAATGGATTTTAGAGTAATTGTAAATACATATATTGTAGCTCAAATAACTACATACATATATGGTTTACAAAAATTCTATTGTAAGTTGAGGAGTTAAATTAATAAATGTTTATATTATTTAGGAAGCCGGAAAATTTTAATTTGGAATTAAATTTCAGGAAATCTACAGATGCTTGTGAAATAATAATATTTTTTGAAATATTAATTGCTGTTTTTGTAGACTAGAATTGTGTTGTGATTGTAGGTGTCTATAAACAGAAAAGGCCGATTCAATCAATCAATTTTTGTTTCGGAAGCCGAAAAATATTAATGTAGAATAATATTTCACGAAATTCCACATGCACGTGAAATAATAATATTTTTTTCGCAGGTTGCTGCACCTATTAAGCCTTTATCCTTCCTCTAGTAGAATAGAAGTAGATTAGAATTGTGTTGTTCCGTACGATCGCTAGATGTCTCAACCCGGGTCGTTCCGTTTCAAAAAGAAAAAGGAGGGAAAAGGGAAAAAGGGGGAAAATACCTTTCCTATCCTTCCTATTGTTATATGAGTGAAGTTATTAATAATTTAATATTAATTAATTAATTAATTATTAATATAATTCAATTTACTATTAATATAATTCAAATAACTATGGTTTCAGGAAATTATATTGTAAGTTGTGGAGTTGTAGAGGATTAAATCAATAAATATTTATATTATTTAAGAAACCGGTAGATTAATTAAGAATTAATTTCAGGAATCTTTAGATATTATGAAATAATATTTCTTTGAAATATTAATTGCTGGTTGTGTAGATTAGAATTGTGTTGTCATTAGTTCATGAACTATTGGCTTTACCTAGGTATTTGTAACCGGGCTGATCTAATTAATCAATTTTGTTTAGGTAGCTGAAAAGTATTAATGTAGAATTATATTACAGGAAATTTCCAGATGCACGTGAAATAATAAATTTGTTTCCTCAGGTTGCTGATTTAGAGAAGCAATTGTTGAAGACCAATACCATCGATATCCATTTAACCTATTAAGCCTTTATCCTTCCTCTAGTAGAATAGAAGTAGATTAGAATTGTGTTGTGCCGTACGATCGCTAGGTGTCTGCAACCGGATCGTTCCGTCCCAAAAAAAAAAAAAAAAAAAAAAAAAAAAAACCTTTCCTATCCTTCCTATTGTTATATGTAAACAGGCTGTAGGAATAGGCCCGGCGTTATCCGGGACTCTTGGCTAGCACTTGGTTCTACAGTCCAATCAATCAATCAATCAATTCAGAATTTGACATAGTTTGTGATTGAGATAATGTGTGCTGAGATGGTTCAAATGAAATGCGATTCTCTGCAGTAGCAGTTAAATTGAGATCTACTATTTGATCTGGAAATTTGTTTATTATTTACATCTAAGAGTCCACCAGTATGAATTGAAAATAATTCAAGGTTTATTTCGATTAATAACTTACGCATATGTGGTGGTGTTTTTACTGTTGGTTCTCTTAAAGCCACATTAACAGGAACCGATTTATTTGATGTAAAAGTAGCAACTTTAATATTACTATTAGCGGAAAGAATAGTATATTTCAGTGGTTTTGTATTGCACGCCTTTAATGCTATAGTAGCTAAAAATAAAATGGCAATGATATAATCATTCATCATATTTTTACCTTAACGTTATAATTTTTTACACCATATTGATATTAAGTTAATTTTTGGTAGTTTCGATTAATTAGATTATTTTTATTTGCAATCTAACTCAGAATATCGTCTAAAGAACTTCTGCAAATTAAAGTTTAATATTAGATTGCATCATTAGTCCATTTGCATTTGTCAGACTTTATTTACATTTATAACGTTTGTTAGAAGTTTAATCGGATTTATAAGGTTTGCCAGAAAGTTGCCAGAAACTTCACGCTCGTTTTTTCAATATTATCGAAAAAAAAACAATATCGAAAAATTTTGTAATAGGCCATTTTCGATACTATCGAGAAAAAAACGATATCAAAAATTTCATTATAGAGCCCCGTACCAGTTTTAAGCCTTTCTAACTGTGTCTCCCACTTTTCTACAATGACAGCACGAATATCTGCAAATTTGTGTGTTATATACCGCAGGCTATGATAAGCAAAAAAAACTGTCGAGGATTCACTTTTGAGTCAATTTCGCTTTGTGAGCTGGAACAGAATTTTGTTGAAAGTACCAAAGAGAACTATTTTCTCGATTTCACATCTACAAACTTCTTGGTTCATTTTGAAGTTTGAACCCCCCACAACTGTAAAACCTAATAATTTTAGTTTACGCTATCAGTTACCTCACTAATAACTTCAAAATATTTATTTACTACGTCTGGGTACGAGATCTTGTATCAAAAAATTAACACTGAAAGCTTCATGGTTGCGCGCACCTGTGACAATTTTATTGTTATATGTGCAAACGCACTCAAGTTTACTGAATATTAAATTTTCTCATTTCCTTTGAATTAGATCAAAAATTTTACGCAAACTTCAAAATGATAAATGTGGAGTGTTTCTACTCGAGCGTAGGTTTTAATTGGTGTTTCCTTAAATGATTGTATGCGTGTGCGTGTGTAAATTTCAAGTATTGACAACAAAAGCTTCTTATGAACTCGACAAAATTAATTTTCTTATATTTCGATATGTTCGTAATAAAAGTAACATATTAAGGTGATGATAGGCGTGGGTTCATGAGTTGGCGGTGGATAATCATAAATCATTTATTTCTGTTTCTGATATAAAAAGAAAAAAAATCGCACATGATACAGAATCAATAGTACCGAAACAAACATAATATAAAAGTAAATCCATATAAGTACAATGTACATGAAAGGAATTTTTTGAGATTCTTTATAATAAATTAAATGTAAGGTGCTAATCATACCAGAAATCCCATTTTGGAAATCTAACGATTTTCTTATTTTTTCGAGTAGTATTTGATTCGCTATACTTTGTGCATTTTATTTTTTTTTGTAACAATGTAGGATTCTAGAATGGTTATCTCACCAAGAAACCGGTTAACGTTGGAGTAAATGCTTTACTTTTGGACGAAATTGTTAATGCCAAAACAATTTAGTTTTCCGTCATAATTGGCTGGGAAATATGATTGCATGGCAATGTCCGAAATCGTGTATGATATAAAAAATTTGTTGACTTTGTTTGAAATCGCGAAGTTGTTGAGTAAAATTATTTGAAAAAGTAGAATTTTTGGAGTGGCTTAAACCTTGTTCCGAGTAAGTTGTAAAAATCATCATCATAATTATTATATTCTACTTCCCTGCATTTTTATGATTTGACACTTTATTCATAGACATAAACGAATTGAGTTCCACGAATCACATTCGTTTAAATGTTTTCTCGAAGAATATAGCAAATTTATTTTATTTTTTTAAATTGATATATTTTATTGTTCAATATAATAATACCTAACAGCCAATTTTACATTTTTCCTTGAATCCACTCATTCCATTTTACCACATTAGTAAATGATACTGGTATGGATGGGTCACAATTACGTTGACCAGGTGTTGCAGTTTCGCTCAACATAATTCCATGTAAATACCAGTATTTACCGACCTCAACTACTAAACCACCACCTAACCCTCCAGAACATGCTCCCGTTTCGTTTAAATACACTTTACTAAAACTTTTTTCATCAACCCCATCTATTGAAAAAAATCCTTTTGATAGACTGCTAGCGCTAATATCAAAATCCGATAGACCCCACCCCGGTAATACTCCATTATGATTTTTAAATAAATTTGAATCCGACGATAAGCAAATTGGTTGAATAAACAGTGAATAGCTAGCCATCGTTTTCAGTTTTAATATGGCCAAATTGTGTTGATGTAAGTCACTTTCAGTTTGGGGTAGAATAATGACACGATCAACTCGCCGTTCCTGCCGATAATTCGTAACTAGTTCCAAATCATGTAGTCCCAGTATCGCAAGCAATAACCCGGGTGTTCTAGTATATAAAAAAACACAGGTACGAGCCGTCAACACCGTTAACTCGTTTAAAAGAATCCCTTCACACTTATAAAACCGTTCGGCGTGCCTTGTTATGCGATAAATAGCTACCTGCCACGGAAATTCTCCAGCTAATGTTACTGAAGCATCCGATGAGCGAACTGTACTAACAACGCCACACACATCTTGCTGTAATTTTTTTATTTATTTATTGATTAGTAAGCAATATTTAATTGAATTACCTACATGCCAAACATTCAACTCGATCCAATTCAGATATCCGTAAACTTTGCTTCCAACACTTATGTGTGGATCAGTGTTGGAATAAAAGAATGAATGGATACCATAAATATAATAGTTATTCGGCAAATGAGAATGGGGTTTGTGAATTTGAATGGGTGATCCAGATGCGGGCTGCAAAATATTTTAATTTAATTCAGATTTAATAATAACAAACATGCGCAACGAACACTTACTACGTAATGATTATCTTTTGGTGCGATTGGTTTCGTACATACAAGAGATTCATTTTGTTGTGGATGTAAACCTCCACATTCCGGCTTTTCTAAGATTTTTAATGTTTTAACGTCTGAAAAGAATCAAAACAATTTAATTGCCATAATGTAACATACTTTCCATATAAATTACCAAACTCATCGGTCCATTTATCAATATTCCATGTAATTAATTCCGCTCTTGTCAATTCAAATTGGTCACTTGTCCATAGGCATGCTGGCCTGTGAAAACTATTTAACTCTATCGGACGTTGAAGTTTTAATAATCCTACATCAAAATGGGATCTTCCATCGAAAAATGGATGCGTGAATCTTTTCACAATTGTATAGCTTTCGTCAGGTCTAAAATATACTTGACTTCGATGTTCAATTAAATTTGAAACGGCAGATGTCAATACAAAATTTTCGCTTATCAGTGATCCCACGACACCAACGATAATAACACCTTCGGTTGCAATGCGCAACCACACTAAATGCGGTTGTGGTTTCAAACTATTTGTTGGGATGGCAGAATATTCATGACATTCTGGTGAAAATGGTAAACTATTATTAAAATTGCCCTATTTTGAATAGAGAATCACTTACTGATTTCACTTATCCGTTGGCCGGAAGTGCAAGTACAATGGAATAATAAAAATATTATTAAATTGATTATGATTTTCATTTCGATTATTCAACAAATTGCTAGCACTACACTGATTGTGAATGTCTAAATTCATGTTCAATGCCTTACATATTCTGGTTATCATTTAAAGGTCATACCATTTTGAACTACAGTTCGAATAAAATAATTTTATTACCCTCTTATCTTATTGCGTTTACTTTTAATATTACAGTACCGATGATCGCACGCAAACATTCAAGTGTTACCTGAAATAGTAATATTATTGCATCGTGGGTTGTAACGTGATTTATTTGGCCATATTTGTTATCGCTATTATGGTGGTTTGAGATAAGACTCAAATGCGGTGGAATGGAATACTACAACATAATCATCACATATCACGCGCCACCATTCCTATACTCATTAAATTAAAAGGAGATGGCAATTGTAACATACGCCCATTACATCGCCTATTACTGTTGTTTAAATGGCAAGTCACTTCAAGGTTCAAATACTGACTGGCACTCCAGTCCTAATGAACCTTACTGAACGAATGACAGAACAAATATTGGTTAGAATATTTATATTTGGGAAATCATAATAAGGACCATCACCTCAAAAAATACTTTTGCAGTAAGGAAATATGATTTAGGCGTCTTAATCAAAGCCTGACATCCCTTGCAGACATTACATTATACCTCAACTAGTCAACGGTTTTCCTTATCGCAAATAGTTCAGCAGAAACGCTAATCCGGGAGACGAAAAGAGAGGTGAGCATTTTATTCTTCACATACCCCCTTCCAACCTTCCCATTCATCTTTGAATCGGTAGTTTTAGATGTTCATGTTTCTTAGAATAGATGAGTGTCCAGTGGGGGAGGGTTGTGAAAGAGAATTTCCAGAGCTTGAGTGGATGTGCTCCAAAGGGCCCCGCTAACACACAAAGCAGCTGTTCGCTGTACTTTGTAGGTGGTAAGGCACTGTGATGGTTGAGGTGTGTCGCGGCAGATATACGTTATTTACTGGTACATAGTGTATATTATGTACATATACATATCACGTTATCACGATAGGTAGCACTTATAAAGTTAGATCGTAACACTGCACTTTCACCATATGAGTTACGTTATTACCCTACTGCACCGTATCATTTATCTGACTCCAATTTGTAAAATGAAATAGATAAACGCACAACAAATTTATTTTTTACTTTTATTTTTAATATATATATAAATGGATTGATTAATAAACTAATTTTATGCATAGATTTAACACAATTAGTTTATGATTTATATTTTTTATTTTTAATACTTTTATTATATAATATTACGAAGTTTATTCTGAGATGTGCCCAGAAGTACCGCCAATATTTTTCTAAAAAAAATTTCATTCCAAAATTCTAAAAACCGATTTTTAATACAATTATAAAATCGGTTAACGTATCATCATCATCGTACACATATAAACCATAATTTAATAGAAGAGCAATATAATACTAACTCATTACTACGATAGAAAACGAAACAAGTATTTTACCGATGATTGCATTACAAATTGCACAAATCATCTTTCCTCTCAATACGCAAATAATTAGATATGTACTCGTAGAATATCGTTCGATTAAAATCATTTGCTATTTGCTAATCATCATTACCATAATTTAGGGCGCAGCTGGGGATGCTTGGTATCATACTATTTTACGCGACGTTTATAGTGTAATGAACGTGATCACTATAACTTTCCCCAAGAATTTTTGGTTGGATATTTAAAGCTGGCCACCAAACAGAATAAAATGAACCTAATAGTATAAATAAAGAGCCAATGTACAATGTGAGCCTCCAAACACAATATTTTTCAAATGGCATTTCGACAGGAGTAAAGCGCTTTTGTAGTTTTTTTTACTCTTTCTAATATGCTAGGTTTCCAGCTTAGTCTGTTTTCCTGAATAGGACTCTGATACTTCTCTTTATCAGTCAAAGGGCAATCCAATGCCATATTTAAGGTAGGAGGTGAACCTGACGTTGTTTGTATTTATTGGAGAGAAGATGCAAAGATATTTACCCAAAACAACAATCGCAACATCTTCGCATAACTCGCCGCATCCCTCCAGGTTTAATAGCAGGTTATTTATAACCAAATTCCAAAGGAGAAGGGATATACTCTCTCTACTCACTAATCTGCCATTAGAAGACCAAATCAGGCTGGGCGTCCTGACCGTTCTATTAAGCATTTGACCGATTAAGCCCCTGGTAACTCGTCAACGCAGAGACAGGAGAGTGCTGCTAATCGGTCTGCCACGGGGAGTGGAGAGCAGATTCTGTAGATTTTCCTTTGCAATATGCATGTTGGGATTTCGATAGCCTCAATCGAACTCATAATGTGATGTTACTTGTCCTTCTAAAATTTTTAGTAAGGAATGGACTAAACTTATAGGTTTCAGATCTTTGGTACAACTTTTCCGGCCTTAGATATAAATATTAAATTAACTTCAGTCCATTTATAAGAAATGTGACGAGTTCAAGGCTGCCTTTGAAGGTATATTTATTCCTCCGGAATATTGTCTACTTATAAGGCCTGGCATACAATGCCTACGACTCTGTTGACTCTAGGCCGTTGTGGCCCATAGCATGTGTGACTTATATATAGTACTTTACACAGCCTAGATGTCTCAGAGGAATCTCGTATTTAGTTGAGGGCATTTGTATGTTTTGAGGCCTTCCTTGCAGTAGTCCCAGTCCTTATAGCAGTGGTAGTTTCCTTGGTTCTTTTAGAGAGCCTCCAGTATATTTCACGGGTCTTCAAAACAAAGTCCTTTCGACCACTGCGATTGTTGAGGTTTACCCAGGGGTTTACTAGGCGGGCACGCACCTATGGCCTTATCAAAGGCGTCGGAAAGCCGGTCCACTAGGACACGAAGAAGAATCAAAAGAGTTTGGAACCGGTGCAGATAGTGAATTACTTAGAATGCTACTAAAAATATCCGAGTTGGTTTTTCTTCTGTTTCTATAGCTAGAATTGTTGATGGTTTTTATCTCCAATTGAATTTGGAAGGTATAATGATCAGAAACGGAAAAATCCTCCAACACCTTCCAATTCACTAAACTATCCGTAATGGTATTTGAGAAAAGTGTAATGTCTAATTTACGTCTTGTCTATATCTAGTTAGAACATTAGTAGTGTTGCTTTCACTAATCCGCTTAGCTTAGCTAAGAAATGTGAAAGCAACAACTTTTGGCTTTAATTATTTTAATTTTTCTCTGTTTGTTCATTTTGTTAATATTTATTTTAGTTTTTTTTATTTTATGAAATAGAACAAATTAAATTCGGTATTTTGCTATCAAATACCAAATGCTAAATTATTCTACAAGATAAATTTTTCGAGAAAAATAGAAAAATTAACGCCTTGCGGTAAACACCATAACCATAAAATGATTTTATTTCCCCTAATCCTAAAATTTTTTTTCTTAACATTCTAAGACAATCGGCTTGAATACAATGCAATCGTTGTTGTAATCTTTTGAAAGCAACACAGCTATTGGTTGCAGCCAATATTGCATAGATATAGGCTAGTACTAAGAATAAAATCAAGGAGCAACTCACCTCTTCCATTCGTATCAGTGCTTCCCCAAATTGTGTGATGTGAAATTAGCATCACTTCCCTTTATGACTCTAATTTTCGTTTTTGAGCCACCATTGGTTGTGGGGAGCTATAATAGCCGACCTGTAATCAGTCTTTGGTTCTTCAGTCGGCGATCATCAGTTCACTGGGATTCAAGCTCTAGGTTTGCAGGGAATATCCTTTCTAGCGACTACTTTTAGTCTTGCAGGATTTCACGTCAATCAATGACATTCGATAAATTTGGTTAACTATATTCTAATATATAATATAACTATATATAATAATATTCCGGACGCGGTGTAAATTACGATTATTTTCTAAACTGTCAAATTCTATATCGTTATTCACAATGCAGTGAAACAAAGTGGATTTAACAGGACAAATCTGAAACAATTGGTGACAGTGGAAGGATTGTGAATATCAAAAGGTTAAAGCTTTGAAGATTTTGCGGATAAAAGTTTCTTTGTTAAAATAATTCTCGATCTCAAATGTTTGATGAACATTAGCCACAAATAAATCAAAAATATTAACAACAAATTAAAGAGTTAAAACAACTTAGTTGCCAATTTAAAACCCCGTGCACAAACTGGAACAATTGAGAGGCGATATATTTGGCAAAAGAAATGATGATGAAGGCGATCCGGAACAGAAGGTTGAGCATTTAGAAAACGATGAGGTGCAGATGTTGGAAAAGACTGTCGGTAATAAACCGTTGGACTTTGTGGAGTCGAGCGTTGTTATGGGAACAACAGATAAGGAGAATCAGCTAAGCTGGCTCGAAAATGATGAATAATTTTACCGGAGGAGGCGGTATTCATGGTGAGTGATGATGACTGCAGATCGCTTGGTGGGAATAGTTTCGACGATTTTGATACAGCGATTGATTATATAACGGAGAACGACAGTAATCCAGGGTTATTCTGTTGTGCATAAAACTTGAGGAAAGTGGTTCTGCCTGAGGTAAGATGACTGACAAAAACAAATACGTATTTCAATACATGGATAATGTCGATAAGTATTACTTACAGGAAAATGAGAAACTCATTGCAGGTGCGGCGATGCTCTAACGATGCAGCCACGTTTCAACGGGATAAACAAACATAACTTGAACGAATACTAACCAGATCGATATGGGATTATTGAAGTGGTAATCTTTGAGTCGGATTAAGTTCCGTTAAATACAATATTGAAATCTATCTAGAGGAGATAGCGGCTAATGCGATTTGAGATTGCAGATAATCCACCAATTCTGACTGTTAGAGTAACAAGGGTCATCAAAAGCAGTGATTAGCGAATAGTAATTCACAGAAAGTTTATCGTGTAGGGGCAGTTTGTGTATTGCTATGGCCCGTAAATGGAAGATAGATGTGTGCAGAAGTTGCAAGCATCGGAAAAAGATCCTGCACATTCTTCACGACGAAGTAACGTGTTGGTGAAGTAAAGTGTTGGAGAATATCGCCCGTATTTTTCAAGTGTTGGAGAATATCTCCTGTAGAAAAATATGTGGAACACATATATCAAGGTTGTTTTAGGAGCTGGCGGAGGGTAGTGACGATCAAAAGATGTCTGAAAAACGATCGGTATTTGGAAGAGGTGCACAAACGGCCCTTATGTTACTAAAAAAATTACTTATGTTACCTTATGTGGAAAAGGCGCATGGTGTTCCAGCAGTAATGGAGGAGATTGTCGTCAAGGATTGGGTTGAGATAAAATGAACCATGGAAAGTAGCTGCAAGGTTAGATGGCGTCAAGAGGCAAGGACAAACGTCATGTTGAATTGGTTTGCGAACAGGCTTAGGTTGGGTTACGATCTATTGCTTTGTTGAATATTAAATTAAGCATGGGCAAGACATTTATTCAACAAAAATTGCTAATTTATTTGCAGTTTAGTTGTATAGTAGATTATACTCGACTGGAACAAAACCTTCAAGTATAAATCTAACTGAGTCTAGAATATCCCATCGGAATATAAATACGCGTGAAACGAATACAAGCAGCCAGTCTTTCAGGAGATACGGTTCGCGAAAGATTAAAAGTGAAAGTAAGTAGCAGGACAATAATAAGTGGAGTTAAGTGAAAATAGTGGTATAATTAAAAATACTAAATAAATGGTAAAATAGTCAATTAATAATAAATAATAGGGAAATCGGTTCGGCTCGTTTTCCCGAATTTCAAAATGCCGAAATCAAAATCCCGATTTTTAAAATCCGAACTTTCAAAATACCGACTTTCCAATTCCCGATTTTCAAAACGAATGTTTGAACTTCGGAGGATGTAGGAGTCGGGGTCAGCAAACATGTGGCACTGTGTGCTACACGTTGGAGTGGATTATATAGAATATATTAATGACACCTACTCTAGTATGACAAAAAATATTAAATTTTCATTTTTTAGCTATAAAAAACATAATTTAATATTTAATATTTTAAAAAAAATCCCGAATTTGGTTGGTATTTTTAAAGTTTCAGCAAAGTCCGGATTTTGAAAATCGGGATTTTAAAAGTAATAATTTTGAAAGTCGGGAATTTCAGAGTCGGGATTTTAAAATTCGGGATTTTGAAAGTAGAAATTTTGGTAATTCGTGATTTTGTGATTCGGAACTTTGAGCCGATCCCGAAAACTATTTATTGTTGTGTTTTATGTGTTAATTAACCCTTTGCACTCGATTTATTTTCAAAGTTGTTGGGTACTTGTATTATTTTTGGCTAAATGAACTAAAATAATTAACAGTGGTAGAATTGAACGTACATATTATATTTTTTTCATTTATTAATATTATAAAATGTTTTAAATTTTGTAATCTTTTACAGTGTGGCACTTTTTACACGTTACCATGTACAGACTGATATGAGAATTTTAGAGTAAATTAGTATTGTCACCTCCAGTGTGACATACGAGATTATTTGCGGAATTTTCAGGAATATATTTAAATTAAAATAGGATTCGTCGTTAATAATGTACGTCATTTTTCGTATTTAATTAAAATATGCTTGGGTTGGCTTCAAATTTTACCCACTTGAAATGTTTCTAATGAATCTAATGAAAATTAAATTGAGTTTTATCAACAATGTTTTTCTTAATTGACCTTTGAAACCTAAAACGAGAAGCAGTGAAATGAAAACTTAGCTCAACATGGAAACTGTAGTGTTCCAACAATATTCCTACGAAGCCGTTTTGCTGATCGTATAGTATTTATAATTAAGAGATGCCCAGTTTAATGCTCCAGCAAATATTCAATTTTTTATTTCACTTGTGTCAGTGTTATGCGGAGCGGTTTGAGACCAGGGCATTTTAAACTAATTATTCAATGTTAATTATTATTAACACTTTTGGCACTTTTGATTATTAACACATAACAAATAAATAGATCGAGTTTTTCGGTATAGATTACAGCATTCCTCCCTTTTTGAAAGAAGTAAAGTTTTCTGGATTGATTGAAAAATTTGGTAATGATGATATGTCAAAATTCTATTCATCATTCAAGAACGCGATATAAAAATATTGAAGTCGACATATAAGGTTATTTGATATCGCGTCGTTTTCTCTGTTTTCTTTAACTATGGAGATAAAAACCTTAAACATCTTCCGGTCAGTTGATTCCAAAGACCAATGTGTCTTGTGTTGCACTTGTATGTATATGTATCGTAATCGCATAATGATTATGAAACCTCATTTGAGGCGGTCAAATCCCTTGGTGGGATATAGTGCCAGAGAGAAAGAGAGAAAACTCAAAATGTGTTCGAAAATAAATTTTTCGAAAAATAAAATGAAATTAATCATGAATCGTCATCTCGATTGAATTTTAGTTAAATGTTGTGGACCAATTTCGAGGCCAAATTTAATTTAAAATCATTTGGCTTGTGAAGTTCTTTGTAAATGTTATATTATTCAAAATATTTGAAAAAATGAGAAGTTCTTGTACAAAACGGCTTTATCAAAATTTGTAATTTCCAAATCCATTTTCAGAAACTAACAATTTATGAGACAACTTTAAGTGTGAAGCTTTATACCGATCTCTCAATCTTTTTGAGCTGCAGGACACTCTGCGTGAGTTAGGATGCAACAGCAAACAACATGATGCAACATTCCACGATAAGGTACAACATCATCATGTAACATGGCGCACCATCACTTGAAAAGTTTTATCAAAATCATATACGAGTAAAAAAAAAATGTGTGTTCAGCTCACACGCAGTAGAAGTGAAACTTTCCGGAGTCAAAGCAGCAAGAGAATGAGACGAATGCAGTATCAGGAGTGGGATAATTAGAGAGTTTATTCATCATAATACAAAACAACAAACAAAATTTCGAAGTTTTTGTTTTACATTTTATTATTCCGACTCCATGTTTTCTATTTCGTCGAATGACACGAGTGGCTTATGGTAACTAAAATAGGACACGAATGCTCTAGTTTGAATTTTATCAACATATCGTTAAAAGACTGCGTCGATAACAGTTTTTGATCGCGTTGTCGATTCAGTACGACTGCCGCACACTTTTAAGTTTAATTCTGTATTGACGAATTGAATCAAAAGGAGCGCCGTATCTAATGCAAAATTCACATTGAAATCCTTACTCAAAATCATTGGAATTTAATCATAATTTTATCAAATTCTCGTGGATAAATTGAATAATATTTTCCAACGATTTGTTAGGAGAAATGTAAATCGTTGCAATAATTACAAATGTGTCTAATCTGTCTTCGCAAGCACATATTTCTCCCACTCTAGAAACCTGAACAGACAAGGATTCCAGTTGAAGTGCATTGATGTCAATTTGTGGGATGACAACATGGGTTCCATCATCTATATATCTATTATATTTGGCCTTTTATATTGAACGACAATATCGAAATTTGGAATCTCTACAATGTTGTCGTTATCCACCCACGTCTCCGAGAAAATCAGAAAAATCAACGACGTTGATATTTTGTCTAGTTGAAGATCTTCTACATGCGCACGTACACTTTGGTAGTTGAAATCAAATAATAATTTCTCAATAGTGGTTTATGAAATCAAATAATAATTTCTCAATAGTCTTGTTACAGGCTGGCTACTGCCAACCTGCAGATTTCACTAAGCGCATGCAAAGGCCTCCACGGTGATTTTTGCCGGCTACGTTCTCAGGGAGAAGTGCTAAGGTCATGAGGTTTGAGGCTTGCATGACGCTCCTGGCTTACACCGTGATCATACAGAAAGTTAGGGGGAACGCAAATAATAATAAAACCGAGTTCCGCCGAAATTCGTCGGCCGGAACCTGAGGAACGAACACAACAAAATTATAAACCGGTAGAGGTGCCTTGGTGCGCGCATCCATTCGAATTCAAACAGGGCAAAGCCCCGGTTACGAAATTGGATGCGGGCACCAAGGGACCGCAAACACTAAACCGACACAGAAGGAGTCTCCGCTCCCATCATACCGACCGAAAACTTAGTAATTCATTTTACAACAATCAACTACAAAAATAAAATAGAGAAACAACTTCCCCAAAAAAAAAAAGGAAAGGGAGGGAAGAGAGGGAAGAGAGAGAGAGAGATCAATGCGGATCGAGCGTGCACCCGCTGTGCGGCGCTCGATCACAAAAATTTTGAAAATTAATATATATAATAAATGTAATATATAAAAGAAATAAAATCAAAAAAAAATTAAAATAAAAATAAAAAAATTGTACCTTAATTATCAAAAAAAAAACTGTTGCGGCCTTGCGCGGCCGTCATGCCACAGGTGATGTGCCACACCCGGACCGTTGCGGCTTTATGTGCCGTTACCTCACCGATGCGGCCTTGGTGCCGTCGTTGGGCGTCTTCCGCCGTTGCGCTCGAGCGCTTGCCTGGTTGGGCACTATAACAAACGTAGAGCGTCCTTTCGCCTTCACCGAAAATTAGGCCTTGATCGGCCGCCAAAAGTTGGGCGTTGCCTCGCCTCCAAAATCCAAAAAAAAATATTTGTGTGGCCTCAACTGGCCACCCGTAAATACGTATGGCGTTGCCTCGCCGAAACAATATAAACTTGGCCTTGATAGGCCGTCTTTCATAAACAGTTTTTTTTTATAAGTTGATGTACACCGTGTGTATCCAATAATGAATTGAGATAATTTTTCTGTTATACAAAATGCAGTTTCCACGAACTATTAGCTTATTTATATTAGCTTATTTATCACTGATTAATTCAAATAAATCCAGTTTGGCGATGTCCGATGAAAATCACAAATACTGTGCATATAATACTATGCCTTAGTGTGTAAAATAAGTGAATGATAACCCCCAAATTAACACAAAACTTTAATTTTATTTTTTCTCTTTATCTAAGTTCACAATATTAATATTTTTTTAATTTTCTTATTTTAAATAACTACACACTTAAGTTAATGCAACAAGTGTCCATTTTTAATTTTGTTTGTTTTCTTTATAATATATGATGATAAAACACATGCGCATACTAATTATTATATTTATATTTAATCACTACTAAATAATATTATTCTAAATAAAATTTATGTTAACTTTTCATTTCACAATAAATTATTCAACTAGATTTTTATAAAATCCAAAACTTGATTTTAACTCTTTAAAAATCACCACTCGAATGCCATAATCAACAAACATTCGAGCGCCGCACAACTCGTAAAACGTTCTAGAAGAAATGAATCTCTCTTCTCTGTCTCTCCTTTATATCAAATTTTCGTTGGTACAAAAGAGAGACATATAAGAAAAAACATTTTTTTTCAAAACGTTTTACTTTGCACACACTCGGTGCGCATTGCTCTCTCTATTTCCCGTCTTCTCTTCGCCTCTGCGCCACCAAACG
This sequence comes from Nephrotoma appendiculata, assembly GCA_947310385.1. Lineage (NCBI taxonomy): Eukaryota > Metazoa > Arthropoda > Insecta > Diptera > Tipulidae > Nephrotoma > Nephrotoma appendiculata. The sequence continues at coordinate 239,884,811 of OX371223.1, read as the reverse complement.
ATGGGGAACAAAACAAAAGTCGCGGGTGCGTTCAGCACACAATTTAACGGACAAACACAGAGGTGAATAAAAACATAAGAGAAGATGCTCGAAACGAAGACAACAACCGGGGTGAATATAATAACACAAAAATCGTCGTTGCGACCATACAGTCGTAACAGTCTCAAGTCTATTCAAGTTCAGGTATACTGTGAAATAGGTTTAATTCAAATTTAATTTCTTCAATCATGATCAGCTTACACGCGCAATAAAATCCTAAGTGAATCTAACTCTTTAGCCACATTAAATGTCGGGCACTCTACTGAATCGCCGCTAATATGGACGAGAACAATAAAATTAAAAATGAAATAGCCGAAAGTATGAAGGAGAGAAATATAATATTGAAACAATATTTGTCTATGTAAATTTAATTTTATTTTTTCAATTCTTGAAAAAGCGTTTAGGTAAAATAGTTTTAATTATTAATATATCTAGTTAAAATATGTATCAACTATTGTTGATCTGGTAGATCTTGAATATCATTATATGAACATCATTATATCCATGGTATTTTAAAAAGTTATGCAGAGTTGCGCAAGTGTTAATAATAACACCTACCATAGTTGGCGAATATTTTATGGTTCGAGCCTTCGGAAGACATGCTCATCTCGACTATAAAACACCGTTTAATCGTTCGATGCAGTTTCGAGTCGACATATGTGTTTTATTGTAATCTCCCTCTTTAGAGCTGGAGGGATTACTAATAGGTCTCATAAGCCAAGGATGTAATGGGTAACCACTATCACCTAAAATAAAATTAAAAATTTGACAAATCAAGAGTTCGACAAATCAAGCTGAAACTTTTCAAGATGTAGAATATTTGTTAAACGACTAATAAAACTTATGTACATATTCCTTAAGTTAAACTTTAAATTATTTAATAAATTATGAATTATTAGAAATAAAATATGTACTATCAATTTTTTCTTATCAAGAATCCAAATGTTTCGTACGTTATGGTCGTATTCATTATAAAGATGTGCCTTAACTAACAATTTTCGCCAAATGGATGGTCATGATTGGAGCCACCATATTTGGCATTCACATTTAAAATCTTTAGATTACTATCGCAAACCCATTTTGAAATATAGATAGATTAGGTAAATTAAATTCATGTTATTACATACGTTACTCAATCATATTCTTACTAGTTGTACGTTTATTGAGTGATAAAGATGGCGATTTAACCCTTATGTGAGTGACGAGGTACCCGGGTACCTTTTGCACATTTAAACGTCTAGCTTTGTATGTTCCAGTCACAACAAAAAGTTTTAATTTTATGAGAACTTCTAGTTTAGTTGATAGATTACGATCACACTTAAAAATGAGAAATTTTATAACTTGGACGCACGTGAGAGCAAAAAGTATTTTAGCTGTACGAATTAGAGTAACTAAGGTACCCGGGTACCTATACATATTTTGCACTATATTTGAAAGAAATAGCATGCAAATATTTTATAGTTTTGTGTTATATGCCGTCGAATTTCATTGTTTGTATTTGTGTTTATTTATTTCATTTAATTTATGTTTATATTTTTATTTATTTGAAAAAAACTAACAAACATTTTTTATTACTATCGATCATTTTTTCCACTGATGTGATATGTTGGATCATTTACGTTTTTTTACAGAATGTTCTTCGAAAACTGACAAGTTGCAGCTGATGCAAAATTGTTTTCAATTTATGTAAATTTAGCAAAATCCTTTACAAATTTCATAATTGCAAAAAAAAAAATTAAAAAAAATTAGTTTCAAGAAAAGTTGCATGTAGGGTACCCGGGTACCTTAGTCACTCAAACCAAGATATTTTTTCTTCACTCACATGAGGGGTAAACGTGCTCGATTTTTATTTTCAACTAGCTGACCCTGCAAACTTCGTATCGCCTCAAAATCAATAAATGTTGTTTAAAGTTATTAGCTTAATTAGATTGAGTTTTTTATTAAAATTAAATGAATACTCCAAATTAATTAAATTCAATGAAATTACAAAAATCAAAATGAAATATATTTTAATTACATTGAAATGAATGTAATTCACGTGGCAGCAAGGCTTTCGTTTTATTGAATTGATTCGAAATGATTCGCGTAGCATTGTTGCACTACTTCCTTTTAAACTGTTTCTTGAGTAGGTTGCAATAGGGTCGATTCCCTTCAGTAAAACATCTTGTGATATACGACATTTTTTGTTTTATTGTCAGGTGCGAGAACGAATAAAGCGGATGGTTTACCGACACGTGAACATGCTATGTACAATTGGCCGTGAGAGAAACATTCATTTTCTAGATTCAGGCCACAAACACTCAAGGATTGGCCTTGTGATTTGTTGATCGTCATGGCGAATGCAAGACGAATCGGAATTCTCGGAATGAGAACTTCCTCACGTTTGAACTTCCCTTGGAGTATCGTCGCGTGAATCACATTGCCCATGAGTTTTCTCACCACCAAACGCGTTCCGTTACATAGTTTTGGTTGATTCAGGTTTCGTAGCATGATGATTAATTACCGCATCAACTTTCAGTTTTAAATTGTGCGGTGGCAAGCCAGCCAGATCGAATGAGTTTAAAAATTCAGTTGGATAGTTGGTTGTTTCGTCTTTGTTTGTCACACAGTCGATAGATTGATAGGAATGAAGTGGACCGACGATTAGATGTTGAATTGTAAAATTTAAGTGATCCACATCTTTGTTCTTTGTCGCAAGAATTACTCGTTCACACACCCAATTGTGATTTTTGTGGTTAGTAATGATGTTCGGGAACACTTTGTTGATGAGCTCGTCCTTCGTTGAGACAAAAATTATTATTATTATTATTATTATTATTATTATTCTCTTTATTTAGAAAAAAAACAGGTTACATACATCAATACAAATCATAAACTATTTCTAATAAAGTTAGAGCTCCTAATAGGTTTTTAGAACCTGTGGGGGAGCAAGAAAGAAAAAAATCATGAAATTTAGGTTGCCAAAAGTGTACAAATAAAAATAATAAATTAAAAACTATCATAAAAGAATAAATAAATAATACATACAATAAAATTAAAATTCCAGCTCATATTTAGTGAATACAATACAAAAAAGAAAAATTAGAAGTAGGTTTCAATGTTGTCTATATTAATCAGCCAATGTCGAATCATTTTATCAAAATATGCGAAAAGGAAAAATACAAAAAAAAAAATGCAAAAAAATGCAAAAGTTTTGAGGAAACGAAAACAATTCGTTCGATTTGTCGACCGGAACATGGCCATTACCGATAGTCAGCAAATGCTTAGAGAATTCTTCGGCAGGTGGATCGTTTTACAATGCAACTCGCATGTTTGTCGTCAGCTGAAGTTTCTTCACATAACACCACAGAGTCGATGGTTTGAGGCAAGCGTTTATTTCATCAGCAGCGGTCGATCTTGGAATGACTGGTATTGTTTGACGGAAATCGCCAGAAAGTAGAATCATTGCGCCTCCAAAACATCTTGAGTCATTGCGTAGATCTTTCATAGTTCTATCGAGTGCTTCCAATGCGCGTTTGTGCGCCATTGTACATTCATCCCAGATGATGATTTTACTTGTTACCAAAACTTTCGCCATTGCTGAGTGTTTTGCAATGTTGCATGTCGGGTTTTTAGCCGATTGAAGGTTTAATGGCAATTTCAACGCTGAATGAGCTGTTCGACATCCTTCTAGCAATGTGGCCGCTATCCCAAAAGAAGCAACTGCTACAGCAATATCGGATCTCGCACGAACAGTGGCCAAAATCAATGACATGAGGAATGTCTTCCCAGTTCCACCGGGCGCATCGAGGAAAAATAATCCACCATTTCCATCATGAATTGCCTTCATTAATGTATCGTACACTCCTTTCTGTTGGGGGTTCAACAGTGGTACATTGGTTCGAACTGATTGGTTCAATGCATCTCGATCATATTCATTTTCACGTTCCAATTCTCGAATGAAAGCGTCGTTCATTCCACGACATGGCGTTGGCATTCCTAATTTGACTAACAAACTGCCGCACTTGCGAAAACACATGTCTTCGATCAAAAGCAAAGCCTGGTTATGTATCTCTTCATTCATCTCGAGATCGGGATTTCCGAAACTGACACAAATTCGATGTAGAATGTCTTCTGACATGTCATTCTTGTATTTGCTCCATAGTTTACGTGGATTTGATGAGAAGCATGTCGAAATAATGATAGCAAATAATGTTCGTATCTGGTTTGGAGTTGCAGAAATAATTGATTCAGCGATTGTCATGTCCCAATGAGTATCGTTTTCAAGCAAGTTGAGCTGTTGACATGCAGCACGAAATGTTGGGCACACTACACCATTGACAGTTCGAAGTGATTCAAATGATGTCGGCCCACGAACATACACCAGCAACAACCGCAAGTAGAAGCATTTGTCATTCTTCGGATGAACTGTGTAAATGCGACCAAGAGCATCAGTAGTACGCACATTTGGATGATCAGGAACCTCATCGCCTTGCTTCCGACGTTGAAATTTTTTGATGAGGCGTTCCAAGTGTAATAACGTGGCATCTCAGCGTAGAGCAATGTTCGTGCAAACGGATCACTTTGACAAATCGAAAAAAAAACTGGTCAATGTTGTTGCTCAAGGTGTCTCAGCACGTTGAGCAACATTTGATGTGTTGAAATAAACTCGTTGACCATTCTCCAGATGCACCGCCAAATGTACAACAGTGGGATGACGTTCATGAATAGGGAATGAGAATATACGCCAAATCGCCTCATTGCAGCTCACATATCGACCAACTTGATAATGCGTGATTTCATCGTTTGTATTGGGATTTTGAACACCAAAAACCGCCATATCACTGCCTTTCGTGACATATTTACAAATGTATTTGATTGACTTCACTGAATTGCAGTACTCCACGTTGCAATGCGCCTTGAATGTTTTGGAAAGAAGTGGCGAATACGGAACAATCCAAGTGTTGTCGACCATGAACTCATTTTCTCTCACTATCGTTGTGATAGTTCTACCGTTATCATCGAGTGATCGACGCCGGTACAGTGTATAACCATCGTTGCCAGTGATAGTCTCTGCGGTTAAATTTCGTGAATTGTTGTCGACCATGCACGGTGATTGGGGATTGATGGAACCACGCGGACCGTGAATCATGTTCGTAATTACAACTTCATGCAGGTCTGGACTGGTTTCGAGATCAGGAATCTCGACACATATGATGTCATCTATTTGGTCCGGTCGAATTTTTTCGACTAACCAAATAAGAATGTGAGCATGTGGCAAGCCTCGTTTCTGCCATTCAATTGAATACATCCAACATCGAGTATCCCCAAAGACGCAATGCCTAACAATGTAGTTCATCAGCGACCGGATTTTTTGTTTGAAGACTCGTGCGATGATGCCGTGCCGATCGCTTGTTATTTGCCCGGGTAGCAGCAGTTGAACAATCTCTATCCATTTCGGATTGCAAGTAAAAGTGATGAATAGATCTGGACAACCGTAATGACGAATATATGTCATTGCATCTTGCACATATTCATGCATATGACGCGGGCTACCAATGTACGTTGCCGGTAGAATAGTCAATCGACCAACATTAGCTGCATCTCCTTCGGTGCTGATTGCATCGAGTAAATAGATATACTCCTCCGTATGAGGCGCTCCGTTTCGATTTTGACGTACATGTCGACGCAATATTGCTGAAGCAAACGACGAAATCGCAGCAAATAGTTGTCAGCATTTTGACGAATCATCAAACGATATGCATAATAATTCATCGAGCTAACCTTCTTGTTAGTTTCCTCACCTGAAATGAAATCAGTGAAATTAGTGTCATAATGGAAATTATGATATCAGTACTCACCGCTCAATGGATTTATCATGTTGATATTGAAGTGATATCCATCGTCTCCTTGCCAAAACATCAGCGGGTATTGCAATGTATCGTATGAACGGTATGTTTCGTTTATTCGTTGCAGTTGTCCAGTGTCGCGACGTGTAAGCACAATATCGCGCGGTTCCACGTTTTCACCAACAACCACAATTGCGACTTCATCTATTTTTGGAGCATTAAATTGGCGTTGGTGTGATCCAGCGGGTCGTTTATACTTGGCATGCGATCCAACGCAGTTTTAAACAACCGAACCAATGCATTATGTTCATGGAGTAGTTGCTGCAAGCAAATCTTGCAAAACTATCCTTTTCATTGTCGTATTAATCGTTTGGCGCCGATCAAGTTGATCCTCCATATTGCCCATAAAGTAGGTTTGGATGAGTTTATGCTGTCCATCTTCAATCGGTTACAATGACCCAATTCGATGGTGAATTTGGCCTTGAATCTGTAAAGTCGCAGACGAAGTCAGAATTATAGATTTTTGATCACCAAAATAAAATGAATGTTTACTCTCTCGAGCAGAAATGACCTTGAATGTTGGATTGAATCCGCGTTCTTCGATAATGTCTGCTCCAAATGAAGTCATTTGGAAACATCCGTTGTATCTTTGAGTGTTGGATAGAAAATGTCGTGATTCTGGTGTCTCGCCACGAAGCAATGAATGCAACGGTTCAGGTGGTGCAGGCAATAATGGCAATCTCACCTTGTTTCTCCAGCGAACTTCAATGCACCGCTATGGTTGCACACAAACTCCATTGGGCCAATTCGAACGAGAGGATGCGAGTTGTAGTCAATTGTGCAATCGTATTGAAACGCTATTCGATTCAAATCAACACTTGAAGATTTTCTTCTGGCGCGTCGAAAATTGTCACGTTGTTGATCTGTGCGATAAGCTCGACGATTTCTCATTGCCAACTGAGCCATTTGACGTACTGCCTCTCTTTGTGCTTGTCTTTGTGAAGCGCGAAGTCGGGCCATACTATGGCGGCGCACTTCTCGTGTGATTTCTTGTTCATCTGCAGTGGATTGATTCGCAATAGTCCGAAGTCTAATTGCATTACGGCTTCGTGGTGAAAGATTAGATCTTCTGGCTCGCGGCATTGTAAATAATACATGAAAATTAATCACACAATCCAAAATTACATAATCAATTATCGATGTGCGCACAATCACAAATGTGATAACCTCACAAAGTGAACATCTTCGAAGGGAACTTACCGTTTAAAAATCCCGATCGAAAATAGAATTCCGCAGAATAAAAAAAATGAAAAAAACCAAAAAAAAAAATCTGGTGTCCGGTGTTGGGACACTCTGTACCACTAAACAAATTACGTACAATTGTACGCAAAAAAGTACTGTTTTCTTGATGTTGTTGGCATACACCACACAATCTCTTATTTCACTAAATTCCACCACTTATTTTAATATTATATGCTAAATCACAAACCACTTAACTAATATGAAATAACCAAAACCAAAAGTAAATTAAATTTAATATTAAAATCGCAAAGGAAAAAAACTTTTCTTGGAGCTGTCAAAATCTACTATTCGCACTGAAATCGTAATTCGGACGAAGATTTTATCTATATAAATAGATAAGTAGATGAAATAAAAAAAATGATAAAAAATAAAATAGAAAATTGCATGCAGCCCCCAGTCGGATTCATATCCAGTACCTTGCGGTCCAAGCGCCGAAGCTTTAACCACTGCACCACTCGTCACATACAAACTACACCTACAAAATTCATATAAAAAAAGGTTTTTTTTATTAGATTTTTGGGGCTTCCCTTTTGAGTTTTTCCGACTTTTCTTTTTTCCTAAATCACCACTGTATTGAGACGAACAAAATAAAAAAAAACAAAATGTACTAAATATATGAGAAAATGAATTTTCTTGATAACTTTTTTTTTGGTGAATTTTTCCAATGTTTTAATAGTTATTATGCTATTCGGAACGGAGTCAAATCCAACAAAAGAAAGATCATAAAAATCGGTCCAGCCGTTCTTGAGTTATAAATGGTGTAACTAACCCGACTTTGTTTTATATATAGAGATAAGTAGATGAAATAAAAAAAAATTGGATAAAAAATAAAATGGTAAATGTGCATGCAGCCTCCAGTCGGATTCGTATCCAGTACCTTGCAGTCCAAGCGCCGAAGCTTTAACCACTGCACCACTCGTCACATACAAACTACACCTACAAAATTCATATAAAAAAAAGGTTTTTTTATTAGATTTTTGGGGCTTCCCTTAGTTTTTCTGACTTTATTTTTTTCCTAAACCACCACTGTATTGAGACGAACAAAATAAAAAAAAACAAAATGTACTAAATGTATGAGAAAATGAATTTTCTTGATAAATTTTTTGTTGTTGAATTTTTCCAATGTTTTAATAGTTATTATGTTAAGATGACTTAAGCTGGGAAAAGTACTTAGGAAGCACCAAATCGACGATACTTTTACACTTACTTCGCAGAGTTGTTTTCGGTGATTTAATTCTGTTAATTGTTATTTTAATTTTGTGTTTAACTATTAAACACTTTAACAATTAAATTTTATTTCAACTTCACATATCAAATAAAAAACTGATTGCAAACGTTTTTGAGGATGGGCATGGGTTAATTTTATGACTCCGTAGTGTCAATGAGTATAAGCAAGATTTCCCCTACATCTCCTCTAATACATATCACCTGATTCATTACCAAAGGGTACCACGTGGAGATATGAATGAAGGAGTTCGCCCCTCGGAAAAGAGACAAAAGATCGGAAAATAAATCCTGAAAATCCAATAACGATAAAAATATTAATCAAATCAGCCACAGATAAGCTGATTTTCCATTCTAGTTACCGACCTAACTTCAAGACTTCTGCAAACATAATGCAAACATTTTTACGAGATACTCTAAGAATTAATTGTTCAAATTCATCTAAAATAGACCATAAGCTATGTCAAAAATAGGTAGCTGCTAAATCGATCGATAATGTATGGCCTCGCATGGCTCAAACCGTAAATAATTATTTTCAGCTACCAAGATTTGATTTTAAAAATCTCTTATCTAGCCTGCATTTGGTGCATACAAAAAACATTTAAAAATATTAAAACTACATTAAGTTTTTAAAATTTTATATTACAAATCATCTTTCTATTGACTTAAACTTTTTGTCTAGTGCGCCTCGTTCATTGGAAGTAATCTGTAACACCCAATTTTCGAGTAATGAAAAATTGATTTCATATCTCCTTTCGTTTTGTTCTACTTACTATATGTCTACGCTCTGGTGAAAACAAAATCTTGTATTTGTAATATTTAAGGCTTTCCTTTTTTATAAACGTGAAATGCTTGACAAGGGTTAGATTTAAAATAAAAAAGGAAAAGCTGAATGTTGTTGATTGATTTTGAAAGGAAAATTGTTATTTTTTTCTAGAAATAACAACAGTAGCCAATTTTTATATTATTTGATTTAAAAATAATAATAAAACGTATTATATGTATGATTAAGTATGTTAATCTAAGGCTTTTGGCATAAGCTTTATAGATTAGACGTTGAACGAGTTGAACTTAAAAGTATAATAAGTTTGAAATGAGGTTGAACATGTTAAAGTATGGACATATTATATTACCTAGTTGAATTGTAAAATTTTTAATTTATAATTTAAGATACTGAGATTAAAATGCCAACAATAGTCGAATAAGGGCTGCATACCTTTTTGCTTATTTTTCATTCTTCACCCACCGCATAAAATTAATGTTCTAATTGAGTTGAATAACTTTTTCCATAAATTTAAATAGGATTTTCATCTCATACATGAATTTAGATAACAAAACTTGGCTATTTTATGGGTCTCGTATATTATTACCGTGTTTTGTTGTAGAATAATAATTATAGAATGAATTAAATATTTAATTGCCATAAATATTACGGTTGTGCAGAAAACTTAATTCAGTAGTAAACCTCAAAAGCAAGGGGAGCAGTCACACCATATTTTAACTAGTTACTAGGAAAAGTTTAATTGGATTTTGAATCAAACATAATTTATTAAGATTAGGTTATTTGTAGTAAATATTTTTACAAATTTCTATTGTTTTGATTGTGTTTGAGTAGCCTTTCAGTATAAAAGAAACAACAAAGAGACAAGTACCAACGATAAAGCACCTTATTCAATTTAAAGATATTATTTAATTTATAATTAAAGCATCTATGGAAGCAATTCTGATCATAATTTAGGTTCTGATCACATTTTAATTATAACTTTACCCGAAGACCAAATGTCCACGAAACTACTAAAAGTACAACACCCGTAGCAGTGAAAGTTGAGGGCTCGTTTTTAATTGGTGGTCTTGGATTCTACTCCCGGTTGCAACTGGAAAACAATTCAAAAAGCTTCTACTGAGTCTGTTTAACGTGTAATGCGCTACATAATAAGGAAAGTAAAAAAGAGTGGAAGCCTAAGTACGATAAATGGTCATTGGAAAAATTAGGATACCCACACACGTGTATTTGTAATGATCAATGTACATTTTGATTTTAGTGTTTTGCCAAACCGTGATAAATCTTCATAACAATTTATCATGCACGGAAACCACGATTTTACAACAACGACATCATATCTCAATTAATGGAAAAAGTTTAAGTGGGTCTGGATGGATGCCGACGATATCTTAAAAACAATTTAAGCCATTCGATTTTTTTAATCTTCTTTTATTTTTAATTCGGAGAGTTGAAAAGCTTCTGGAATCTCTAGCTCAAGGCGGTGGATACCTGCGATAGGAATCACCCCAAAAAACACCCAACAGCACGTTTTCCCATACTCATGTAATATATCGTTTGCAAGGTCTTGACAACAATTTCGATCTAAGTTTAGTTCATAAATTCACCGTTTTGGAGCTGGTAGCTTGTTTTTCATATAATATATTAATATAGAATAAATAATTACCCTAAATCAAGGTGAGATTATTAGGACGTTGGAAATTTGGTTTCGAACTAATGAAACATTGAATTCTTTATATTAAAATTACGCGAATTACTATGAGTCGCTACGCAATTGTCAACCTCTTCGTAACCTCGAATTGTATTGTATTTGACGCATACATGCGATATCTGTTTTTACAATAACACTATCTGGCTATTACCCAGAAAAACCCGAAATTTCATATCAAAAACCGTTCAAAATGTCTTAAGAATGCCTTAAATTTATTTGACTACCTTAGTGCTCAAAACTATCGTTGCGGCGCTGGAAAAAGTTACAACTTTTATTACTGCCATATAATCATGCGGCATATAATTGCGAAGGCCTTGGAAAAACCAAAAAATTTGATCCCTTTAGTTCACAAAATCATTATTTTTTTACTGGTAGCTAATTATTCAATTATCATGTTATATACAGGCTGTATGACGCGTGGACCGACAAATATTTTGGTAGATTGGGGGGGGGGGATTATTTGGATGCTTTCATCCCATTGAACTGATGTCCTAAGCACCACGGTAACTGAGATACGATGTTTTTCAGTTTTTCGTAATTACTCAAAACCACGCCGTTGGTCAATAACTATTTTGTTTGTAGTCGTAAAGGCACGAAATAACTTTTATTGTATTCTCCGATGTGAATTTGTTCCAAATAAATCATTATTTAATGCGATTGTTTTAAGAAAAATGGCTTATGGACTTCCAAATCCTAAAAGTGTATGATGAAATATGAAAAATGTTACATTCAAAATTCATTAAAAAAAACTGAAGGTTATTTGGAAATTAGCTTTGTTTATACGCTTTCTAGTGGTATTCTACATACTTTTCTTAAACCAATTGCATTAAATGAAGATTTATTTGGAATAAAATCACATTGCAGAATACAATAAAAGCTATTTCGTGCCTTTACGACTACAAACAATCTCGCCATTAAATTGTCAAGTTGTGACCATTTAGTGGCATGATTTTGGGTATAGCCCTTTCGAGTCTCACTTTTCATAATTTTTGTGTTTCTTGTTGACCAGATGTCACAATTGTGATGGAAACCGCTCACGACATCGAATATTTTATTTTATGTATAACTTGAAGCCTGTGTGTCACGTATATAACAAAAAACAATTGTATTTCCGAAAATTGCCGTTTAATTTTTCTTTAGTGTGAATTAACGCCCAGGTGTCACAGTCGTGAGGGCTAAAATTTGATCAGTTTTGCACACTTTATATATTTTACAAATATTTTCTTTTTCCATATTTTGGTTCCATCTATTACTCGTTATGTTTACTTTAACAAAATGCGATTTTATTGCAGTTTAAATCTATATTTAAAGTTTGGTTATGTTTCAATCGTCAACATGTCTGGAGCACGAAAATCGACTAAGCGTAAGTATTTGTTTTTATTAAGAAAATATTATTATTTAATTCTAATTTTTATTTATTTTTGTTCATTAAAGTGTATATTAAATGAATATATTCAATAATCGATTATTATTTAAAATACTTGAATAAAAATTCACTATCACTTATGTGACATTTGGACTGCGAGCTATACATTTTTTTTTATTTTAGCTGTGTTTGCGAAAGGGGAATGGCTTGTTGATGAAGATTATTTACAAAAATTGCTTGAGGATTCTGATGACGAAAATGAAGATGATGAATTGCAAGAACCGGACAATCTTATACCAGAATGTTTACATGAAGCGCTCGTCGAGGAAGTTGAAATCGAACATGAGACCAATGAAGAGGTCGATTAAATAACATTGGTAAGTTCTTAAGTTCAAGTTTAAATTAAATTAATTCCCAAAAATTGCTAAAATATTAATTATAATTTAACACATTTAGAGAAAGATTACTACTACCACAAATCTTCATAATCGGAGCACGTCGGGTGATTGGATTGCGTCCGAATTTCATAAAAATATCTTACCTGGTCTTGACACCTGCTCAATAAACATTGAGATAAAATTGCCAGTACAATATTTTCGTAGGTACTTCGATAATAAACATTTTGAAGATGCTGCAATGTACACAAATATGTATTTTTTTAACAAGAAGGGTGTGTTACTTAAAGCAACGCCGGTGGAAATTATGAAATTGTACGGCATGTTTTTAATAATGGGATGCATACCATTTCCTCGTATAGTACTTTATTGGAAGGCGGGATACAACCTTCAAAGAATATCTTCGGCCATGACAAAAAATCGTTTTAAAGTACTCCGTACATCACTTCATTACGTCGATGTATCCAAGATTCCCGAAGAAGCTAAAACCAATTTGTTTTGGCAAGTGTCGCCAATTATTAATGCCGTTAGAAAAAGATTTCATGAAATAGAACGAACTATTAATCGGTATTCTATAGATGAACAGATGATCCCCTTTACTGGTCGCTGTCCAGGCCGTCAATATGTTCGTAATAAGCCGCGCCCCGTGGGCCTTAAAAATTTCGTCGTTATCACTGCCGAAGGCTTGGTACTTGATTTTGAGATTTATCAAGGATCTAAAACTAAATTCCCGGATATGTCTCTTGGATTAGGACCACCAGTTGTACTGCGTTTAATTGAAACATTGCCTGCAGGTAGTTTTCTCTATTTCGATAGGTAAATCTACAATATATATATATATATATATATATATATATATATATATATATATATATATATATATATATATATATATATATATATATATATATATATATATATATATATATATATATATATATATATATATATATATATATATATATAGATTAAAACAATTTATAATTTAAATTTTTGTATTATAGATATTTTACGACAATACCACTTTTAAAAAAGCTTGACGAATTCAAATATAAAGCAACAGGTAATATTCAACAAAATCGGTTGAAGGGATTAACGTTTAAAGAAGATAAAAAAATGAATAGAGGAGAATCTGAACAATTAGTCAATCAAAACAATATAGTAGTCGTGAAATGGAAGGATACAAAATCTGTTCTGGTTGCTTCGACCATTTGTGACATTCAACCAGATTGTCTAACAGACCGCTGGAGTAAGCAAGACAGAAAACGCATTACTGTTACATGCCCCTCAGTTATTAAGGAATATAACTCGTATATGGGAGGTGTCGACCTCTGTGACCAGATGATGGAATACTATAGAACATTTATAAAAACCGTTAAATGGACAATAAAAGTATCCCATCACTTTATTGATTTGGCGGTGGTCAATGCATGGCAGGAGTACCGAAAAGATTGCGAAGCAAACAATATTCCGAAATGACAAATTTTAGATTTACTCCACTTTCGGTTAGAAATTGGTGATTCGTTGATTTTTACACCTCAAAAGCGACCATTTCCAAACGATTCGAGCAGTGAAGGTAGTGATGAAGGGGAGCCTGAAAATGTAAATAAAACAACTGTGACACCTCTGCCATCATTGGGTAAACGTTACAATGGTTACTGCCATTGGCCAATATGGGAGCGTTTGAAAGCACCTAAAATGTGCAGACTAAAGTCATGCTTAAGCAGAACTCGAAACCGTTGCAAAAAGTGTAACGTATATTTATGTAGCTCGGGGGATAAAAGCTGTTTCGAGTTATTTCATACGCAATGACAAATTAACGTTGATTATTCTATTATTATTTTATTAAGTTTTTATTTTTAATATTTATATTTTGTACTAAGGAAGAAATAGTACAATTTATAGTAAATGAAGTTCCTTAAATTTAAGTGCAATTGTTAACGAAATGTGATAATTTTTTGACTGAATAAATTATAAAACGAAATTATCGATTTTTTACTTATTTATTTTTGTAGGATATTTAACTGAATTCATAAAAAAATTAATTTTATTATTTTAATGTAAAAAACATAAAATGAATATGAGAAAGACTATACCTCACGATTGTGATGGTGGGTTTTCTTAAAAACTAATATTTTTTTCGGGGGAAAAACAGCGGAACTCAATTCGTATAACCTTCAAGACTAATTCTCTAAATTTTTACATTAAAATTCGAAAATTAATTTTTGGATGACTTCAGATGATTAAAAAATTAAATGTAACATTTGTGATATTTGGGCGTCAAAACAGTCAAATAAAAACTAAAATATTACCCGCAACACAGTCATAAATTTAATATCACAAACGTGCGGTTTGGTCTTGAAGTATCGCAAAAAAATATGTTTTGTTGCTGTTTAATGTAACCCTCACGTTCGTGATATCAGGGCGCGAAAGGGATAGAGATGAAAGCTCTTGAACATCGCTCATTTTTGATCTATCTTCTGTTTCAGAAATGGTAAATGGTTCAAATATGACGATTTAAAATCAATTTAAAAGCATAATCAAATAAAGCATTAGTTCAATTAAAATAAATAGTGATCCAATAAGAGGTACATTTTCTAATTGGGACTATCATTGGGATTCATGCGGGACAACTGTCATGTTCATATGGTATTTGTGTTCAGTATTCATTGACATTTCACCATGAACAGACTTATAATGTTTACAACTTTTGGAAATTTATTTCAAAAATCAGTTTTCAGTGAAAAATTGTTTTTGTGCTCTTCGACCATTTTATGGTTTTCATAATCGTCCAACTGAACGCACTATTCGAGAAACAATCAATAAATTTCGAACCACTTTGTCATTATTGTATATTCATCAACCGACTAGAATGCGTACAAGTCGATCATTTGTGAATCTTGCTGCTGTAGCTGAAAGTGTACGTGAATATCGCAATTAATCAATTAGTCGCCGTTCTCAAGCTCTGGGTCTCTCGTTTGGCACATTGTGGCGTATTTTGAAGAAAGATCTTGGTTTGAAGGTATCAAAATACAGCTTTTTCACGAATTGAAGTCGTTTGACCTTTCTTTGCGTCATTGATTTGGTTTTTGGGTGTTAGATCAGCTTTAATTGATCTGTTTTTTGTATCGAAAAATTGTGTGCAGCGATAAAGCTCATTTTTGACCGAATGGATACATCAATAAACAAAATTGTCGTATTTGGGCTGATGAACAGCCAAAAGAGCTTCAAAATGCACTGTTTGGTGCGGTTTATGGGCAGGTGCGATCATCGGACCGTATTTCTTTAAAAATGCGGAAGGACAGCGTAGTAAACGTCAATGGCGCAAATTACAGAGCAATGATCAATAAATTTTTACTGCCAAAAATTAAAGATATTGGTGTAGCCGACTTGTAGTTTCAACAGGATGGTGCAACGTGCCACACAGCAGGCCAAACCATCGATTTATTGAAAGAAAATTTAATGAGAACATTATATGAAGAAACGAATCTGTGAATTGGCCTATGAGATCTTGTGGTCTGACGCCATTAGATTACTTTTTATGAGGATATCTGAAATCACTAGTTTATATCGATAAACCACAATCGATTCCTGCATTAGAAGCGAACATAACACGCGTTATTAACGGAATATCCTCCGACATGCTCGAAAGAGTGCTCGAAAATTTGACCCATAGAATGGATCTTCTAAGAGCCAGTGGCGGACAACATTTAAAAGAAATTATTTTTAAACATTAAATGTTATAAACTGAACTTAAATCACAAATACAATTTTTGATTATTAAATCGATTTTAAAAAACTTCCGGAAGCTCTTATTGGATCACCCTTTAGAAGAGCGTTCAAGTAAAATTCGCTGATCATTTCTAGTATTCTAATTTATCCGTTTTTGATAAGTTAAAGTATCAGGTAATTTTTCACCGCCAGTTGAGGAAATTTTTTAGCGTATTTTAATTTATCGGTTTTTGATCAATTAAACTAACACAGCATTCACCACTGAACACTTCCGATTGCATTTAGTTACCAGTAATCTTTTAGTTTATTGGTGTTTGATAAGCGAAGTTGTCGGTAGTTTTATTGTCGACCAAGCAACATTTTCTGATCATTTCTAATTTATCCGTTTTTGAAAAGTTAAAGGGATATTTTGAAAAGTATATAATATCCTTTTTCCGGCCTGCGATCATAATTGTGTGTGTTACGACAGTGAAACATGAAGAAAACAAAAACCATTAAAAACTATGGTTATTTACATACACATTTCTGTACGGTGGACTTAAAATTAAGAAAGAAATTTGTCTGGCCGGAAAAGGGATATACAAAAAACCGATCTTAAATACTTTTATTTTTAACATCCGTTCGTCCAGATTAGTTTTCCAAAATGAAAGCGAAAATACTGGCCAAACGGCACAGTAGTTAAAGCTTTGGCATTTCAATCGGGAAGTAACGGGTTTGAATTTCGAAAGGGGCAGGATGCAAAAGCAATTTTTCATTATCTGATTATGATCGGTGATGCGGAAATAAACACAACTGTGACTCACGGGCAAAGTGCACAACTCTTGGGCCGACCCATCTACCATGCCAGTACTATAGACTGGCATGAAGTTATGCAATGCAAGTGGTTCTACATATTTCAAACATACAGCCAAATGTCCTTGATTTGGCAGGCAATGCGAGAGGTAGGACGTAAAACAAGTCGAGCCCAGAACAGATTGCAAAGATGATATCATGAAAAAATAGCGGATCAAAAAATTGATTAAAAAAAAATTGGCTGTACAGCCCAAACGGTTTGTATGATAGGGATACAATTTCAAGCTATAATTTGTTGTATAAAAATTCGTAATAATTCATAATACTCAAGTGGTAGATTGATTTAATAAATTATTTCTACCAGTATTCCCCATGATATCGTAATTAGTGAAGTAGAACTTCCGTAGTTTATCCGGACTTCTATTGTTCGGAACTTCTATTAACCGGAACTAAATGAAATATTTCAACTAACCTCTAATTTCACCGAAGCAAACTAAAAGACCACGAAAAGTCTTGCCATTAAAAGAAAAAATGAATATAACAATATCTTTAGAAAGTGGAGTTACAGTGGAAAGTTTAAAAACAAAATATGGTGTAGGAATATCGACAATTTATGATATTCGGACAAACAAAGATAAAATTATTAACTTATATGCCAAAGCAGATTCCATAGATAAAATAAAAAACCAAAAAATTATTCGAAGTTCCAAGAATCCATCTGTCGAATATGCATTATATATTTGGATCCGCCAGAAAAGAAACACCGGAGTGCCAAAATCTGGCCCAATGACAGTAGAGAAAGCAAAATTTTTTCACGTATGCCTAAAAATTGAAACTGAATGCGTTTATTCTCGTGGTATGCTTGACAAGAATCGATACGATATTCGATGTGTTAATACACCAGTGGCCCTATTCTGGCTTTCCCTGGGAATAGGGAATTGGGAAAAAATATTTTCATAGCATTTTTATCTAAATTGTATTTTTCTGGCCTACTAAGGGAACATGTTTGGTGTTAATATTTTCGAAACAAAGTTAAATAGGAAAATATTTTTCCCTATAAAAATTTTGTGGAATAAAAGTTTCCCAATTCACTTTGTTTTAAAAAATTTTACACTAAACTTATTCCCGCCTAGTAGGCCAGAAAAATATAATTTTGACAAAAATGATATGAAAATGTTTTTCCCAATTCCCAGGGAAAGCCAGAATAGGGCCCCAGGAGATCCACAATCCTCAGATAAACTGTTCGCTACTTTGTTTGTCGAGCAACTGGCTGAAAATGATCGAGAACGAGAATCTTAGTACAGAAGTGATTTGCCATGCTGATGAAACTGGTGTATTTTGGAGAAGCAAACCACGCAAAACCATGATTTGTCACGATGAACCAAAACCGGCTGGATAAAAAAAAATTCTCGAAATGTTAACAGTACTTGTTTGCTCCAACTCTGCGGGCACACATTTAAACTGTTTGTGATCGGCAAATATGCAAAATCTCGTGCTTTGAAAGGCGTTTCAATCTTCCAGTAATTTACACGGCAAATAAGATTGCCGGGATGACACATGAATTAATGGCGCAGTGGTTTAAGAGGGACTTTATAAAGTAAGCCAGAGAACACATGAAAACAATTGGTTTACCTTGTAATAACAAAAGTCCAGTGCTACTAGATAATTGCCCAGCACATCCAAAAGCGAAAGGCTTAAGTGCCAACCATAAAAAAATTATAATTAATTAATAATTGTTTACGACACTAATTTCCAATGACATTCTAGCCATACTAGGTAGTAGTAACAAGTATGCATGTAAATATTGTTGAATATTGAATGGTTGGTTTTTAGATAACACGATACATATTTTAATTTTTTTTAAGTTTGGACGCAAAATTCCGCTCCAATAATTATTATTAAGTGAATATTCATTTTTAACAAAGTTTCGTTAAATTTTTTTATTTACCCTCTTGCGCTATTTTGACGTACAATGTACGTCATTAGTAATTTTTGTCTATACTGAAAATGACATACAGTGTACGTCTATGATCGTACATTTCCAAAAGAAAGAATTTCTATTTTTATTTTTTTCTTTCCTTTCTCACCGAATAGAAAGAAAAAAAAATTCGTGGATTCTGAAAGAGAGGAGGAAAATAATAAATAATTTTTTTTTTCAAAAAGAAAGGAAAATAAACTCCATTTAAAATACATATAAACAACTTTGGAAGAGAATCGAAAAAATATAAATAAACAAAATAATAAATTTAAAATTTCTTTGAGTGGATGCGCACACATTTTTTCTAACTAATTGATAGTGCAAGAAGTTAAATTAATTTTTCCATGGGCGAAAGCACAGAAACGGAATTTATCGCAATCATATTTTTTTTAAAATTACGTTTATAATTTTTTTAATGTTTGTATATTTTTTGTATAATTTTTATCTCTTTAGAAATCGATAACATAATTGTGAATTACCTCAACCAAATTGTACTTCGTTAGTTCCACCGATGGATCAAGGAGTAGTTAAAAGTTTGAAATGGCATAACAGGAAAGGACAAGACTCGATTGGATATATTACAGATATGGCAAAGGCATTCACCATTACAGATTTTATATACAGCTTAAACACAGCCTGGATAGAATTAAAATCGAGCGTTTTAAAAAATTCTTGAAAAAACATTTGGCCAGAATTGTTATCAGAAAATGTCAATATAGAGACAATTGGCAATGATACGAACTGTCTCGGACAAATTTTTCACACTGCGGATATTTTAGACAACGGTAGTTTACAGAGTATAGAAGCTTGGCTGAATGAAGACAATGAAGCTTCAATTTTTGCTTCATTAAACGACGAAGAGGTTGTAGCGGAAGTCAAGAAACCAAAGGAATCATTTTTGAGATCGATTAATAAGACTGATACGAGGTAAAATTTTAATGAATTTTTTAATTATTAATGTTATTTGATTGGGCCTAAATATTTTAATGAAAGTCGCTACATATTTATATACCAACAAAACATATTAGTTTATGCTTAATAATGGAATTATTAATTAAAACAATTTCTATATTAACATCGAATATCCGGAAAATTTGATTAACCGGAACGCTAGAATCCCCGCCCATTTCGGATAAAAGAAGTTTACCTGATATGTATTATATTATTGAAATTTTACAAAAAACGATTGCGCAATTTAAAAAACAATATTTTCTCGGGATATTTATGTATATGTTTAAAACATATATTTTTTTTTGTTGATAAATATTTTTTCTGGCTATAAAAAAAAATCGGGTTGAAACTCACATTTTGATAATTTTTTTCAGGCTGACATTTGAATTTATCATGGAAATACACCACATAAAAAAGTCTTTTCGGAATGCTTTTTTCGAGCCAAATTAACAGATATCTGAAATTATATAGTTCGCAGTACAAAATTAACGTCTACTAAAGGCGGAATTCCATTACTGCGGCTTTTGTTTTTGTGCAGAAAACCAGAAAGAGATAATATCCAAAATCCGACAGAGACAGACTATTTTTATTTTATAGCGAAATTTTAAGGGGCATATTTGACAACTACGAAATTATAACAAAAATTAGTTGAAAAATGAAAATTATTGTTAAATCAATTTCATTTATATCTCTACATTACTAAAAATCCTAAATATTATTTGTAGGCATCATTTTATTAAGTTTTTTAATTATTTCCTTTCAATAATTAAAAACTAAGAAAACGCTTTCCTATAAAAAAGTTAGGGGAATATTTGACCGCGTTTGTAACATAACCCTAAAAATATCACATGCATTAAAATTATTTAATGCGGAATAAATAATAAAAATTAAATATTGTAAAATATTTTAGTTTGAACATTAATACAAATTTATAATGAAAACGCGATTTATATCACACTCCACCACACATATAAAATGTATGAGCCAAGTGCTCACCATAAAAATATTACTAAACTATAATTTGCTGAGAGTGGGGGGTATTTTTCATTTTGGTTGCCATAAAAAATACTTCGATTTGTATTTTTTATTTATAGTTATGGCAACCAAATCACTACAACAACAAAAAATTTAAGTATAATAAATTTTCCTGTTGCGCCGCTCACACACATAGAGATTTTTGATTGCATCTCTTTCTGGTTTTCTGCACAAAAAAAAGCCGCTGTAGTGGAATTGCGGCTTAATTGTTTAGCTTCTGCTCGCACTTAATTCACTTGAACGAAATTCACTTTAACGTAATTTGCACACATCGTAGTAATTATTGTCACAAGCTGTTGCATAATTTTTTCTTTTACTGCTAGAGTAGAGTAGCATAAATTTCGCTGCCACCATAAATGTTGTACTGACACGCACTTAGTACAATCGGGACTTAAAGAAATTGTTTTAAGTAATTAATGCTAGTAGGTTTTAAGTTAATGCTAGTAGGTTTTAAGTTTAGTTTACTAAAAATGAAATAATAAAAATTAGTTTTAGCCCAAGGATAAAATTATTTTGAACAAATTTTATTCAATTTGGAACATGAAATACATTCTTTTCGTAAGTCTAAATATTATTCTTGCTTATTAAATGTTTTTTAATCTTATTTTGTTTATTGTTTATTCTTTTATTTAAAACAAATTTTATTCTTTTGTGTTATTCGTTACATAAATAAAAATTTGTGATTTTAATGATAATGTTTATCTATATTTAAACCTAAAATATTTTAAATATTAGCAAAATTAATAAATTAACTAAATGGTTCATTTTATTTCAAATTGAATAAAAATTAACGAAATAATTTAAGCTTAAAAGTATAAATAATCAATTTATCTTCCATTTTTAGTAAACAAAGAATGATATGCTAATTTTAATCTAACTCTTAAATTCTAAGGGCTTCCCAACTAAGTTGTATCTCAATATCGTTCGAATCAATAAAAGTATATCAATTTATGGGAACTGAATCGCGATATATTGTGCCTTTATTCTGTCCAGGTCATATAATGCTTGCTCTCAACTACAATTTAATATTAATTTTTTCTTCTATAAACTTTCTAGAGACCGTTACGGTAATCTCAAACAATTTAGCGGATAATTTTCAAAATTAGATGATTTGAGTAGAACAAATGGAAATGTAAGTACAGCTAAAATTTGTTGATATTTTACGAGTATAACACGTATGCTGTAACTCTTGACATCCAGTTTATACCTAACCCATTTCTAGTTCAATTTTCTTCAAGTTCAAGTGACAAAACGGCTATGAGAATACAATTATGAGTTGAGAACATAATATCGTAAACTACAACATACAACAGGTTCAGCCTACTTTCAACAGCATACTGTCTCCGCTCAAACTGATATCATTGTGATATGATTTTGTAGATAGAGACGTTTTGTATAGATAAAACATTTTCCCTATATATCGTATACAACATTAAGAAATTATCAACCAAACTCAAAAATTAAAGACATGTTACGAGTGTTTAGGAGAAATACATAATTTTAGAACGGTTCGTGCGTGTAATACCCAAATAATACTTTGTAATACCCATATAGTTTTGCCCACTTTAAACTTTCAATATTATTTTAGGCCTAACGGAAATGAAGGATAATCACTTGGGCAATTAATAGACGTTAATTGGAGCTGCGTTCTTCTCAATCATGTTCTTATACAGTTCTTAAATACATTTGTAGAATAATGGTAGGTCAACCAGCGGTAGTACTGCTGTGAATTTAGAGGTAAATTTTTGTTTCTACACAATTTATGTTGTTTTTGATTATAAATAGTGCCCCTTATTTTTAAATATTTATTTACTCTTAACAAAAACACATTTGCATACATCTACAACCAGCCCGCACTCAATCACACTACAGAAACACTGATGGAAATTGCTTTTCGTTTGAAAATGTACGGGTAAGTAAATAATAGAAATATGTATTTGATAAATTTTTCTTATAATTTTTTCTTTTTTCTAATTTAATTTATTTAGATAAAAACAATTAGATGGAACTAACCACGAGTTAGGAACATGTAATATAATCGGCTTGATATTTCACCCTATATTTAGGAGCATGCTAGGATTTTCATGAATCTGAAGATTATTATATGCGAGCGGACAAGATATAATCTACGTAATTTTCATAAACAGTCATAATTTTCATTTGTATATTGGATCAATGTACCCTCTACCGATCAATTTGGATAAAGAAATAAAAAAATACAAAAATCTGACAAGTTAGTATACGCGATTATTAATAAATAGTTTAATATTTTTAGTAAGAAGTAATATAAACTCATAAAAATAATAAAGTAAGTATTTACCGTTATATATTTTTATATGAATTTTTTTAATTTGCAAAAAGACGTCAACTAGTGTATTTTATTAGTGAAATTGAGTTTATAAAAAGACAATTTTTGTTAAAAGTAAAATATTTTCTTGAAAGCGGACCATTTTAAAAGGTAATTATTAACTTAATTAACATGATTTTAATGCCAATACAATAAATACTAGAATGTGAGTATAAATTTTTAGTTGATCGGTAATGAGTACTCAAAAATTAGCATTATACCCTCTACCGATCAATGTCTTTTTATTGTTATTATATAAGTTTTAATTCAATAGAAATGAAAAAATGGCTCCAACTAATTCACGTAAATTGAAATATACGGCAAATCAACTAGAACAGGCTCTTGTTACGGTAAGAAATGGTATGAAGTTAAGAAAAGCCAGCAATCAATTTGGAATTCCATTCAGTACACTCCACGACAAGTTTAACGGAAAAAGTGCTCCCAAATTACAACACAGTGGAAGAGAATCGTACCTTGGTAAAACTGTTGAAAATGATTTGATGATGTGGCTACTGGACTGCTCGAAAAAAGGCTTTCCCATAACTAAGAAGTTGCTTGAAGATGCTGTTCAAAAACTTGTAATTAAGTTGAATATCAAGACACAGTTCATTAACAAAAAACCGGGACGGAAATGGTTTGAAAAATTCATGCAACGGCATAAAAACTTATCATTAAAACGAGCAGAGTATATCAACAAGGCAAGAGGAAGTGTAACTGAGACAAATATTCGCAAATGGTTCGAAGAAGTGCTAGATTTACTAGGTCCAGACGCAACTGCCCTTCAAAACCCAAAACAAGTGTACAACATGGATGAAACTGGATTTTGTTTAATGCCAACTGGAGATCGAATTATTGGACAAAAAGTTACCACAGTGTATAGCGAATCTGTGCGCAGTGATAAAGAAAATATTACCACGTTGTTTGTTGTAAACGGCGAGGGACAATTTGGCCCACACTTGACATTATATAAGTACGCGCGGATGCCTTCGTTTATCACCCAACAAACCGCAAAAATAAACTGCTCAGTTGGACTGGCTGGATGAACAGTGAATGTTTCTTCGAATACATAGGAAACATTTTCGTTCCGTATTTGGAAAAAAACCATGTTCTTGTTGTTGTTTTTCTTGATTGACACAAGTCACATTTAAGTATGGAATTAAGTGTGTTGTGTCGCGAAAACGGAGTAATACTTGTTGCTTTGTTTCCTAATGCAACGCATATTCTCCAACCACTGGATGTGGCCGTGTTTGGCCCTATGAAAAGAAAATGGGGAGCGATCACAAAACAATGGCGCATTGACCACAATGGATGTGAAATTGGTAAGGCTGATGTACCCCTAGCATTAAACACGTTTTTGTCCGATCCGGCAATGCCAAAAAACATAATTTCTGGTTTCAAATTTACTGGAATCTATCCATTTAATCCAAATCAAGTAGATTATAGTAAAATTATTAAGAGAGATGAACCAGCTCTAACAAATCCTTCAGTTACCGGGCCAACACAGAATATGTTCATGAGCTTCATAGAAGAAAACATTGATGCAAATCTGTTGGAAAAATTTAAAACTGTTAATGGATCTAACATCACAAGCAATGGGCAACGCGAATAACTTCATTTATTTGAGTTATGGCAGAAGACTCACAAATCTTCAACATCACTTGCAATGCAACAAACATTGAATGAGAGTGTTAAAAATATAACTGATGACATATCTATTATCGAGGACCACTTACCTTCTAATATATCACCAGGAACACACAACATTAATATCTCTATTGATTCAAATGTGGCGGAGAATGTATCGTTAACCTCAAATATAAATAATAGTCCGATAAGTTCAAACAGTACCAAAACAGCAGCGGAAATTCTTTCTGAAGTTATTATGTGGCGAAGATCAGAGCAACGGCTTACACGAAAAACTGAGCGGATGCCCAGTGTTTTGACATCGCAAAAATGGATTGATATTCAGAAGGCGAAAGAAAATGAAAAGGTTGAAATTGAAAAAAGAAAAATCGATCGAAAAGCACAGGCTGCTCTAAACAAACGAAAAAAAGCCGAGCTGGCAAAAGTTGTTAAAGAAAAAAAATTATTAGCTAAGCAGAAGAAGCCGGAAGAGGAATAAAATACTAAGAAACTAAGACCTACGAGGCCAAGATCGAATAACAATAGACGAAAACAGAAACAACCCACTCCTATTTCTTCAGAAGACGATGATGGATGGGTTTCCAGTGGTAACAGCATTTTGGATGTGTTCGATGAAGAACATTCAAACGATTCCTGAATTTAAATGTACTTTTAATATTATAATTGTCTGAAACTGAACTGAAACAATTGAGTTCCTTAATATTTAAAAAATTAAATTATTTTTATTTTGAACTGATATGAAATATTGAATTGATTATATTAATATAGTCGTTATATTTTTAATTGTCTTGAAATCTGCTATAGTTAATATTGCAAATAAACTTATTGAATTTAAAAAAAAAAATCATTTTTTTCAATTTTTTTTTTTGATCGGTAGAGGGTACAATGGTTGATCGGTAAAGGGTACATTTGATCGGTAGTAGGTACATAGTTACTTTTTTTGTTCAATCAATCATAATCAAAATAAAAAATTTATGATTACTTTAAAACCTAAAATATATTGTTTAGAATTAATTTATAAATCGTTTGAGCTATAAATTGATTTTTTTACTCAAATAGTTTTATCCACAGCCAAAGTTGGAATTTTGCTTGGCTGATCGGTAGAGGGTACATCCTTATATATATTGCCAATATTTTAAATAAAAAACTATATTTTATTATCAAAATTTCTACTTTTTTTTACTAAAATTTCGCTTTAAAAAAACGCTCAATTTGATTTGTAAAAAGAATAAAATGTTCCCCTGAATTGTATAAAATATGGTAATGATTAGTATTTATTTTAATCTTTTAATTAGATAAATATTATTCTTTATAACTATTTTTTATACGCCAAAAAGAGCAAATTTAGTCATTTTCAAAGAGCAAATACTATTTAATATTTGAGTGCTTTTGACACTCGGCCAAAGAATAAATTTATTATTCTCCGATAGATGAATTTTAATCTTTTGGACAAAAATAAAATTTGTTAAAATTAGGGCAAAATTATTTTAATTTTGAAAGTATAAATTTTATTTATTTGAGAAGTATAATTTTAATCCTTAGAAAAGGATGGACGTATAGTTATTCCGCAGAAGGATAGGCAAAGAATGGAATTCATCCTTATATTTTTAACCGTGTACGTGAATATTGTGCAACACAACAGACGTTTATTCGAAAACTGATTTTAAAACACTAAACGTTAATTTTGCGATATTTCATAAAGCGATATGGTACAAAACGCGATATGGTTAAAAACGCGATTGAAATATCGCGTAAAGCGTTATGGTATAGAATGTGCATTGCGAAGCGACATGAGTGCAACGACCCAATTGATACCGATCCTTTATACTATCGCTCCTATCGATTTTTAAATTCCTATAAACTGAAATTAAATTTTCCCTTCACCCGCCTGATATAACCCGATCCTAAACTCCAGTTTTGTACCATATCGCGTTTTGAAATATCTCATTTCGAAATATCGCGTTTTGAAATATCGTGTTTTGACAATTCGCGTTTTAAAATATCGCGTTTCAAATGGGACCCGTTTGATTTACGTCTTTTCCTAAAAGGACTAGGGTTTTTAAGCGAATCGCATATGAATAACAAATTTTACCAGATAGCACTACAAGGTGTATCATATTTGAATCTAAAACACTTGCACGCATATTGGGAAAATTAATACTGGACTCTATTCAACTAAATGTTAAACCTATTAAAAGCAGCGAAACATTGTACATGACATATATTTTGTAGTATAATGTTATCCACTTAAAGCATAAATAAATGCATTTTTTGTGTGCGCTACGTTTAAAAATATAAACAAGCCAAAGTAAACCAAAAGAAGAGACAAACTTTGTGGTTACAAACCTTAATTGAATAAAAAGCAAAAACTAAAAAAAAAATTCTGTCGTATGCTCCAGATTGTTTCCTATCCGGTTTTTGCTGTCTTGCTCAAAATAAACACAAAGTTTACCGTCTTATATCCACATGAACTAGAATATGAAATTTATTGTGACTCTTCGTATATACATATCGTCACCCCAGTATTTAAACGACAAAAAAAGAAGTTTCGAGAAAACGAAAAACGAAGGCTACGAACGTATATAAGCCTTGTAACAGACTGAGGATTAGTTAAACTGGGGCGGCATGTTGTACCATCTCTATTTTCGACTTTCGACCTAGTTTATGTCTCAAATTTCAGGAATCAATTAACATTCTATTAAACGTGTGCGTAAACTACTATGTGTTTTATATCGCGATTTCAACCTCTGGATATTATTGTGGGCTTCACGAAAAAATTATTTGATGATAAATAGAGTCGATTAATTTAGTAGTCCTAGAAATCGTAGAAAAGAAATAGAGTGAGGTTTTACTCGAGCAAGCTGGGAACACAATACAAAATGCTTGATTTTTGAAGTGAAATAGGGTGCCATTTTACCAGTGAAAAATAATACATAAACTAAGTCGAAAGTTGAAAATAGTCATGGTACAACATCTCGCCCCTGGTTTAGCAAAATTAAATCAAGTATCGTTGAGAAAAAACTAGAACTTAATTTTATTGAAATTGAATTTTATTTCTTAGAGTACTTGACCGAATCTTGCTAAACCAGATTAAGGCTGTTGGGGTTTTTCAAAAATTGACACAACAAATCGATATTTATGAAAATATAACAATATCCTTTCTTGGAATTTATAGAAAATAAAAAAATTGAATGAGTGAATTTCGGTTGGTTCCTTTCATGAGTTGGTTTAGTTAAACCGTCCGAAGACACAAATTTTGTGTTTTGTCATGTGGGCTGTTTTATTTACTGCAAGTTCTGATTTTATTGTAGAATCCGGTTTGTTCTGCTGATTTAGTACAGTGTTGTAAAATAAGGAAATCTGTTTTTGAAATTTCGGTTTAAGACAACGGGCGCGAGTCCAGAGGTTTCAGATAAATTGTGTTTGTAATGCAATGTGTTTGAGCCGTTTGACTGATGACTGATATTCGAGAAGCCGTACTTCAAAAAACAGAACCAATTTTTTTACAGTTTCAATAGTGAAACCGGACTATAAATAGCGATTATTTTTAAATTGAAATCAAAATTAAATAAATCTAAAAGCAAATAAATTTTTATCTTGTGATCGGAAATTCATGACTAATATCTCAAATCATTTATTGGTATATCTTATCTTAACTTTCTAAACTCCCCTAATTAAAAATCATTAGTTTTGTTTTTTTTTGTTTCTACGGTCATAAAATAAACACAATGCCATCAACACCAATCAAAGGTGGAAATACCGACAATAAACAAGGTATTCCTAACAATGAAGCACATGGTAAAAAAACTGATCACATAATAGCCGGTATTGCTCCATACCAAGTACAGATCGAATCAAATAATTTACCATCGTTTTGGCATGGCAATCCCAGGTTGTGGTTTAAACAGGCAGAGTTGATAATGTCTTCTGCAAACATCAAGTCAGATGAGCGGCAGTTCAATCACATTGTGAAACACCTAAGTGAGTCACAATCAAGTCTGGTGTCAGACGTGATCTTGAACCCACCGCCAGAAAATAAATTTAAAACTTTAAAAGATGCCCTCATCAAGCGATCGGAGGAATCCGAAATGAGACGGATTCAATCAGTGTTGCACGCTGTCGAAATGGGAAATCAATCGCCCTCAAGTTTTCATTGGAAATTAAGTCGAATGGCAGGTGACTTAAGTAGACTGTCATCTGATTTAATAAAAAAATTATGGGTATCAAGATTACCACCCACAATTGGTGCAATACTGGTTGGTATGGAAGGTGACAACATCGCTAAATTATATGAAATAGCAGATAGGATTTGGGGAATGAACAGTCCATTCACAAATCCATTTTGTGAACCAGTGTCTCATTCACATATTTCTGCAATTAACACCGACTGTAAAATAGCCTAAATATCAATAACACGAAAAATGATCAATTTGATTTACACGAATTATGTAAATCAATAAATGAGCTGAAAGCCCGGTTCGAAAGATTCGAGAATCGCGCGAATCAACAAAGATTTAGATCTCGGAATAGATCTCATTCACGACCAAGTTCTAGATCTCGCTCGGTGAATCATCCTATATGTTGGTATCACTATAAATTTGGCAATATGGCTAGAAAGTGCGGTAAACCAAATTGTACTTTCAAGACGAATGAAAATCAAAACAACTAATTTCCTCCACCATCGCTACGGCAGATGCCGGAGTAACCGCAGTTCGCCGTTTATTCATAAAATGCAAAAACAATAATTTAACTTTCTTGATCGACACAGGCGCTGACATTTCTGTCATACCTGCGTCATCATTCAAAAACCTTATTGAAGACCAACATCTTCATTTAACCGCAGCAAATGGATCACCTATCAAAACGTATGGATCAAAACTTTTATTATTAAACTTGGGACTTTGTCGAAAATTTCGACACCCATTCATGGTAGCAACAGTAAATAAGCCCATCTTTGGTGCCGATTTCTTGGTAAAGTTTGGTTTAACAGTCGACTTAAAGAATAAGTGCTTGGTCGATCCAACAACAACCATAACTACCACAAGAACCATCTCTACCGTAAGCTCGCCATCACCACGTATTTATAATATCGAAGGTTTATATGGATCATTGCTTAAGGAATTTCCTGAACTTACTCAAGAACACGACTTGCCCGTGAAGCATAATGTAGTTCACAGAATTGTGACAGAAGGTCAACTTCCATTTTGCAAACCGCGTCATCTTGATCCAACAAAATATTCACTAGCTAAGGATGCTTTCCAACACATGCAAAACTTAGGTCTGTGCAAACAATCATCTTTGTCAACCTGTTCTCCACTTCATATGGTACCCAAAAAAGGACAAAATGATTGGAGACCATGCGGTGATTACAGACGTTTAAATGCAGTAACTGTACCAGATAGATATCCGCTACCTCACATCCACGATTTTTCAAGACATTTGCATGGATGTAAAATTTTTTCAAAAATTGATCTTTGTCGTGCTTACCACCAAATTCCGGTAGCAAAAGAAGATCAATTCAAAACTGCGATAACAACTCCTTTTGGAATGTTTGATTTCTGTCGAATGACTTTTGGTCTCAGAAACGCAGGTCAAACATGTCAACGCTTCATTGATGAAGTAACGAAAGATTTAGACTTTCTCTTTGCTTATGTCGATGACATACTGGTCGCAAGTAAAACACTAGAAGAACATGCCGAACACTTACGCATACTCTTCAAGCGATTATCTGATTATGGTATTAATATACGCTTAGCTAAATGCGAGTTCGGTGTGACAAACCTAAATTTCTTAAGTCACGACAAACCTAAATTTCTTAAGTCATCCATGACATGGTTAATTATTATCATCGATTCTTACCACATTTGGCCGATCAATTAGTGCCAATTTATAATCAAATGAACTCTTTGATTAAATTAGGTAAAAAAGCTATTTTCTCTTGGCCTTCAGATTGCCAAATAGCTCTCGAGACAATAAAAGATTCACTCGCAAACTGCACGTTACTAGCACATCCAAAAGAAAACACCGTATATTGCATTAGAACTGATGCTTCTAATACGGCATGTGGTGGTGTGTTAGAACAATTAAACGAAAATGAATGGCAACCTTTAGCATTCTTTTCAAAAAAATTTTCAACTGCAGAACAAAAATATTCAACTTTTGATCGGGAATTATTAGCTATCTTTATTGGAATAAAGAAATTTAGGCATTTTCTCGAAGGACGAGAAGTAAGAATTTATACTGACCATCAACCGTTAGTTACCGCAATTAATTCCAAAACGGAACGAAGTCCAAGACAAACTCGTCATTTGGAATTTATTGCCCAGTTCACAACGGATATTCGTCACGTGAGTGGCCCAAAAAACGTAGTGGCTGACACCCTCTCACGTCCTGATGACATCTCAGTTCTAACTTTCATTGGTTTTGACATCGAGAAATTAATTCAATCGCAAGAACAAGATCCAGAACTAAAAGGATACTTAAACGGTTCGAAACCACTTAATAAAAGATTGAAACTCAAGCAAGTCTCACCGGATAATAATTCGAGAGCAATATGTTGTGAAACTTCAACCAATACACCTCGACCTTATATCCCAGAACCAATGAGACGTCATATTTTTGACGGTGTCCACAACCTAACACATCCAGGCGTTAGGGCTACAAGAAAAAAAGTAACATCGAAATATTTTTGGCCATCAATGAACAAGGATAGTTCCCATTGGGCAAAAACTTGCATGGATTGTCAAAAAGCCAAAATTACAAGGCACACTCGATCAGAATTTCAAAAATTTGATTTACCCTCGGGACGGTTTGACAAAATTCACATTGATTTAGTAGGTCCGTTAGCACCATCAAATGGCAACATCTACATACTTACTATTATCGATCGTTTCACCAGGTGGACTAAAGCTATTCCTCTTCAGGATTCTACCGCTCAAACTGTCGCAAAAGCCTTATTATCTAATTTTATTGCTAGATTCGGCGTTCCACTAGAACTTACTAGTGATCAGGGTCCTCAATTCGAATCAAATTTATTTCAAGAATTGACGAAAATGTTGGGAATTCATAAAATTAGGACGACTCCATATCATCCGCAATCTAACGGGATTATCGAGCGATTCCATCGCAATCTAAAAGAAATCTTAATCGCTCGCGGAAACACAGTTAATTGGAGTGAAGAACTTCCGCTCGTGTTATTGGGAGTTCGTACAGCATTTAAGGAAGATTTAAATTGTTCCGCGGCTGAGTTGGTCTACGGACAAACACTCGGAGTGCCCGGAGATTTTTTCATTCCTTCAAGCTTAAATCCGCAATGAGATCCGACATCATACGTCGAGCAATTACGAAAGTATATGCAAAACCTAATTGCAAAGGATACACGTTCCCAGACCCAAAACAATATCTATATTCCAAAAGATTTGTTAAATTGTGAATATGTTTTTGTTCGAGTCGACAAGGTGAAACCAACCTTGACACCCCCGTACGACGGTCCCTACAGAGTAATGAAACGATTACGAAAACACTTTGTAATCGAAATCAAAGGAAAAAATACTTCGATTTCGATAGATCGTTTAAAACCGGCATATGGTGTAGAGGCTGTTGAACAACCAAACCTCACAAAATATTCCAAAAAGATTACTTTTAAATAGCAACAAAATAGGGTCATAATTCTAAGAACCATTGGTACAATAGACACAACACATCTGATCATAAACAACATTAAAAATTAATTGTACATATATGCAATTTTACATTCAGAATATTCCAGTTTGGTGAGTGTAACTACAAACATAAATACTGATAAACATGTTTTTCACCTTCTATCCCAAAGCAATGGGAAACTGGTTTCTAACGAGAAGGAAGAAACAGTAATAATAGCAGAGGCACCAGCAACCATAGCTCCGTTACAGAAAGGCAAACAAGAAGACAGCACATGGACGTCTATACTTCCCTATGTAGAATTGATAGCAATAACGTTGATAATAATCTTAGCGTACAACGTGATGCGCAAGTATATAAAAAAGAAGTTTGACAAACATGTCATCAGAGCTACCAACCAACAAAGTGCAGATGTATAAATAAAAAAAAAAACGAAAAAAAGCTAAAGATCTTTAATATAAATAAAAAAATAAAAACGAAATAAAGTAATTATCCGATATAAAATTTATTTTGTTTTCCTTTTCTTTTCTCGTTTACGCCATGTGTTCCATTGATATTTTACCTCGTCAAAAATAAACTCATAGTAATTCATTCGCGAATAGTTTATTTGATTTTCTGATCCCGAAGTTGATTTGTGTTTAGATAATTAAAATTTATTTTTTTTTTCTTGGAAGAGGAGTGATGTGGATGTCAAAACCATGTTTTGGCAATCCAACATTTCCCAATTCTAGAATTAACACACACGCGACAGGTAAATGCATAAGTGGTGAATACCTCAAAAATTCGCCACCATTATGTGTAAATATAAAATGATAAAGCAGGTTAAGCTTGCGTTTCAGTTATTCTGTTTTTCAAGCTTACGACATTGCCATAATGTAAAATGCAATCGTTTACATTTACGGTCAATGTCGTCTTAACTAATTTCTGCAGTTACGATATATGCTTATTCTAACATTTTATTTTCGTTTATTATTTTTTTAACAATTTTCGACATAGCAATTCGTTGAACGAATATTGTGCGTTCACGAAAAACATAATTTAAGTTTATAGTTTTAGAAGTAAAATTTTGGAGTCAGTTGGAATTATAATGTGAAAGAGTAAATAATAGTAAATAATAATTTAATAAATAATAATAAAATATATAAAATAATAGTTTATGTTAATAATAATTAAGTAAATAATAGTTAAACTATTTATAAAACGACACAAAATTAAAAATCGAGTAGAAAATTTACCGCGAAACACGAACCGCAAAAGGTTGCAGAGGAACGGTATATTGTGCGTGAAATTAAAAGAGATCCTCGTTTAGGTGCTCCAAAGTTAACAGCGTAAATCAACACTTCTTTTAATAAAAATGTACATTCAGAAACTGTTCGGCGCGTGCTAGTGCTAAAGAGAGCTGGATATAACGGTAGAGTAGCCAGAAAAAAACCATGGATCAGTAAGAAGAATCGGAAAATAAGATTAAATTTTGCAAAGTGTCATGTAAACAAGACTTTCGAGTTTTGGAAACGGGTTTTGTTTACAGACGAAAGCAACTTTAATATTTTACTTTGGTTTTTATCAATTGTAATGGTGTATTGTGATTGTTCCGTATATTGGTCTATTTCAGCACTCTCGAATTAATTACACAACCGTAGGATATTCTTCCATTTGCGTCAATCTGTATGACAACGACCATGATAATCGACACCTACTTATACACAATCAACTTCCCAACCACCCCATACATTTTTCTTTCCTTTAACGCTGGATCGCGGATAAATTTAAATTTTTGACTTATAGATGGCTAATGTGTAAGAATCACAACAATCAGTTTCGAACAGATGAGGCTAATGATTTGAAAAAATCAGTCTTCTCATCAGGTCGCGACGACTGATGTTGTTTATTACATTGAAATATTGTCTACACCATTACAATTGATAAAAACCAAAGTAAAATATAAAAAAATTCGTGAAATCGAAAAGTTAATTGTTAAAATAGAATATAGATGGAAATGTGAAAGAATCAAAATTTCGTACGCTACGCAGTAATTCGCTAGTAGTACAACTACATGGTATTGCTCTATATATATAGACAATATTTCAATGTAATAAACAACATCAGTCGTCGCGACCTGATGAGAAGACTGATTTTTTCAAATCATTAGCCTCATCTGTTCGAAACTGATTGTTGTGATTCTTACACATTAGCCATCTATAAGTCATAAATTTAAAAACAACTTTAATATGCTTGGGTCTGACGGGCGACAAATTGTATGGAGAAAACCAAATACTGAAATGAATATTGAGAATTTACGACCTATAGTAAAATATGGCGGAGGATCTGTGATGGTATGGGGTGGTTTCTCGGCAACTGGAAAGGGAAAATTACACATAATAGAGGGAATAATGAAAAAAACAAAGTACGAGTACATATAAATTTAAAGGCAAATTTACCGAAAAGTGTGATGAAATTTGGCATACGAGACGATTTTATGTTTTACCAGGACAATGATCCAAAACATAAAGCTTACGATACACGACAATGGTTATTATATAATTGGCCAAAAGTCATGGAAACCCCACAGCAATCGCCCGATATCAATCCCATTGAGAATCTGTGGCAAGAATTGGACAATAGAATTCGAAAATATTCGATATTTAATAAAAACGATTTAATATATCGATTGAGGACGGAGTGGAATAATATTGATACGAAAATAACGGAATCCTTGGTGCGGTCAATGCCAAATCGTTTGTCAGAGGTGATCAAAACCAAGGGAAATCCAACTAAATATTAATTATTAAAAAGATTTAGCTCTTTTTTATTTAATTGGCTAGTTTAGTAACCTTCTGTGATGAATTAGAAATACGAAAGCGATATGAATTTTAGGCTAAATTCAATTTATTATAATTTTTTTAAAATATGTAACACATATACCTCACACATTTTTATATTAAAATGAAGTGATCAGTGTTTCTGATATAAAAATAGTTTATCGTTTTTAAAACTGTAATTACGAATACTTGTGCGACTAACTGTATTTATACATGTTGCATGGACCGTGCGAATTTTCATCTCAAAATAAAATATCCACAAAGTCAAGTCCTTTAAACGGATAAGTTCGACTGTCTTTACGGCAGATAGTCGAAAGCATACGAATCGCCGCCTTTTTCTTAGATATAAAAATAAAAATTTCATTTTTCTTGTAGATACTGGGGCCGACATTTCGATCATTTCAAATAAAATTTTCCAAGGAAATCGAACTCTCGATTCAGTGTTGTGTCTTTGGGCAGCGAATGGCACAACTATTAATACTTTTGGGAATACTTCGGGCTTCGGCCCACCTTTACCCATTCTTATTATCGGTGTTGACTGTTTAACTAAATTCGGTCTTCTTTTTGACTTGTGTGGATTTTAATGTCCCGGTCAAACACAATGTGGTTCATCACATATACTAGCGGTTAACTTCCGTATTCTAAACCACGACGACTGGATTCTACGAAACATAGGACAGCGTATAATGAGTTCCGACATATGATCGAATTATGCATATGTCAACCATCGTAATCTCCGGTTGCATCACCACAAAAAATAGTTCAAAAGAGAGACAGTATACAGATTGGGGTCCATGTGGAGACTACCGTCGACTAAATGCCATTACGGTACCGGATCGTTATCCTATACCACATATCCATAATTTTTGCGTGCACCTGCAGGGATGCACATTTTTTACAAAAATGAACCTAATCAGCTTTTACTTTCAAAGACGTTCCTAAAATGAGCAATACGACGCCATTTGGGTTATTCGAATATAAACGAACACCTTTTGGACTTCGGAACGCAACTCAATCGTTTCAGCGGTTTATGAATGAAGTATGTAAAGACCTTGAATTTGTTTTCGTGTATATTGACGACATATAGGAGGCACATTTATTCCACTTAAGGTAAGTTTTCGAAAGGCTTGCAAATTACAATGTCAAAATTAAAACATCAAAATGTGTTTTCGGTGTTCCAACGCTTGAATTACTTAGCCTATTACTCCAAGTGGCATCAAACCTTCGCGGATGCGCGTAGAAGCCATAACATAGTTTCCCCAACAAAATTCAATTAAACCGATTGAGAAATTCGTCGGCATGGTGAATTTTTATCATCGGTTTATTCCACGATTAGCCGAATTTCTTGAGCCAATTCACGCCAAGTTTTATCAAAGAAGTTCAAAACAGCCAAGGATTTAGATTGGCCTAAAGAATGCATAAACGCATTTATTAATGTTAAACGAGCACTTGTTGAAGCAAGATTATTGGCACATATAATTGAAAATTCTCAATACAATATTACATGTGTATGCATCAAATATTGCCGTAGCTGCATTATTACAACAATATAATAAAGGTATAATTGGGAACCATTAGGTTTTTTTCTAAGAAACTCTCGCTAACTGAAGCCATGTATTCCGCATTGAACCGAGAATTGTTAGCTATTTACTTAGCTCTTAAACATTTTCGTTATTTCGCAAAAGGTCGCACGTTTTCAATATTCACGGACCATAAGGCCTTTGATAAACGCAATTTACTAGAAAGAACGCAGTTCACGCCAAAGCTGACATTTAGACTACATATCCCAATATACAACTGATATTCGCAACATTTCAGGCAAACATAATTTGGTCGCAGACACTTTTTCATATCCATGCGATCCACCGATCAGGGTTGAGAACCCTGATAAATAGAACTGTTTCGAAAAATACAAACTTGACCTTTTCAATTCACTGGCATCAAACTCTATTGTGAAATTTCCATAGGTAATGAACGAGTTTACATTCCTCAATCATTACGACGTCTAGTTTTTCATTCATTACACTGTCTTTCACATCCAGGAATCCATGCTTCACGTAAACTTATGTCTACTACATCTTTTTGGCCCAAGTTAAATCGAGATGTTAAATATTGGGTAACAACCTGTTTGTCATGTCAAAAATCAAAAGTTGTCAACAGGCGACAATGCATGGCAACTTCAATATTCCGGAACAACGAATCCAACACATACACATGGATATAGTTGGTCCGCCAGCACCATCGAATAATAACCGTCATTTGCTAACTATCGTGGATAGTTTTACCCGTTGGCCAGAGGCAGACCCAATTCCAGAGCAATATGTGCGAAGATTCAGAGTCTCTCTGGAGATTACGACAGATCAAGGCAGCCAGTTTGAATCGAAATATTTCTCGGAACTTACAAAAATCCTGGGTTTGCACAGAGCACAGACGTATGGTATGGTGGCGCGTTTTCACAAGACACTAAAAACTTCAAACCTCTTCCATCCACTGATGATTTCATAAACCAACTTCGAACAAATATGCAACATTTAGTTGCAGTCTCTCTCTCTCTCTCTCTCTCTCTCTCTCTCTCTCTCTCTCTCTCTCTCTCTCTCTCTCTCTCTCTCTCTCTCTCTCTCTCTCTCTCTCTCTCTCTGTCTCTCTCTCTCTCTCTCTCTCTCTCTCTCTCTCTCTCTCTCTTTCTGTCACTACATCCCATCAATTGATTTGGCCGCCTCAAAATAAGTTTCATAATCATATTTTCATTTTGGAAAATGAGTCATTAGTTCATTGATCCTAAACCAGCCGTGAAATTTGTCCTTGTAACCAGAGGGAATTGAACCCGGGACCTCCGGTTGCTGGAGCAAGCATGCTGAGCACCAGTCGATACCCGAAAACCGATACAGTCTGCTACATTTGTTCCCAAAAACTTAAATAACGGTAAGTTTTGTTCGTGTGGATAAAACACGAATAGGCCTCACTTCACCTTACGAGGGTCCTTTTAAAGTATTTCGAAAGCTACGAAAAAATTTATATTTGACATTAATGGAAAACCACAGCATATCTCAATTGATCGCCTGATATCCCTTTTTCAACCAAAAAAAAAATTGGCTCAATGAAAGTCCAAACCACACAAATGTGTGAGTAACCATAGTATGTAATGACGTTTTTAATGAAAAATTTCGCTTGATTTGAAGTACAACCAACACAATTGTCTGTATAGTTATTGTGTTTCTTTTCGGCCGAAAATAAATGAATGCACGAATGTGTAAGTTGGTTCAAAAAACATACAAAAATAATTTTTTGACATGGTACCACACAATTGTGTTACCGGGCAGCAAAAGGGATATAGAATATTGTTGAATCTGAATTTGAATAAAAAGGTACAAAGGTAACTTTCGCATGAGGATTTTACTGCGAGGGAGTACTGTAGCTGTCCTGTCCTTCTTAAACAGCTTTTAAAAGACCAATCTAAATCTGCCAACATTACAGATTTTACATAAAAAAATATCAACCGAAAATTAAGTAAATATATATTTTTTAATTGTATTTAGTTTGTAACAATCTTTGGTCAAAAAGCCGAAAATAAATATTATAAAATATAATTTAAATTTTTATTAAAAGTGAATAAAAACAATTCTTTTGGCACGTAATAAAATTAATTAGAAATTAAAAGTTGAGTTCCAATTTTAGCTTTTCATTAATTGAACCCAACAAAAATGTATCACTTTAACTCTGATTTGAGAGAGTTGTTTCATTATTATATTGAGTTAGTTTCAGTTTTTATCTATTTTAAGACCTTTTTAGTGTTTTAATTGTATGTTTGCAACACATAATTTTTTAATGATTTCGTCGAAAAAATGGTAGTAATTATGTCACGTACAGGTAAAACGTCATCAATGCGTATATATCACTTAAATACTGGGGTGAAGATATGTATATATGTAGCATAGTTGGTGGCGGGCAGCTTTTTTCTACTTGCATCTTATAGTTATATTTTAATTTGATTTTATCTTAGTTAACTGCACAAAAACCATTACACCAACATTGTATCGGGGAAACAATATGTTTGATATGAGGTTGCATATGAGGTGCAATGTATTATTTAAACCTACAAATTGCGGGTTCGTTTTCAAATTCAATTTTGTTGTTCATAAATTATAATTTTACGATAAACTTTATCATTCTGCTTGCTATTCTAAAGCATCTTAAAAAAACTTAATGTGTCTATTGGAAGTAAAACTTACTCTTCCCCCAAATTTTTTTTTCCTAGATATATATGGCATTAGATTCGGAATGTTGAATACTATCATCTTAAAACCAATATGCATTTTAAAATAGGTCATATCACTTTGAAAAGTGGCATTCAAAATTGCTATTATAATCAAAACATTATCTTATCCTGCAAAGAGTTTACAGCAAAACCTTATCTTATCCATCGAAAAAAATTTACTACATAATATACCTTATCCTTTACGTTGTTTTTCTTCATTTTTATTTATGAATCATAAATTACGTTATCCAATTCTGTCCTGTTGCAAGAAAAAATTCTTCGTTTTCTACTATTTATGCAGTTATAATCAGTATTAATCTACGTGTAGTAAAATGTAAGTGAATTTATAGTAAATGAAATTAAATGTTTTACCCTACCAGATGTTCGAGACATACACCAATCAACAAGTAAAAATAAAACACCACAAATTTCATTATATTATTGTATTATTTCACATTTTCATATATACAGGTCTAACCCGATTTAACAAATCTCCGATTACACGATACCCGATTTTGCCACATCCGATTGTACGAAAGAAAAGTATCAACAAATTGGATTTTACAAAAGCAAATAAACTTGAAAATTTATTGCGTGTCAAGTCACCGTGAGTTACATAAACTCTCAAAATCGCAGAGTTTATGGTGACAATTGATAAACAGCACATTCGGCACTGCATTCTAAATGAATTCCAACACGGAAAAAGTGCTTCTAAAGTCGGGAATAAATTTTTAGTATTCTTGATGCCGACAATGTGGCTTATGAAACGTGTAATTTTTTTATACAAACGTTCTAGAAGTGGTTATTTCAACCTTAGTGACCAGCCGCGCCCAGGACAACCACGGAAGTTTGAATATGCGGAATTGCAAGCTCTACTGGATGAAACTCTACTGAAGACTCAATGCAAACGCAACAAAAGCTTGCTGTTCATTTTACATACATTTTGGTGTTAATAGTTGTGAGTGTAAAAATACAATTTCGTCATGACACTCTATCAATTTAATATTTAAAATTTAACCGCGTATACGAATTTAATTTATTTTTGATAAAAGTGCATCAAATTTACATCTTAAAAAAATCTTCTTAATCATTTCTTAACCAAAAATTCAACAAAATGTATTCACGTGACTGATTATTCAGTCACAAGTCAGCTAGTATATATTAAAAGTATTACAAAAAAGCGGCAAAAGTTGAAAAAGGAAATTTATAAAAAATGTTTCATTTTATTTTTGAAGAAGTCACTTGATATTGATAAGTCGAACAGTTCTTCTACGTCATTAAACATTTTAGCCATTGTGTTAATAGGTTCGTGTTCACCATAATTAGTACTATGTTGATCTGGTTGTAAGAAGTTGTGTTGCGTAAGGTTCCCGGTAGGAGCGTAAATATTCAGATTTCCAAGAATATAAGGTTAATCTGTTTTACCTAGGAGTACATTGGCAATGTAGATTGACCCCAGCATTTTTCGTCTATTCGCCAGTGTCGGGATCTTATAGTTATTACATCTGACTGGGTAGGATAGAAGATGAGCGACGTTGAGGTGGTAAGAAATGTCATGGTCATAGACCCAATAAGTTTTCTTCATAATAAACAGCAAAGCTCGTTTCTGGATACTTTCTAATCTATCAATGTGGTCTTGATAGAAAGGACATCATACTTGAGCTGCATATTCCAGTTGGGATCTAACGTAGCTGAAGTATAGTATGAATAATGTCCTTTGATCCATTATTTATTTTTTCCATCGACTGATAAAGCCGAACATGTAATTGACTTTGGCAATAATTAAATCCATATGCTTGGTAAATGTCATATTTCCGATAAACATTACTCTTAAGTCTTTTAATTCGCCTAATCTATTGATGTTGACCTCATTGATATTATAATCCATAGTTATTGGTGATTTCTCTAAACGAAATGACATGAGTTTACATTTGTTGATGTTAAGGTGGAGTTGATTGACTTCACACCACTCACTGATCTTAATAATGTCGTCTTGTAGTAAAGTTGAATCATGTTCATTTGAAATTATCTTCGTCTATCAATCTCGATAAATTGAGATTTATCAGAGAGGTGTGAGCAAAACCAGATGACAAAGTCGGTTGAAAAGCCGAAAAAATACAGACTTTCAAACGCTTTGTAATGACTGATGAAATCGAAAGCTTTGCTGAAGTCGGTGTGGACTGCGTCAACCTGCCGATGCTGTTTAATGGATTTAACAATATAACTGGTAATTTCAACTAGATTAGTTGTGGTCGATCTACCCGGTATAAACCCATGTTGACTGTTGGAATGGTGACGGGGGATGCTAGATTTAAAGCTTTTGCATACAATTATTTCAAACAGCTTTGGTATGATTGATGTGGTTGAGATACCTCTGTAGCATGAAACATCTTTCCTTTTTCCTGATTTGAAGATGGGCGTAACCTTTGACGATATCCATCTAGTAGGAAAAATGCCAGTACTAAGTGACATATTAAACAATACACATAGAGGTGGATCAAATTGTTCTGCATGAGTTTTTAGTATAAAAGATGGGATCCCATCTGGCCCGCAACCATCTCCAAGGTGGTTTATTGCTTCAGTTAAATCGTCTTCACCAATAGTAGTCATTGTAATCGATGCGGAGCTGTTGGTAGATGTCTGCAGATTTTTGAAATCGTAAATATCTTCCGGCTTGTATGTTGAATGAAACAATTTTGCATATACATATTCGCTATTTCTTGAGAGGAAAGTGATTTCGATTCCCCTAGGTGCATTGTTGCAGAATAGCCTTAATTTTACGTTTTGTAGCAAAATATTTCCAGAAAGTTTTAGGATCGGATTTAATCGAACTTTGAATAATTTGGATGTAATTTTCGTGTCTGATATTAAAGTAACTTTCAAATTTGGAGTTGTTGTCGATGAATGCCATTTTGCCGGTTTCTGAGTTGCTTTTTTTCATTTTATGATAAGCCTTAGTTTTAAATTTTTTAGATTTATCAGAGCGATATTGTGCCATGGAGGGTTATTATTAGATTGGATCTTTCTTAATGGTACTGTCCGGTCGCAGCATCGAGATAAGATGTCATAGAATTTGTTAACATTCATGTTGATATTATCGGTAAATTCATCATGCCAAATGATGTTTCCCAATTGTTGATTGAATTCATTTACATTTATTTTTCTAAAGTTGTTTGTCATCGCATCAGGCTGATGGTTGCTATTAACCTACATTTCCAGCACATTAAATAGGATTTACATAGGTATGTGGTGCTGATCGTTCAGAGCAAAGGGAGCGAGAGATTGTGATACGCTGATGATATTTGATTCATTATTAAATATCAAATCCAGCATCCGTCCATTCACATTTGGTATATGGTTAATTTGATTCAAATTGCATCTTTGCATTGAGTCGACAAACAAGCAATTATCAGAGGTCACATTGAATGGTAGACAACAGTTAGCATCCTTATCAAATTTAACGTCCATTCGGTACTAGGTAGAATAAAATCGCCAATTATACAAGAACAGGATCTGACGGCTCTGCAGCATTAAAAATGTCACCGATTGAATCGCAACATTTAGCATATAACTCACGTCTGGATAGCGGTGAAATATAGGCAATATATATGAAGATGTTTTGTTTTCTTGCCATTGATATTTTAACGCATGTGTGTTCCACGGTAGATGAAGATAATATAAATTCCTCGTTACTAATTGAAGTATGAATGGTTATGAAAACGCCTCCACCAGATTTTTTTTTTCGCTAATCTTAGTTGACTGATCACATCTGTAAACTAAGTAGTCATTATAAGAAAAAAACTCCGAGCTATGGATACCTGGATGAAACGAAGTTTCACAAATCGCATAGATAGGATCTTCGGTTTTTAACACAAAATTGTGAAATTTTGTCGCCTTAGAGGCATTCTGTTGACATTTTGATAGTAGATACAACATTTCCCGGTTAATGCATTCATGGTTGGTTTCTTGGAAAGAGTATTCTCAACCTCCGAGTCAACTATTTTGTTCTTGTTGAAGTTGTTCTTTTTCTGAGTTATGTTGTTACATTGGAGGGTCCGGTATTCCGTAAAATGATTTTCTTTGAGTGAAATCGAACTCTTCAATGAAGATTCCTGCAGGCCAATATTTTGATGTAGCGATTGAAGCTAATAAAATTTCGTCAACACTGAGACTATAAGATATGTAGTTGCGGTTGAATCCATTTTTACCCTTAGGAACCATTCAAATGGCATTTATATCCTGCAGGTAAAATTTGTTCATGATGAATTTCTTGAACTGGTCGTCAGTGACGCAAAGGTCAATCCTGCTTATAAATAACCATCATCTCGTTTTACAACACTAATGGTATCCTGGTCATCCGGAATGCTCGGCTCGGTTTTTTTCCTGTTGATCTTCAGTAGAATTAACCACTACTGAGGGACTGTCATTCGTCTGCAGCATATTTTTCACTACATTGATGGTGTCTTTGTCATCCGGAATGCTTGGGGGTTTATCATTGTTTGATGACCCATCGTCATTAAGCGGTTTAGGTACTTTTACTGCATTTTTATTCGGTAACTTCTTAGAATGTAACCTAGTTACTCGATGTTCGGTAATTTTAGGAACCTGTTCTATTAGACTTGGTGTTTCCGTCTGGCTCGAGGCTTTAGACATGGATCTTGTGACCAGACTTTCTTCTGGTTGAACATCAGCTTGGGATAAGGCATGAACAACTGTTGTTATTATCTCTTCTAAAATATTCATTCTTTTTAGAACATTATCGATTATGGTCTCCTCTGATTTCTCAATTTTTTTGAGTGATTTGTCGATTTTGGATAGGATGTTATTCAATCCGCTTTCACATTTACTACAAAACCACCGCAAACCAGGCACATCGTCCATCACTAATTTTATACCCTTCCGTAAATTAT
The DNA here is from genome assembly GCA_947310385.1 of Nephrotoma appendiculata. Lineage (NCBI taxonomy): Eukaryota > Metazoa > Arthropoda > Insecta > Diptera > Tipulidae > Nephrotoma > Nephrotoma appendiculata. The sequence goes on along the minus strand of OX371223.1, from coordinate 239,840,043 downwards.
TTGGAAATTTTTTCAGCAATTTAGTTGCGTCGCTGGTTGTACATCTGTAGTCTATAACTTTGGTATATAAGTAACCGCTGCATGAAAAAAACCATTCATCAACAATTACAATTTCACGGTCAATGCACTTATTTTAGATTGACATTATTAATATTTACACAGTTTGTTTAGAGTTTAAAATTTAACAATCAACAATATTTTTACTACAACACTACTGCACTACACTTAATCGCTTTCGCCAAATTGCTGACTTACCGAACAAAGCCTAGGTTCAACTTTAATGTATCCTGTTGATCCTCGCTTGTAGCAATTTTTATGAACATCATGTAACAATGCTCAATTTCATATTAGATTTCCTCACTGAATTGGACAAAAAATATTTGAGATTAATCAATTCCACCAAGCGAGCTTGAAATTGCTTAGAATTTTATTTAAAAAATTTTGATTTCCGGGATTTCAAATTCTGGGATTTCGAGGGTATCGCAGTTATTGGAGAGACGCAATGCAAACGTTAAAGTTGTTATTATATTGGTTGTATAATTTACTACGTTATGTCAGAAACAGGAACCTCATCCGCAAGAGTGTCCTCACTTCCAATATTACAATATACTAGATTAAACAATATCCAACCGAGTTGAGTGCACCTGATACACAATAAAATATTCTTCTTTATTACGAATGAATACAAAAAACAACAAACTATTTAAATGTCAAGACTAATTTATTTAACCATTTTCTCAGTAATCCAGTCATAAAAATTCACAGTATTTGTAAATAAAACCAGTTGTGTTGAATCGCATTGATTGCGATCGGGCAACGAAACGCCAAGCGAAACAATTCCTCGAATATACCATTGTCCATCCACGTCAAATATTAGACCACCACCAGAATCGCCCGAGCAGACACTCGTACCATTTTGGTATCCCGCACAAAAATTATTCTCGTTCAGCAGTGTTTGAAAAACGTTACGATTACTATCACGACATTCAATATTAGAAATAACTGGAAGTGATGCTTTAGTCAATTGACTTTCGGGTGAATTAAATTCGTTTTTTCCCCACCCTGCAACAACACCAATATTCGATGGAAATATATCGGTGGTGTCCGCCAAGCATATCGGCTGAATATAATTAGAATATGTGATGTACGTTGTTAATTTTAAAATAGCAATATCGTTTTCTAGATAATTTCGATTATATTGTTCGTGTGGTATTATACGATCCACACGACTTTCACGTGTATCAATAGTGCTGGTCTCGATATCATACTTTCCGAAAGCCGCAATTAAGCGTCTAGTTGATATTACACCTAGTTCATCAGAAATGCAATGAGCAGCCGTTAAGACTGTAAGCTCATTCAAAAGTGTCCCACCGCAAATATATTTTCGCGAGCCAGCTCCTTCTAATCGATATAGTGCAGCGTGCCACGGAAATTCACCGTGGAACGTAGGCATCGAAAATGTTATGAGAGGCCTAAAATTGATTTGAATACGACCACAATTTGGATCACCGGTATTCCACACATGCGATTCAATCCAATTGAGTAGATGATATAATTTAAGAACTAGTGTTATAACTGGATCTTCGTCCCAATAGCCCCATGCTACGATTCCAAGAAGATAATGGTTATCTGGTAAATCTTGTGATGGTCGATTTATTTGCACCGGTCCAGTGATTGTTGGCTAACAAATAACGTCATAATGCAACACATATAAAACTATATTATCGTCATTTTACTTACAAAATATTTACTACTTATAGATTTTTCCGGTTTTAAACAGAAAACTGACCCGTTATTCTTATGATCGTGTCGAACGCAGTCCTCGTCCGGTATAATTTCCATTTGGGATACATCTATAATTAAATATAACGTGAATCACAAATATGTAAAATATAATTTTAATCACAATATTCATCCGTCCAATCCCGATAATTCCATTTCAAGACCTCAACCAAATCTGTTTCAAAATAGTTTTTTGTCCATAGGCACGCTGGTCGATGTGCACTATCCAATTTAATTTTTCGCTCTAACTTCAGCAACGCCAAATTATGATGAACCCGCTCCTTCATAAAAAATGGATGAGTATATCGTTCAATAATCGTATATCGCTCGTTTGCCGAAAAATACACTTGGCTTTCGTTTGGCACCAAATCAGGAACGCCCCAAGTCAAAACAAATTGGTCACTTATTAAAATCGCCAATTCACCTGTCACGTATTGACCTCGTGCAAAATTTCTCAACCATACCATATGCGACTGTGATTTACGGGGATTTTTAGGGATTTTGGAATACTCATAGCATTCTGCGAAAAGTTAGAGGTATAATTATAATTTATTATTCAGCTTTAGATATCTAGTTTTGAATTACTTGTTAATTTTTACTTACTAACATCACTAATACGCTGACCATTTATCAACAATAATGAATTCACAAAACAACTTACAAATATCAGTTGTATGACGAAGGTATTACTATTCATCTTTAGTGTTTTAATCTTGGTAAATAAATAAAACTATCCGAATAATGCGACACTCGAAATTGAAATGATATCGAAGCCGGTTTGTTTTCTTTGCAGTGTCTTACATTCTTTACATGTTTTAATGATAAACTAAAAAATGAACAAGTTTTGTTCGATGATTACGGTCAGTGACAGTTTATTCCACTAGTTTATGAATTAGCAAAATTAAATTTAAAAAAAAAATTGTAATATTCACATTAAAAAATTTTATTAGGAAAATAATTTTTTCACTGACTTATCACAAATATACACACGCGCCCGTATTTTTTATTCCCTGTATCTGTATATAGATTCTATAACTTATCCATTACCCAATCGTAGAATTTCACCACATCGGTAAATAAAACTAATTGTGTTGTATCACATTGATTACGATCTGGTAGCGATACACCTAACGAAACAATACCTCGTACGTACCACTGCTCATCCCGTTGAAATACTAAACCGCCACCCGAATCTCCAGAGCATACACTTGTTCCATTTTGGTAGCCGGCACAGAAATTTTTTCCATTCAGCAATGACGGGAATACATCACGATTACTATTTCGGCATTCGGTATCCGTTTTAATCGGTAGGGAAGCCTTGGTGAGTATATTTTCAGCATTATTAAATTCGTTACGTCCCCAACCCGTTGCCACACCAACATTTGATTCAAAAATACCCGCATCATTTGTTACGCAAATTGGTTGAATGAAACTTGAGAAATCTATTAAAGATTTTAATTTCAGAATTGCAATATCATTTTCGAGATAATTCCGGTTAAATAGTTCATGTGGTATGACACGATCGACTCGAGTTTCGCGGCTGTCAATGGTCGATGTATCCAAATCGTATTTCCCAAGCGATACAATTAATAGTGACGGCGATACAATACCAGTCTCGAATGATACACAATGCGCCGCCGTTAATATTGTATTTTCGTTTAGTAATGAGCCACCGCAAATATATTTACGACTTCCACGTCCTTCTGATTTATAGATGGCAGCATGCCATGGAAATTCTCCATGGAACGTTGGCATTGAAAATGTTATTAATGGTTTGAAACGAATCTGAGGGCGACCGCAATTTTTATTGCCCACCTGCGGAATAAAAGCGCAGAATGAAAATCAATAAACAAAAAGATGGATGGCAAAAGTAGATTTTAAGCAGATGGAGTAAAATTTTTATTTGTATCTGATTGCAAAATAAAAAAATTATAAATATTTATGATTGGGCGGCAATCGTTGTTAGTAGTATTTGTAAAAGATTTATTTACCCCCCACACGATATTTTCAATCCAATCTAAATGCACGTACGTCTTCACACCTATCGATATATGTGGATCAGCATTGTGGTAGAAGAATGAGAAAATGCCGTAAATATAATGATTATCGGGGAGATATTCCTCGGGGCGGTACACCTGAACCGGAGAACCGGGCGCCGGTACATATTTATTATCCTCAGCATTTTCCGGTTTCAGGCAAATTAACGATGCATTATTCTGTGAATGCAATCCGGAACATTCTTTTCCAATTATTATTTTAAGAGATTTAATTTCTGAAATAAAAACAAAAATTATTGGTATTTTGATAAAAAAATGTAACAAATTAGAGGTACTCACTGTAATCATCCGTCCATGTTTTATCATCCCATTTCATTAGTTCAGCATGGGTAGAGTCAAAATAATTTTTTGTCCAAATACATGCTGGTCGATGTAAACTATCCAATTTAATTTTTGTTTCGAGCCGCAAAAGTGCTATATCATGATGGGCCGTATGAGCAAAATATGGATGGGTAAATCGCTCCACAATATTGTATTGTTCATCCGGTACAAAATACGCCTGGCTATTAAATAATATTAGATCGGATACAGCGGATGTCAAAACAAATTTATCACTGACTAGCGTGCCCAAAACACCAACGATAATAATTTTTTCCGTTGCGATTCGTAACCAAACCATATGCGGTTGTGGTTTGGCGGAATCTCGAGGAATTCTTGAATACTCCTTACATTCTGAATAAACAATTAATAATTTCTAAATCAGTCATCAACAACAAAAAAACACTTGCGATAAAATGTACACACTTACTTGTTTCACTAATTCGTTCTGATACTGTAAACTGTAGTAGTACAGTCAAGATCACTAACGCTATCAAAATTCTACTATGCATTATACTTCTGTAGAGATTCGGTTAAGACTAAAGTCGCACTGTTATAAATAAACTTAAATTAACTTACATGTTACACACTACCTCACGTGAAGTAAAAACTGGTATAGCGAGATCTTATACGTTTCTAGTAAATAACAACAATATAAAAATAATAATTTTGTTGACCTTCTCAATAACCCAAGCAAACCTTAATCTATGCTCGATAAGGAATCTATTCCTGGAAATTAATCAAAAACAAGTTTGTATTGGGTTAGCGTTTGGGTTTTTACAAGTTTTTTATATCATCACTCGACTTTTGTATGATGCGAGTGTAAGCGCTGCATGCTCTTAAATATAAGTAAGAAATGGTATTTCTTAATTTTGTTCGTTTATTTTACCTCAAGCACTGAACAGTTAAAGGTACTAAAACATTTCTTCAAATTGTTGAACAAAAACAAAAAAGAAATGGGAAACCACGTATTTATTATTCGTCAGGGTTAATGCATCTTATGTTTATGTTGTTGTTGTATGTTAATCACTAAAAATCCATTTTATGAAATGTGATAAGAGTAACATGGTGGATTGATGTTCGATGCACGAATATTACTTTCGTATGACGTCAAAATAAAAGTAAAATGAATAGTTTGATGAATGAATTTTAAAGCAAGACGCGAATTAATTTAATTAATACAATTTTCAATTTGTTTGTATAAATTGGTGTTTTATAATTAGCACAATCTTACGAATTTAATTACATTAATTGTCTAGACGTCATTCCTGTCCCTCGAATCCTACAACGCGATTATCAATTTCATCGATTCCGCTTCATTACCCAATGCCCAGCTTTGCTAGCATACCGACAACTTAACTAAATTATACTAGCAACTGCTGAGATAAATTTTTGGATCTGATTTTTGCTAATGATGCTTTGTATTCCGAGGTTTCCTTCATATGTGGATTTTAGCGGCCGCTCTAGTTTTAATGGAAACTTTCAGAAACGCTAACAATACATATTTGAACGAATTCTCATAAAAAACAATTGGAACTTTATTCAACGTGGCCGGAATTTGTAAACGAAATAACTTTACTGTTTAACGACATAAACGGAAATGGTTTCGAAAGAAACGTCTCGGTGATTAAAAAGAAAGCTAGCATAGATTGTTCAAACTACACGCCATAGATAAAACTATGGAGGTTTTGATATAACCCGGAAAGGGTTGAAAAGCCTAAATTGGGTTTTTATTGTGAATACATAGTGCGAATTGAGGACGAGTTGACATCATGCCCTAAAGACTTAGGAAATTTCATGAACACCAGGGAAAAAGTAGCTAGTTTCCCATCTACAATGACCGAGTTCGGCCGCTAGTCATCATTTCTCGGATATTTGTGATCTGTTTGCGAGATTTTTCGCTTCCGTATATCCATCTACTGTACCGCAATACTATGAAGTCTTTGAAGAATTTAACTTTATTAGGTTCACGGAACAGGAAGTTCTTAAGTGCATGCTTCAAATTGGTGTTCTTGTTAAGTATTGCGTGAAAATATTATACAGATGTGGCCAAATTATTATCACATTTAGATATTTGGAAGATTATTGCGTTAAAAATTAATTTTTCGAATGAAAGTTAAAAAAATTTATGATAACTATATATGTATATTAATACTTGTTGAACATTTCTTTAGCATTTTTTAATAATTTTATCCTACGGGGCATTTCACTTATTGCGTTTTTGGCTTTGGTGAGTAAGTAGATCGGCGTCATTTTCATAGACTTCTTTCATCGCTTCGATCAATTCTGATTGGGTGCGTGGGCAGTTTTTTGCTACTTTTTCCTTAAGAATATCTCAGATCTGGCCTATTTGCTGGCCAATCAGGGATTTGGATTCCGTTAGTCCTTAAATATTCGGTGACTTTTTTGCCGTATGGCATGGAGCCTTGTCATGCATAAAAACTCCGTCTCCATTGAATTTTTTAATCATAGTCGGTGCCAGTTATTGCATAACAGTTAAATATTGATTCACGTTCAATATCTCGTTTACTACATAAATTGGGAAGAGTCTTTTGATGATATTGCTGGCCAAACCATGACTCTAACTGGTTATTTGATCTGATTTTGGACAGAGGAAGGTAAATATTCTTCTCCGTTTGATCTACGAACGGTCCAGGACATTGCTAGTGTCAAAGTCATCATAGTCTCGTCACTGAATATAACCTAATCAAGAAATAGAAAAAGATAAATTTGAAAGAAACATTTATTGAAAAGTGTAACTTTAAAATATTATTAAAAGAAGGACTTTTATTGTTTTACCTTTTCCCAGCCCTCTCGAAACCATGTGAAATGTCCATTTGCCCATGTTTTTCTTTGTTGTATAATCCTAGCATTTAACCTTTGCTTCTTGCTAGGTCGTCTTGCACATAGCCCAAATTGAAAAGTCTCCGTCTCACTGTTTTCTTCAATATTTCCGCACAAACGTTACGCATTGTACCCTTTAGAGACTTACTTTTTAATGTTATTTCTTCTTTAGCTTTCCGCAATAAAAATCTACCTACCTGACTGTTATTTTAGGATTGCCACCACATTTTCCTCTTCTTCTGCGACTTGTTGAAGACTGAGATGTTAATTTTGTGAAAATTTGCTGACGAATGATCGGCTCACTCCTGTTTTCTGGGCTATTTGCGCATGCGTATAATGGCCTACTTCCCAATACGTCGAAATTTTGGCTCTGGTTACAACACTGATGTCCTTTGCTTTACCCATAATGAATTTCACTAATATTACAAAAAACACTTTCACTTTCACTTTTCAAAGTTACAAACGAGACTGAAATCTTCAGTAAAATACTAATTCTTAAATACTACCTAGTTGTCATAAAATCAAAACAATTCGGAGGTCAAATTAATTAACAGGACAATAAATACTCGGAATTCATATTTTGTCGAAAAGGGTTCACAAGTATTGATAACTCATAAAAGGCGTATTTTCTGGGTATATTAAATTTTTATTGCACGAATTTCTTGGATTGGCCGATATCTACCATAATAACGTGCCAACTATACAATAGGTTGCAGTTCAGCCTATGAAAATCACATTACCTTGAATTTCGTATGAGGTCATAATAATTTGGCAACATCTGTATATTCCGATTATCTTCATATTCAATGAACATCTACTTATATGCCTATTTCCTGAGCCCTGGAAAGTTTCGTGCATTCAACCAATTTTTAAACCAGGTAGAAGGAATGAGGTAAGTAATTATCAAGAAATAGCCATTCTTTGGCACATCACGCCTTTTATCCAGAAAAATCTATCGAGACAAGAACTTGAATTTGTTTATGAGATTTAACGAAGCAGTTTGACATGACCCTAATGCTGCACCAGCACTTGTAGCACAATCCAACGAAAATGGTACTGGAATATTTTACAAATTAATTACAACATATCGAAACAGTTCAACCCCTAAAAAACATCCGCTAAGGGGTGCAATTCTTCAAAACCCATATTTTTGGTTAAACCATGTATGTGGCATTTCACTTAATATTTCTTATATCGTACTAGGGGCAGTATTGTAATTTTTTACAAATTAACTATAACATATTGGCATAGCTCAACCCCCCAAAAGCTTCCCCTATGGCGTGCGATTTATAAAAACCTTATTTTTCGTCACACCACGCCTTTAGCATTTCTGGGATTTTTTGTTGTATATAGTGCTGGGGTAGTACTGGAATCTTTTTACAATAAAATCTCATAATATAACTTATAGAAAACTACCCCAAAGGGGAGCAAGCGTTTAAAATCATTGTAACGTACTGGTTGATACAAGAAAATTTTACGAAATAAATTAAAATATATTGGAATAGTTCAATTAGAAAAAACTGTGCGAAAAAAAATATTTCTCTGTATAGGTAATACACAATGAACCGCATTAATTTACCTTGCTATGCAAGAAATAGGTACCCATGAATTTATTACAACAGCCCACACCCACAAAAAATAAGAAAAAAGTATCGAATTACCTTCCTATGCAAGAAACAACTACACATGAATTCATTACAATAGCCCACACCCACAACAATCGATCAAAATGTATCGAATTACCTTCCTATGCAAAAAATAGGTACCCATGAATGTATTACAACAGCCCACACCCACAAAAATCGATCAAAAAGTATCGATTAACCTTCCTATGCAAGAAACAGGTACCCATGAATTTATTACAACAGCCTACACCCACAAAAATCGATCATAAAGTATAGAACTTCCTTCCTATGCAAGAAATAGGTACCCATGAATTTATTACAACAGCCCACACCCACAAAAATCGATCAAAAAGTATCGATTTACCTTCCTATGCAAGAAACAGGTACCCATGAATTTATTACAACAGCCTACACCCACAAAAATCGATCATAAAGTATCGAATTATCTTCCTATGCAAGAAATAGATACCCATGAATTTATTGGTGTGAGCTGTTGTAATCAATCCATGGGTACCTGTTTCTTGCATAGGAAGGTAATCTGATACTTTTCGATTAATTATTGTGGGTGTGGGCTGTTGTAATAAATTCATGGGTACCTATTTCTTTCATATAAAGGTAATTCGATACTTTTTGATCGATTTTTGTGGGTGTGGGCTATTGTAATAAATTCATGTGTACCTATTTCGTGCATAGGAATGTAATTCGATACATTTTGATCGATTTTTGTGGGTGTGGGGTGTTGTAAAAAATTCATGGGTACCTATTTATTGCATATGAATATAATTCGATACATTCTGATCGTTTTTTGTGGGGTGTGGGCTGTTGTAATAAATTCATGTGTACCTATTTCTTGCATATAGGAAGGAAGTTCTATACTTTATGATCGATTTTTGTGGGTGTAGGCTGTTGTAATAAATTCATGGGTACCTGTTTCTTGCATAGGAAGGTAAATCGATACTTTTTGATCGATTTTTGTGGGTGTGGGCTGTTGTAATAAATTCATGGGTACCTATTTCGTGCATAGGAATGTAATTCGATACATTTTGATCGATTTTTGTGGGTGTGGGGTGTTGTAAAAAATTCATGGGTACCTATTTATTGCATATGAATATAATTCGATACATTCTGATCGTTTTTTGTGGGGTGTGGGCTGTTGTAATAAATTCATGTGTACCTATTTCTTGCATATAGGAAGGAAGTTCTATACTTTATGATCGATTTTTGTGGGTGTAGGCTGTTGTAATAAATTCATGGGTACCTGTTTCTTGCATAGGAAGGTAAATCGATACTTTTTGATCGATTTTTGTGGGTGTGGGCTGTTGTAATACATTCATGGGTACCTATTTTTTGCATAGGAAGGTAATTCGATACATTTTGATCGATTTTTGTGGGTGTGGGCTGTTGTAGTAAATTCATGGGTACCTATTTCTTGCATAGGAAGGAAGTTCTATACTTTATGATCGATTTTTGTGGGTGTAGGCTGTTGTAATAAATTCATGGGTACCTGTTTCTTGCATAGGAAGGTAAATCGATACTTTTTGATCGATTTTTGTGGGTGTGGGCTGTTGTAATACATTCATGGGTACCTATTTTTTGCATAGGAAGGTAATTCGATACATTTTGATCGATTTTTGTGGGTGTGGGCTGTTGTAGTAAATTCATGGGTACCTATTTCTTGCATAGGAAGGAAGTTCTATACTTTATGATCGATTTTTGTGGGTGTAGGCTGTTGTAATAAATTCATGGGTACCTGTTTCTTGCATAGGAAGGTAAATCGATACTTTTTGATCGATTTTTGTGGGTGTGGGCTGTTGTAATACATTCATGGGTACCTATTTTTTGCATAGGAAGGTAATTCGATACATTTTGATCGATTTTTGTGGGTGTGGGCTGTTGTAATAAATGCATAGGTACCTATTTCTTGCATATGAAGGTAATTCGATACATTTTGATCGATTTTTGTGGGTGTGGGCTGTTGTAATAAATTCATGGGTACCTATTTCGTGCATAGGAATGTAATTCGATATATTTTGATCGATTTTTGTGGGTGTGGGCTGTTGCAACAAATTCGTGGGTACCTGTTTCTTGCATATGAAGGTAATTCGATACATTTTGATCAATTTTTGTGGGTGTGGGCTGGTGCAAAAACTCATGGGTACCTATATCTTGCATATGAAGGTAATTTGATACATTTTGATCGATTTTTGTGGGTGTGGGCTGTTGTAATAAATGCATAGGTACCTGTTTCTTGCATAGGAAGGTAAATCGATACTTTTTGATCGATTTTTGTGGGTGTGGGCTGTTGTAATACATTCATGGGTACCTATTTTTTGCATAGGAAGGTAATTCGATACATTTTGATCGATTTTTGTGGGTGTGGGCTGTTGCAACAAATTCGTGGGTACCTGTTTCTTGCATATGAAGGTAATTCGATACATTTTGATCAATTTTTGTGGGTGTGGGCTGGTGCAAAAACTCATGGGTACCTATATCTTGCATATGAAGGTAATTTGATACATTTTGATCGATTTTTGTGGGTGTGGGCTGTTGTAATAAATGCATAGGTACCTATTTCTTGCATATGAAGGTAATTCGATACATTTTGATCGATTTTTGTGGGTGTGGGCTGTTGTAATAAATTCATGGGTACCTATTTCGTGCATAGGAATGTAATTCGATACATTTTGATCGATTTTTGTGGGTGTGGGCTGTTGTAATAAATGCATAGGTACCTATTTCTTGCATATGAATGTAATTCGATACATTTTGATCGATTTTTGTGGGTGTGGGCTGTTGTAATAAATTCATGGGTACCTGTTTCTTGCATAGGAAGGTAGTTCAATGCGGTTCAATGGGTATTACCTATACAGAGAAATATTTTTTTTCGCACAGTTTTTGGCATTTGAACTATTCCAATATATTTTAATTTATTTCGTAAAATTTTCTTGTATCAACCAGTACGTTACAATGATTTTAAACGCTTGCTCCCCTTTGGGGTAGTTTTCTATAAGTTATATTATGAGATTTTATTGTAAAAAGATTCCAGTACTACCCCAGCACTATATACAACAAAAAATCCCAGAAATGCTAACGGCGTGGTGTGACGAAAAATAAGGTTTTTATAAATCGCACGCCATAGGGGAAGCTTTTGGGGGGTTGAGCTATGCCAATATGTTATAGTTAATTTGTAAAAAATTACAATACTGCCCCTAGTACGATATAAGAAATATTAAGTGAAATGCCAAAAGCATGGTTTAACCAAAAATATGGGGTTTGAAGAATTGCACCCCTTAGGGGATGTTTTTTGGGGGTTCAACTATTTCGATATGTTGTAATTAATTTGTAAAAAATTCCAGTACCACTCCCAGTACGATACAATACGTATTAACAAAAATACGAAAAGTGTGGTGTAGCTTTGTCTAACGCCAGCCCACACACGAATTGCAGGATAACGGGACCTGTAAAAACAACTGTGTAACAAATTTGTAATTAATTTGTAAAAAATTCCAGTACCATTTTCATTGGATTGTGCTACAAGTGCTGGTGCAGCATTTGGGTCATCAGTTTGACAAAATTGAGGCATTTAGGGTGCCAATTCATAGCCATAGAATGGTTGCGCACTTACCATTCAGACCCCAAGCAAACTGTAAGACTCCTGGACGAATCTGCCCGTATTTTGTTTGATATCAGGTGTATCACAGAGTAGTTTGGTCATTTGCTATTTTCATTATTTATCAACTATACCGGTCAAAGGAATGCTTCTACTAGTAACCAATACTTTCGGTTGTTTTTCTAATGGCCTAGGTCATACTGAGACTATATGAGAAATCAGAATTTTCACCAAATTTCTCATATAGTCTCACCTAGGCTATTCGAAAAACAACCGAAAGTATTGGTTACTAGTGGAAGAAATGCCGAAAAGACGGAATATTGTTAAATTTCAAGGATCTCCTTTAATATTTTATTTCGCTGAGATGTTTTATTAAGTGGAAAAATTGATACATAATGAATGAAAAATTTCCGCTGGTAATAACATAACAAAATTAATTCTCTTTAGTGATAATTCCGCCACTTGAGGCGAGTAGCGTAATCTCTTATTTTCCGCTGTCAAAATTCCGCTATCTTATATAGCATGCCAAATGGCATAGAGGTTAAAGCTGTAGCGTCAGATAACGATCTGTGGTGAAATATAACACATCTATAACCACCTTTCGGTGTGCAAAATCCATGGACCGACCCATATTATTCCATGCCAGTATAGGGTGGCATGGGGCTTGCAATGTGCACATAGTCCTATAGCTGTACTCCACGAGTTGGCTGAGTAAGCGTAAAGTAAGGACGTAAAAAGCATAGCTACGAAAGAACAGGACGAGCCTTGAGACCGAAAACAAATTTTAAATAAAAAATTAAAAAAAAAAATTATCAACAATGTCGTTGTCTGCTTTAAATTCGCGCACCGATACATGAACATTTTCGCTTGAATTGACATTGAACACGACTGTAATCAGCTTTAAGATGATTAAGATGGTTTCATAAATGGTTAATTGACAATATAAACTACTCCTTAATGTGAGTAACTGTAGAAATCTGACCTTTTGTTATATTCACCCCTATATTGCATAAATATCTTTTGTACAAGGAAGTTATTGACCGAATGGAATACGCATCTAACCTGGGGGAGTAGTTTTTAAGATTAGGAGACTTTTAAGGGGCATATGGGACAATATTGTTGTCCCAAAGGATTAAAATATACTAGGCTTCCGGTAGCTCTATCTTCAATTTACGTTTCATTTGTACGATCAATTTTAGAATATGCATCTACCGTATGATCACACCATACTATTGGCATTCGCAGTGAATTGAGATTGTCCAGAAACAATTTTTTTTTTGTACATACTTCAATGTTTTACATCTATTCGAGTCCGACGGAATATTTTATTCATCCGCCTTATCAAGATCGCTCTAATTTATAAAAAAATCAACGTTTGTAGTATTGAGATAAACCGATTAAACGCGGATTATACAGTGATAGATATTGGTATAAACGCACTAATTTCTTTGCTGTTCTCTCTCGATCAATTTTTTCTTTTATTATAGTTTATTGTTTATCTAACAGGAACTTGCCTGCACTAAAAACAAAATAACAGTACGGCGAAATATACAAAATAAAACAAAAAATCTTCTAGCAGTCAGTATTTGCAGAGACATCCGTTTAAACGCAGTACGTAAAAAGTGATTTGGTAATTTGTTAAAAAATCATTTTAAGGACTGTTTCGTAGCAATGCCTAAAGATAATCGTTTAACTGGCGCGGAGCAGTTATCGAGAAAAATATATAAGGAAGGAAGATATTCCAACCGGCAAACTGCCAGAAAAATTGGGCGATCTGAAAGCGTCATCCGCAATTTTTCTAAAAAAAGACCCAAATTATATTGTAAAAGCCCCAACAAAAGGCCAAACCAAGAAAGTCAAACTGGTCAAATTCGACATGAGGCTACTCGAAATCGGCTGTTATGCAATGAGATGAAGGAGAAAATGGGCCTTCCTGTGACGACTCGACACATTATTCGTATTTTGAGAAATTCACCAAACGTTAAATGGACTAAATACTAAATTGAGAAGTAAACCGCGTTTAAATGCCGAGCATAAGGAGTGTCGCCTCAAATTTGCTCGTAAATACATGTCATGAACAACAGATTGGCAGAAGGTGATTTTTCTGACGAGAAAAATTGTAACCTCGGTGGTCCTGACTGCTACAGTTGCTAAAGGCATAATTTGAAAGAACATGGCGTCATCAGGTCGAAACGTAACTTTGGCGGAGGGAGCGTAATGGTACGGGGAGCCTTTTCTTACTACGCAAAGGTTCCCATCTGCTTCATAACGACTCGGGTGAACTCCCGTATGTACATGGATCTTTTGGAGGATTTTTTACTTAGTTACCTTGATGGCATTGATCACGAAAATTGCGTATTCCAGCATTTGACGAAAATACATTATATCGAGACATTCTACAAACACATCTACTTATTTCTTGTTACTGTTGCTTTTTAGGACAGATTTAAGTCAAATTTCATTAACGTATCGCACAAGCCTTTTGTGAGATATCATCGGAAAAGGCAATTATCCATCCAGACGAACGAACAAATATTTTTTGTTTTAATTTTGACTTCAGGGACCTTCAAAACGTCAAGGAAAGCTGTTTTGGACCAGGGTCGATGTTCATTATTTTTTCAGGATAACTTGGTCTTGGACCGAAGTTAATTTGGGATATTCCTAAAGACCCTTTTAATGATAACTTACAGTTATGTTCTATAAAAAATAAATAATTAGGTACCAGCGCCAAAACGGTGGATTTATCAACTAAAACACTGATAAAAAAATTGTTAGTGCCATATTCTATAAAAATCGAATAATTAGCTACCGCTGTGCTTTTTCCAAGACTTTTCAAATGTTATGCCATATGACTGTAGAAGAACGAGACAAATTGTAACTGCTTCCAGTGCCACAATGGTATTTTCGGATACTTCAACAAAATGTATGGCATCCTTCAAAAATTTTTCAATTATATAGGACAACGAATTTGTGTCTGGTCCAAGACCTTTTCAAACAATATGTGGTATTCAGTTTTTCGGGTGATGTACTATGCTAGCTACCCGCCATCTTGTTGTAGAAATCTCAAAAGCTTTTCAGATTTCCATTTATTGGTCTATCCAGACATACAGACGGTCGAACGGTTGGTTGACTTCAGTTAACAAACTGCATCTAGTTAACATGTCATAGGCCTGCTGATCCATCAGAGATGACCCTAAGCTTCGTCGTGGACTTGTGTCTGGTTGGAGAAAGCAGTGGTGAGGGAGGTAATAGTTTGAAGGTGGTATATCTTCACTCGATACCAGCTTCATGTGTCGCAGTGTTATGTACTTGTCTGAGAATGCCTTAGAAACGCATCAGTGCTACTTTCGATGAATGGAGGAAGATGCGTGAAAAAATGGAAGTCTTACTGAACTGGTTTTTAGTTGTAAATAACTTCTGGTTGTAAATACCTAAGTTTCCGAAACCTTTCAATTTCATCATTGGTCGTGGAGGTGGAGGAGATTAAATGAGAGACTAACCGTTGGGATGATAATGATGGGCTGGAAGAATAACGCTCCCACACGATCCAACCAAGAACATTATTTTACTGATATTGTAACATATTTATATTTTGTGAATTTACCAATGTTGGATCTGCTAGACGAAGGTTTGATGGAACGTTCCAGTAAGTTGTGTGCACGAGCATTACTCTACCGATGCCAGTAACCATCGATAGAGTAAAGCTCGTGATTAATGGTAGTACAAATCTTTCTAGCTCAGCGTAATACTTTGATACTTTATGACTGTAGCTGCTCTGTTGTGAGCCAGAGTACAACAGCGCCTTGTCGACGACGTGACAGTTAAATTTATCGAATAGTATCACCATAGCTGTGGCCCGGAAAACATGCAACAACCCATAAGCATGTCCACGTATACACTGTAGGCTGAAAGACCGCTGATGGGTTCATTTAAGTTAATGATGTCGTGGTTGGTTTATTGATTGCGATAAGTATGGTGGTTACGATGATAATCTTCACACGAACCTTGTGTTGAACACTTATTTACAGCATGACGATGTGTGAGATAGTTCAAACTAAACACTCGTTTTTTCAAAAATTTGATTTAAAAAATTAGAAACAACAGATTTATTACAATACACACAACGATAAACATTCAACGAGCTGTGGCTTTGATTGTGGGTAAGCTAACTGTATTTGATTTGACGCAGCGGAAGGTGTATATTTGATCGATGCAGTTGAAGTTGAAGATTTAGTTGGTAACAGCTCTAACTTCATACATTGCACGTACGATGACGCTGTAGGATGTTTCTTCCCACCTCATAATTTTCTTTCGTAAAATCTAACGACTCACAGTCCATGCTAGCTGCCGCATCCTTCAATGTATGTTTCAAACACGGGAACTTCGCAATAGTAGTTAGTGTATACGATTTAAATAGACAACCGAATTAAAACATTCGATGAATTGAGACCATTTCATAATGTTTCGTGTAATGTTTATTGCCTAATGTTCCGGCTACGCGATCTGCTTCAGCTTTTGATGTGCGGCTACACAAAAGTTCTTCTGCGCCTTTCAAATCACGCAAAATGCCACTTCTCGCAAATAACCAGAACAAGGACAATATTTAAGATGCATATTCAAATAAATCTTAAATTTTACGTTCATGTTGTAAAACTTTTCAATTTAATTATTGTTGCATAAAAATTTATGTTGTTTCCAGAACTTCCAGACGTATATAAATACACATATATGTTAATATTTGCATAAATTATTTTGAAAATTGAAAAATGTTCAGTCACATATTAAATATTATATACGAATGTGATGTATTCTCAAGCGAACTGATCTGCTTTATGAACATGTTTTAAGTAAATTGTTGTTGTTGTCAATATGTTAGTCCTTGCTATAGTTATTGTTATCATATTAAATTTTTACAGAAAAACATGTTTTAATTATGTGACATACATCGGTAGGACCAGTTACACATTATTAAAAAATCTACGTATATTCCATTATTTTTGCAGTTGGTGATGTTTTCGCGGATATAAACGTGCGTGACACAACAATGTTCTCCGTACGCTAAATTCAAGATAAAAATATTTCCTTGTAAATTTATTCAAAATATTGGAAAATTTATGCCAAAACCATTTTCAGAAATTCAAACGAGAAACAATAAAAGATATTATTCCGATGGACCATATATACAGAAGAAAAGTTTTGTGATCAAAAATTCGTAAGGAAAATGTTAAGCTGTATCGAAATTTATGAATATTATTCATGAGGATTGAAATGAATATAAAATGTGTTATTGAAAATAAATATAAAATTTGAATACCATTAATCTGTTTTTTTTTCTGTTATGAATTTAAATAACAGATGCCATCCTATGGTTGTGATGTTGCACGTTGAGGAATATGACTAATGGTCTAATTTAATTAAACACTGAAGCAGAAAAATAACATCAGATTATAAAGAAGTTGCAATTTCTTTAGATTACAGTTATGTTAACAGTTAATAGTTTAATTGAGCTGACATCTGTATTATATTTGCACTGAATACATTTGTTGATTGACGAAGACGTTTCTCTCCCGTAAAATAAAACAAAAAACATCAGAAAACAAATAATTCACTTGCTCTGTTATGAACAGTGGCCAGCATGTAAGAAATTTATTCAAAATGCATAAAATATAAAAAAATTGTTTTGTTTAATCAAATCATGTTATCAAATTCATAGTTGAGATGTGTTCAAGACTAAAGAGTCGTCCAAAACGAACGCGACAGATAATTGTGTCTTTTATAAAAATAAATCAAGTATGCCACCATTTTAAATTAGAAGAAAGTTTTATACTGTTAAAGTTAGCCGAAAGTTGCCAGCCGAAAGTGGAAAAAATCGATAATGCAGATTGTGTCTCGACTACATCAGATACTGTTAAAGTTAGCCGAAAGTTGCCAGCCGAACGTGGAAAAAATCGATAATGCAGATTATGTCTCGACTACATCAGCCGAAAGTTAAAAAACATGTATTTATAATGAAATATCCCAGCCGAAAGTAATAACCTAAAAAATCACCCGGAAACAAATGTTTCATAAGAAAAAACAAAATTTAAATACCGACAATAATTTATGTGAATATACTATAAAGTACATATATGAAACGTATATGGGCAATTTGCAAAAATTCGTAAAAGCTTAACGTTTAAAGTGTTATATCTGGAAAAGGTCTCGTTTGAATTGGTTCGTCGATGGTTATCGCTGGAAAATTTTCCAGGTCAAATTTTATGTTGAGAGTCCGGGAAAATTGAGGGGGAGTGAAATACACATGCAAACTTCAAAAATTCGTAAAAACTTAACGTTTAAAGTGTTGTATCTGGAAAAGGTTTCGTTTGAATCGGTTCGTCAATGGTTATCGCTGGAAAATTTTCCAGGTCAAATTTTATGTTGAGAGTCCGAGAAAATTGGGGGGAGTGAAATAGACGTGCAAATTTCAAAAATTCGTAAAAACTTAACGTTTAAAGTGTTGTATCTGGAAAAGGTTTCGTTTGAATCGGTTCGTCAATGGTTATCGTTGGAAAATTTTCCAGGTCAAATTTTATGTTGAGAGTCCGGGAAAATTTGGGGAGTGAAATACACGTGCAAATTTCAAAGATTCGTAAAAACTTAACGTTTAAAGTGTTATGTCTGGAAAAGGTCTCGTTTGAATCGGTTTGTCAATGGTTATCGCTGGAAAATTTTCCAGGTCAAGTTTTATGTTGAGAGTCCGGGAAAATTGGGGCGAGTGAAATACACGTGCAAATTTCAAAAATTCGTAAAAACTTAACGTTTAAAGTGTTATGTCTGGAAAAGGTCTCGTTTGAATCGGTTCGTCGATATTTATCGCTGCAAAATTTTCCAGGTCAAGTTTTATGTTGAGAGTCCGAGAAAATTTGGGGGAGTGAAATACACGTGCAAATTTCAAAAATTCGTAAAAACTTAACGTTTAAAGTATTATGTCTGGAAAAGGTCTCGTTTGAATCGGTTTGTCAATGGTTATCGCTGGAAAGTTTTCCAGGTCAAGTTTTATGTTGAGAGTCCGAGAAAATTGGGGGGAGTGAAATACACGTGCAAATTTCAAAAATTCGTAAAAACTAAACGTTTAAAGTGTTATGTCTGGAAATGGTCTCGTTTGAATCGGTTCGTCGATAATTATCGCTGGAAAATTTTCCAGGTCAAGTTTTATGTTGAGAGTCCGGGAAAATTGAGGGGGGGGGGGAGTGAAATACACGTGCAAACTTCAAAAATTCGTAAAAACTTAACGTTTAAAGTGTTATATCTGGAAAAGGTCTCGTTTGAAGTGGTTTAACAATGGTTGTCGCTGGAAAATTTTCCAGGCCATGTTTTATGTTGAGAGTCCGGGAAAATTGGGGGGAGTGAAATACACGTGCAAACTTCAAAAATTCGTAAAAACTAAACGTTTAAAGTGTTATGTCTGGAAAAGGTCTCATTTGAATCGGTTTGTCGATGGTTCTCGCTGGAAAATGTTCCAGGTCAAATTTTATGTTGAGAGTCCGGGAAAATTGGGGGGAGTGAAATACACGTGCAAACTTCAAAAATTCGTAAAAACTTAACGTTTAAAGTGTTATGTCTGGAAAATGTTTCGTTTGAATCGGTTTGTCGATGGTTATTGCTGGAAAATTTTCCAGGTCAAATTTTATGTTGAGAATCCGGGAAAATTGGGGGGGAGTGAAATACACGTGCAAACTTCAAAAATTCGTAAAAACTTAGCGTTGTTACTTTATATACTTTATAGTATATTCATATAAATTACTGTCTGTATTTAAATTTGGTTTTTTCTTATGAAACATTTGTTTTCGGCTGATTTTTTAGGTTATTACTTTCGGCTGGGATAATTCATTATAAACACAGCCTATTAAATAAGCCGAAAGTTGCCAGCCGAAAGATAATGCAGATAGTGTCTTGACTATTTTTAAACTCTCTTTATACTCTCGCTCCTATCGATTTTTAAATTCATATAAACTGAAATAATTTCTCCTTCACCCGAATGATGTAACCCGATCCTAAATTATCCTTAATTCGAGTTCATGACTGATTTTTGCTGTATTCAAGACACTATCTGCATTATCTTTCGGCTGGAAACTTTCGGCTAACTTTAACAGTATTATAAATACATGTTTTTTTAACTTTCGGCTGATGTAGTCGAGACACAATCTGCATTATCGATTTTTATTCACTTTCGGCTGGCAACTTTCGGCTAACTTTAACAAGGTGAAAGTTTTGTAGAAACAGCTCGCAAATTACGATTAATTTTCAGTTAAAAAATCGGATCGAACCTGTTCAGCATTTCAGCTATTAAGCAACTTAGTTAGCTTTCCCACAACTGCGTTTTGCAACAGAATCTCACGCCGCACTTGCCATTCCACAAAACTGATACGTGGCACGTTTCTATGGATGTGTAAAATTATTTTCATTTTATATTGGATGCTTGGAAAGATCTAGTAAGTATAGATCGATTTTTTGACAGCAAAAAATTGATCAAAATTAACAAAAATTTTGAACAAACCGGTATGAAATAATTAATTTTTTGCTACAAATTTGAATAGAAATATCTTTAATAGTACGAAACTAATTATGGAAATCGAAATTATGGTAATATTGCGTTAGAAACCAGAATTTACTTTGTTTCGAGATTTATATTCTGACAACTTATTTATGGTGTTAGCCAACAACTGGTTCCAACACTTCTTGGTAAATTGTCAGATTATGTAACTTTATAGTCAACAATATCAAATGAATTTGGAAATCTGTAGCCAGTATTTCCAGAGAAACCACTTCAAATCATTTTACAACGATAATTTTCCAAAAGTAGTTTTAATAAATAAACTAAAATTGTATTCGTCTAGACCAAATTACATGAAATTCTCTTTAACGTTTTGTTTGTTTTCCTTAACAGTAAGAAATCGTGAAGTTAGCTACGAGATCGATCTTTCTTTTTTGGTCAAAAATTTTTTCACAATATAAATATAACCAGGAGCTGCTAGAGAGAAACAAATGTTGATCAAAATGTAAACTTATTGTGTCTGTCACGCCAGCCAGAACCATATCAGCCGGAACCAAACAACTATGGCACAAGTAGCACGATGCATTGTGAATCATTGTGCACTTTAAGCTTTTTCAGCCAGAATCTTATAATTCCAGACGGAACCTGATAAAGTCGGCCAGAACCCTACTAAAGCCAAATCAACTATGGCACTAGTAGCACGATGTAGTGTGCATCATTGTGCATTATATAGTTTTTCAGTCGGAACCTTATAATTCCAGCCGGAACCGAATAAATCCAGCCAGAACCATACTATAGACAAACTAATTATACCATAAGTAGCATGATGCATTGTGCACTATTTAATTTTTTAGCGGGAGCCTGATAAATCCAATAAATCCAGAAACATACGATTTTTCGAGAAAAACCGTACAAATTCAAGCGGAACCATACCCTCTACAGTCAAACTAACTATAGCACAAGTAGCACGATGCATTGTGCATCATTATGCGCCATATAATTTTTCATCCGAAAACTTATAATTCCACCCAGAACCTGATAAATGCAATCAGTACCATATTACAGCCAAACCAAATATGGCACAAGTAGCACGATGCATTATGTATCATTGAGCACTATATATTTTTGTATCCGGAACCTTATAAATCCAGCAACATACGATTTTTCGGGGGAAATCCTTACAATTTCAGCCAGAACTATACCCTATACAGCCAAACTAACTAAGGCACAAGCATAATGATACATGGTGCATCATTGTGCAGCTGGAACCTTGTAAATCCAGCAATACATATAAGATTTTTTAGCAACTCACTAAAGATAAATATTCGGAAATCGTACTGTAGCTGTGAAACTTACAATCTAAATAAAGTATGTAATAGTGTAGTACGTTGGAGATCAAGCCGTTAGAACCACTAGAAAAACAGCAAAAGGCAGCTATAAGCCACATAACGAAATCGCTGAATTTAGGAAGTAAATTGTTCAATTTACGCAGTGTAATTAAGTACGACAGTTTAAATGAGCATTTCATTGCACATGCACTTAGAAACGGTGGCATATGGAAAACTTACGACGATTTGCAAAAGGCCGAGACCAACACCAACACTTCACAAAAAATGCTTCCCTATATGTTGTTCTATGTACAAGAACCCAAATCAAACAAAGATTTTTTCTAAATGATGAAATATAAAATATTAATAAATTATTAGAAAATAAAATATTATTGCTGGACTTTTTTAAATGTTATTTAAACTTTTTATTTAATTAACACTTTTAGCGGATCGGGAATTATAATTTGTTCAAATATGTAATTCCACTTGAAATTTTAGCTAGTTCACAATGACCATGACCATTCTTTTAATTGCTCCGAATGGTTCACACCGACTTCATACGGTTGCGGCTGGTCTTGCTGTTTCTGGTTGGGTTGGCATTGTAGGGCATAATGTTTTGATCGTTCCGAAAAAATCATATGTTGCACTCTTTATGTAAACATTTTGTTTCGACTGGATTTTTATGGTTCTGGATGGCATTATAGTTTGGCTGCAAAAACATATAGTGTACAACCCATTGTCCTACTTGTGCCATAGCTAGTTCGGATCAAGAGGTATTGTTGGTGAAGAGGTTATGGGTTTATTAGACTCCGGATGGATTTATAAGGTTCCGGCTGAAAAACAATTTGTGTTCAATGACGCACAAGACATTGTGCTTCTTATGGCATAGTTGATTTGGCGGTAGTATGGTTCTAGGGGCTTTAACAGGTTTCGGATAGAATTATAAGGTTCCGGCTGAAAAATAATAGAGCGCACAATGATACAAAATCTACTGTGCTTCTTATTTGATAGTTAGTTAGGCTAAATATAAGGTTACTACCGAAAAATCATGCAATGAACGACTTATAAGGTTCCAGCTGAAAAATTATATAGTGCACAATGATGGACAATGTATCGTGCTACTTGTGCCATAGTTAGTTCGGCTGTAGAGGGCATGGTTCTAGCTGAATCTGTAAGGTTCTTTTCCGAAAAATCTGATATTGTTGAATTTATAAGGTTTCGACTGATAAATTATACCGGGTGTTTCTTTTAAACTGAGACGATCAAATATCTCGAAAAATAGCCACTCTACGGAAAAAATGTCCATAATCAAAATTTAATTATACCGCGGGGGAAATACATTAGTGCAAAAAAAATAGTCCCCCACCCCCCGCTTTGCAGGTGGGGCGGGGGTAACTATTAAACTAAGATAAGAAGCCATATTTTTTATTGCAGATACGGACTCTACGACTAAAAGTACACTGAGAAAAAAATGTATTGATCGTATGCCGATAAAGTACAGAAAACAAAAATATTGGAGGCCATCCTATGTTTAAAGTTATTTTCGCAATTTAAAATATTAATTTCGGTGATTTATTTATAGTTTATTGGTAACTATACTTCTTATATTGGATTACTCGAGAAACTGTTTTGTTTGGATAGGAACTAAATGGTATAGCTCCAGTTCCCATAAATTATTGGTATAGAAGCGAATTAATATTGGCGGCTCGGTATATTTTAAAAATCCATAAATGGTAATGGTGGAAATACCTATATTTTTTGGTTGAATGCCGCAAGAATATTGCTCATTTTAAAATATATTCAATTATTACTCAGCCTTGCATTTGACGCTTAGTTTATATATGTACATCAGTCGTGTATGAGAGCATTTAGTCTCCTAAGTGACGGTGAAAATTAATGAATTATTTTTTTTGTGAAATTCAAAATTTGTTTATTGTGAAGTATATTAGTGAATCGGTGTTAAACAAAATAAATATAAAATGATAAGCACAATACTAAAAAAATTTAAAAAGAGTTGCGTAGCAAATTTATGCAAGGATATATTTTTCATTTCGGATTACGCAAAATGCTGAATTTGTATCATTATGTTTATATGAAATTGTTTAAGTTTGTTTAATTGTTCCCTAGGTAAACATTTCCCAAAGATGGTGCTGTGCTGACTTAAACAAACGAGGATAAATTGCCAGGTTTTGGATTTTTATAAGTGTGCGAATAAATAGAGAGAATCATGTTTTGAAAGTTATTTGCATGTTTACTGATTTCTTACGAGAGACAACTGGAAAATAACTACAGTCATTATTTTAACATCCTGCCGCTCCAAACTCACTATATGTAATTTACATAATATATTTTACGTGCAAAGTAAAAAATTATTAAAAGTAGTGTACATAAATATAAGTGAAAAATTGTATGTATATACGACTAAAACTGTTTCATATATGTATGTCGTATTTAATATTAGATAAATTATTACAATAAAATATGCTAAGTGTGATGTGAATTCTGATTATTTTATTATCAAAATTGAAAATATCGACAAACGTGTGAGTAAGTATAGGTAAATTTTCAAATTCACTCAAAAAGAAAAGCTTGTTTACAAAAGAAAATGGTTAGAATCCTATAATAATTGGAAAGCACCCTTCTTGCATTGTCGTTTTTCCTATTTTTCCTATCAGAATTGTACGATAGCTTATAAATTCTAGAAGATTTTAAAATATAAATTGGAACTGCCCAGTTTTACTACACAATTTTCCTACTAAATTTGTATGAAATTCCATATTGTATAGGCGTGATGTAACGAAAATAGAAATTTTGCTCATAATTTTTGTAGTAGTATGTATTAAATAGTGTAATTGGGACTAAAATATAGGAATTTTACCTTAAAGATTAATAACATAAGTCTAATGTATATTGCTTGATTGTCAATATTTAAAGTTTGAATACCATACAATCAGATCTATTGCGTTGGAGTTTATAGCTTAACGCCAAATAAAACAAGTAGTTTCACCTATTCAATTGGTATTAAAAATATGGGATATTCAACAATTATTTATTGTTGTCCCAAAACAGCCTATAACTATAGTTGGAAAATAAGTAAAACATCGGAAATTTTACCCATATTTTTTTTCAGTGTACGTATGATATAATTGAAATATTTTGTTCGGTTCATGATAGATGGCGTTGTAATCGACGAAATTCAATTTTTTCAATTTCTTCTTCTTAGAACACACGCATTCGATTCTGCAATACGTTTGAAACAAAAAACATCACGTTTTCATTGGAAATACTCGAAATTCGTCATCAAACAAATTATTCAGTTTTGTAAATCACATTTAACGTTTGTGTTATTTCTTATCTTCATGTTTCTCGTAATTGCAAAATAAACGATAAAATATTTTAGAATGGAGCGTTTAACTGTGCCAGAGAAAATTGAAATGGTTCTGGTTTATGGAGAAGCTTGCAGAAATCTTGAAAATGCTGTTGCTATTTACGCTCAACGTTTTCCGGATAGGATTCGTTCACGTGCTTCATTTGGCCGTACTATCAAACAATTTATTACTGATGGAAATGTTCAACCGAAAAAGAGGACCCGTAGAGCAACAGTCACTGGAGAAAATAATGAAATTGCTGTATTGGCAGCAGTGGCTCATAATCCTCATGTTAGTACACGAGAAAAAGTTCGCGATTCCGGATTGTCCCTCACCAGTGTTTGGAGAATTTATTTTAAAACGGCACAAGTATCATCCATATCATGTGTTTTTACACCAAGATCTTCATGGCACTGATTTCCAAAATCGGGTAACATTTTGTCAATGGGCACATGAACAAATACAACAAAACCCCAATTTTTTTCGTTGTGTAATGTTCTCTGACGAATCGTCTTTTACAAACCATGTAACGCTCCTTGAGCAGTATGAATGGGTCCGGTTCACCGAACAGTAAACCATTCCTAAGAATACTGGAACGTTATAGATTTGAAGAGTTACTTCATTTACTAAGGGACTCCGAAGGAGGTTTGCTTCTGCCAGCTAATTCTCAGTGGATGGGGTGGGTTTTAATTCGGAGTGTTAGTAAATCTTGCTTAACCACCAGAAAGGTAGAATTTCTTTAAGGGAAAGTAAAACAAGGGATAGGATAGGATAATAGACCAGACAATGACATACCCACCAACGTTTACTCACCTGTTTTTGTCACATCCTTCCATTGAGCCAAAAAAAATTATATCATTTTAATTTATTACACTAATCACTTTGCACAGAATGTCGTATACGGCCGAGAGAAAATTTGTACAACCAAACCAGAGAAAACCAAACATAAGTTTTAAGAAAAAGAAATTAAATTAAGAAAATACGAAATTTTAGTTTTGAACAAAGTAAGTATAAAAGAAAATTTATTAATCATAATTAGTAAATTCAAAAAGTTTAAGAACAAAAAATAAATAAAAATAAAAATTAATTTTAAACGAAAATTGATTTGTTATTGTTAGTAATGGTTAATAACACTAATACTAAAAAAAACTTGTTAGCAAATCATTTCTAGCCGAAACTTTCCATCAAAGCATTATCTATAAACCCGAAAATAATAATTAAAGATTAACTATTCAAACAAACAAAAAAAAAACCAAATGGTAAAGGCAAAATTTTAACAAAAAATAAGTTGCTATTAAATTGAAAAAAGTATTAAATAGAATTAAATAGAAAAATTAATTAGAAAGATTAAATAGAAAAAAAAAACTTAAAAATATCAATTGTTTTTTTTTTCAGCAATAAATTAAATTAATAAATATAAATTTTACTTAAATAAAATTAAAGTTTGATATTAGCGTTTATTATTAGACATGGCGTCGACGATATTTTAAATTAATATACAAAAGTTTATATGTAGATCGTTTTACCGCCAATTTCCCGCGATGCACCGGTGTATGTAGCAAGTCAAAACAACCGCAAATTTACTGATTTTTCTGTTCGGATGTTGGACACCAAGGTAGCGTTTTTACAGAATATAAGATTAATGCGCGCGCACATGTTTTTTTTCCACTAAATCCACAATATAGTATTGTTTATAGGTTTTCACGAAATTCATGAAATAGTTTTAAATATATTAAAGTTTACGAAATAGAATATATTGAGCTCCACTAAATTTTATAATTATACTATAAGTTTTAATAATTATATTTTAATAACTAATAACCCAACCAACACCGCAATGTCTGTAATTTAATGGTTATTTCACTGAGCCACTGTATAATTTCGTAGTACACAACAACATACATTATTTTACTTTCATTAATGTTCGAGATTTAAAATTTTGTTTTATTATTTCACGAATTATTTTTAAACTACAAGTTCCATAATATTGGAATCAATGTAATGAAATGGTGGAACTCAGATTTAATTTCAAAATTTGCAATGTCTTATGCTAACCACAGATTAGTTCTTATACATCAAACAAAAATTTTCCATTAGGCATTTACACAGCCTCTCGTTATCGTTCTCGCACAAGTTATATTATTTGCTAGCATATATTCCGTTGAAATTTTTCCGGTAAATAGAACATTAAATATTTGGTAGTTTATAGTAGTTTTATTATATGATTATTTATCAGATTTAAATTTTGTTATATATTTGTTATTAATTTATTATTATTAGAGTACTTTACAATATTTAATCACTATTTAACAATATAATTTTAAAATCAATGCAAATATTCAATATATTTAGATTTTTTTTATTTTTTTTATCAGATTAATTTAAATTTTAAAAATATTAAACTTTTTAATTTACAAGATATTTAGTAAAAAAACGTCGTTTTACGACCAACTCAAAAACTTCACTCCCCGCATGGCAAAAATTTTGCCTTTTTATATCTTTCTCTCATACCGTAAGAAATCGTGCGGTTCACAAGAAGAAATTATGTGACTAACAAGTTAATTATATAAACCGTAATCATTAAATCGCATCAGGGGAGTTTAATCCAAAACACTTGCATTAGGGGTGATCAACCTATTACTTATTGTAGCGAAGATTCGTTACAACCATGGAACGGTTAATCGACACAACATGCATTATTAGAGTGTTACAAATCAACGTATGGTGTGGAATAATTGGCAACAGACTCATAGGCCCCCACATTATTGAAGGCAACTTGAATGGTCAAATGTACCGAAACTTTTTGGAAAACGAACTGCCAATATTACTTGAAAATTTGAGCTTAGAAGTGAGACGGAACATGTGGTTTCAAAATGATGGTTTGTAACGATCCATCTGCTTTCGACTACCAGATGATTTTTGTTATGATTCTGGGTAGTGCTCGTCGTACTAGGGTTCAGTTTTTTTGAAAAAAATGCAATAGGTTGTTCATTATCATCCTCGTCCAGTTGATACAATACGCTCCCTACGCAAAACTTACAAGCATCGGATCTAATGTAAAAGGGTTTGGAATAGTTCGGATTCACGAGAACAGGAGAGGTAGTTAAAAGATATTTCAGCTTCTCAAAAGCCTGTTGCGCTTGTTGGGTCCAGGTGAACTTTATACCCTTTTTCAGAAGGTTCGTAATTGGTGTTGTGATTTCGGCATAATTCGGAATGAACCTGTGATACCAACCCGTCATTCCTAGCAGTCGCCTAGTCTGTTTGAGGGAGGTCGGCGTAGGGAAACTTCGTATCGCCTCTACCTTCTCCGGATCAGTTTTCAATATACCGTTGCCTACGATAAAGCCCAAATACTTTACTTCTTTCATAAAAAATTTACTTTTAGACACGTTTATAGTCAGGCCTGCTTGTTTTAATCTATCCCCGACAAGTTTAAGTAAATTAAGATGCTCCGATATAGAAGACGAAGTTACGAGCAGGTCGTCCAGATACACAAAAATTTTGGAATGAAGATGGTACGGCACCACTTTATCCATTAATC